>JACDJE010000277.1:437556-838946 GCA_016647715.1 Pavo muticus
CGGCTCCCTGCCGCCGCGAGCCCCTCGGCCGGGGACGGCGGCCTGGGGACGGCCGTGCCGCCGGAGCTGCCGCCGAGGAAGGAGGTGGTGACTTCAGGCCAACTTTTTAAGGTTTGAAAGAACCTGAATCTGTGCATTGCAACCAGGAGACTGTGGTAATGATAGCAACGGCCGCTGCGTGGCTAAACGAAAAGCATCCATACTTTTCAGCTGAAGACCAGGCGAAGAACAAGCCCATCACTTCCCTTGGTGGGATGTTCAGTGTTTGGTGATGTTCAGGTATTTAAACACAGGAAAAAAACATTATGCTTCCACTGTTAATTCCGGAAACTTCAGAATCAAAGTTGGTTTGCCACAGCATTGATGGCATCATTAGAGATGCCTTTAGATACAACAGGAAGGGCACTTCGTACCTTCTTGTGTTACAGCTGAGGGTCAGACTGGATTTACTTACTGCAGTTTCACGCTGCTACTGTCGCTGGTTATAGCTCACTTATAATGCTGTAAACTTAAATTTTTTCAGAGTTCTTGTCTTTAACCTCATTACAAGATTGATATTTTTCTAGTACACTCCTTCCCTTTTCTCCTCCCATTTGTTCCTATTCAAATCTATTCCTAAGTGTTTTCATTTTGAATATCAAGTCTGTAGGAGGCTTTATTCCATCAAATGTAATGGATGTTATAACTTCAAGTTTTAAAACAAAAAGCTTATGCCCATTTTAAGACTGGCTACTTGAAGCTAGTTTGAAAAGGATGTCCAAAGTTACCGAGGCCAACAGCACAGTGGTTTTTGTTTTGTTTCTCTGATAAATGAGCCCTTTTCCTTCGCTTAATGGTGGCGCTCATTGGCATCTCTCAGAGGAGGCACATAATTATGTTTGGTATTGCTGAATCTGTGTGATGCTGTGGCACCCACAAGATGCCAGCACCTCTATCTGAAGTGTATCCAGATGCCAGTGTGCCTGTAGTGGGCGTATACTCTTTGGGCTGGAGCAAGAGCAAGCAAGGGAAGAAGCACAAAGGTCTGAGGATTTTTTTCCTGTATTTCACGTATGTCGTCCTTGTGAAGAGCAGAGGGTTCACACAAACAGTGAATCATTCTTGCACTTGTTATGACACAACTTCACTGAGAGGCACAGAGGAAAACAGTAAACTATTCCTGCTGATGGTTAGAACCCTGCCTCTGATGGTGGGAGGTTAGGCAATAATGACAGAAACACTGCTTCATGGACAAATGCCTAAGTACTCAGCTCTTACCAAGGACAGGTGCAGGCACTATGGGCAGTCTTTGGATGTGACAGAATCTAACTCCAAGTGAGACACCAGTTTAAGATCCAAGCAGGTACTGGCGGCCCATCTCTTCTGGCTGTGCAGCTCACAGGTTTTTTTTTGTTTGTTTTCCCCTGACTCATTTAGGAATATCTTTGATTATTAGTGATGGCATTTATGAATTCCAGCATCAGACAATTTATACAGTGTGTTGGATCTGAAGACATAGCTTGGGACTGAAGAATTTATGATCCATACTGCACTTCAGGTAAAATTTGAGGGCATGGTGAAAGCGGGATCCAGGGTACCTGAATCTTCAGACCACTGCTGCAAACAGTGGTACTCTGCTTATTCACTCTCTTCTGTTAGCCTGGAAAGATAACAGGACTTCAACCCAATAATGAGAGTTCACATCTCCTCCATGTAATGAGATATATTCATTGCTATTAGGTCTCTGCTCACCTTAGTTTCTTTGCTTCTGCTGAGCGGTGAGAAGCAGTTAGGACCTACAGCTGCACTGCATGTGCACTGTGCCTTGCAGGCTTTGGTGCTATGTGTCTCAGTGGCAGCAGCTCTCTAAGAAGGGTTAAGAGAACAGAGTGTTTGGTCACAAGTCGCTGATAGAGGCAAAAGGTTAATAATCTTCCCAAGGGGTACTTGCCTCCCTGAAATATATTGCATTAACAGACCCAAAGATTTACAGTACGGTTACTGCCTTTTTCCTCAAACTTTGAGTGATTTAAAGACTGTGCCCTGCATCTGAAAGCTCAAGTGACTCAGCCTATGACACCAGTCCCTTTTATTCCACATGAACTCTTGGATAGGTGCAGTTCGTACAGAAGACGCCTTTTGGGTTAGAACCAGGAGGAGATGTAAGCGAATATTCATTGCAAATGTCACTCGGATTGGCATTTGGAAATGTATAACAGTACGCCATCTAAAACAGCAGTTCCCAAACTCTGATCTGGAAGACAAAGCAAAATGATGAGGGGGCCAGACGTCCAGATGGGCTTGGCCATTCTGAGGCTATGGAACAGCACTACGGTGTGCCCACCACCATATAACCTGCTGAGACTGCTATGGGAATCTGCTGCCTGCAAAACGATTCACGAAAGGAGTTTGAGAATAAGTCATGTCATACATCGTGCAGTGAAACGTAATCAGACTACAAAGCGCAGTGATCAGTGAGCGAAATGAGTGCAGTACGTACTGAGCCATGCACCGAACACATGGGTCGCTGCTAAGCAGTGTGTGTGCTGCTGGATGAAGGGAAACACATGGGAGAGCTGCACGGCATAAACCGCACAGGATCCTAAAATAATTAGTTTGATCCAATTTCAGTGTGTGGTTGGTGTGCTGTTTAAAGGTGTCTATTTTAGAAACAAAATATAAAAGACAGGCACCCATACACTGTCTGTGTGAGAACCAATTTAAAGCAGACTTCTGTTTCTTTAGATTTGCAGTACTTAACTGAGAAGGCTAAATAAAGTCCTGCCTAGACCTCTCTGCACTGATGGTATTTACTGTGTGGTTTTGTTTGGATCCCTTCTCTTCTGTGAGGTTTCCTGTTTCAGAGCTGGAGAGCTCTTAATGCATTTTAATTCCTGAGAGCTGCCAAGGTTCTGTTACCAAGTTCTGTTACCAAGCTGGGTTTGAGGGAAAGACATTTTTCTGCTTTAACTTCATACGGGGACTTCTGCAGCTGGAGCAACTAACTGTAACCTCTTTAATTTCTTATTTCTTTTATTTTTTTAAATGCTAAAGCTCTCCAAGCTGTTCACGTAGTCTGATATATACACAAAAATAATATGCAAATAAAACAGCCCCGTGAACAGATGTAGAGCAAGGACACAGACTCCTGCACTTTTCCCTAACTGTTACTGTTTAACATTCATCGGGTACCCCTCGTAAGAAAAAGCATGATTAAATTTAGATAACCAATTATTTCTTCCGTCACCGTCTGTAATCGGCGCTCAAAAAAGAAGTCTCAGCATCTAGCTGTCAGTAGTCAGTATGCCTTTGGAGCAGGAATGCATTTGATAATGACAAGGAAGGGAAGCTGGAGAGCCGTTTTTAAAAAGATGTGAGGTTTCTCCTCAAGTTCAAAGAGGGACAATGTTCTTTTTCCCCAAATTTATCCACTTTTTTTTTTCCCCCTCAGTGTGGATACAGGGAAACCAAACTCACCTGTGTGAACTGTGGGACTGTGTATCCACCAGTAAATATGCCAAGGACTGCCCTCTGGCACAGAGGCAAGCCAGCAAACAGCAGTTTGCAGCCACCTTATTAACCTTTTAGCCTCCAGAACAGGTTGGCAACATGCTGGATACCTACCAGAAAAGACACCTTGATAACTCACAAATTGCATGCATGCCAGAATCTGCGCCAGCAACTCTTCCACCAATTGACTGTACTGATGATGGAGCTACAGTGCCCCAAAAGTTTCCTGGCACCACTGACTCTAGTAACATATATGTAGTGTGACTGGCTTAATGCTAAGCTTCTAACTTACTTATTTTGGTGCTTTTTTAGTCAATAATGTGATTCATTCAACTTTCCTTAATGCTTATTTTAGGATGAAAAAACATCTCTAAATGAGTTCTTGTCTCTCTGAATAGCAAGGCATCAAGTTGAAGTTTTATCATGACTGAAGACGAGTGAGGAGCATCTGGCACCTCATGGGTTTATGGCTATTGAAGCAAGTGAAAACCAGGAACAAAAATAATAACTAGGATATTGAAACTTAATCTTGGGAGCGTATTAAGTACAGTACTAGCAAAGCTGAAGAGTGATCTCAGAAAAGAAGAGCAACACATTCAACTTGCTTTGGTACAGGTTTTCATTCTCTTGATAATCCAATAAAAAACAAAGCCAAAAACGTTTTTAAATGTACATGGCTCTTTATAAAAGGTGTCATAGAGTCATAATCACCCTGCAAAACACAGAGTTAATAGCATTTTTCCCTTTCTCTGTCTCATCTACAAATAGGGAGGTGTTGTAATATGACAGTGCCTTGCATAAGCTTTGTGCAGTATCCCTGAAGAGTAATGGAGACCTCAAGATACTGGCATGGGATTAAGGCACGTGTAACTAGAAGTGGGCATGGGATTAAAGCACGTGTAACTAGAAGTGGAGTTGGATCTGCAAAATGAGCATGCACTGCGACAGTGGACCAACAGAATCTGCTTCAGAGCTGCGTGGGCATTTGCAGAATTGATGTGTGAACTTTTTTCCTCCATTTTATTGTGAATCAGTACATTCAAGATTATACTGGGGGAAAAGGGGGGGTAATTAACGTATGCATCTCTTTTGTTAACATCTTACCAGCAATTCTTCAGGAATTAAAAGGAGAGATGGCATTTGCACAATATGTTCACAGTAATGTAATCGTGTATGTAATCGTTTTACTGCTAAGGCAGCTCAGTTTCATGTACCTCCTTTATGTTTTCCACATGCTTTCAAGATTAGTTCAGGCTTATTATAACTTCTTAATTAAGGCAAGTCTCTAAACCATTGTCTGAATAATAACTCATACACACTGCCTTCCAGTTCAGAGAGTTTGAACTTGATAACTGCCACTTTGGAAACAGGATAACAATTTTGCATAGCACTATTTGGCCTCCGAAGACCATGAAGTACAAAGTCTTCCATGAGCCCACTGTAATAATTTTCCTTTCCAATAAATATCTTTACTTCCCAAGCTTTAAAAATAATTTACTGATTTTTCCCAGTTTGCCTGTTCGGTTCATTCAATTACATAAAATCAAATAAAGTGACTACATTGCAAATAATGTCAGCTAAGTCCTTGATAAGCATCTTGGGGTGGAACACAATATTCTGTGTATGCTTTGTAGCATCTTTGGATGGAACACAATACTCTTCTATGTAAATTGACACTTTGTAGGCCTTTTTTTCTTTTGTCCAGCTCTTAAAGGCTTGTCCAAAATGTCAGTCCTTACTTTAATACATTTTTTCCCTCCTACTGTAGCAATTAATCCTACTTTGGCATAGCCAGCAGGGAGAGGGAGGTGATCGTCCCTGTCAGCTCCACGCTTGCAAGGCCCCATCTGGAGTACTGCGTCCAGGCCTGGGGCCCTCAGCACAGGAAGGATGTAGAGCTGTTGCAGGGAGTCCAGAGGAGGGCCACAGAGATGCTCAGAGTGCTGGAGCACCTCTCCTGTGAAGAAAGGCTGAGGGAGTTAGTCTTGTTCAGCCTGAAGTAGAGAAGGCTCTCAGGGGACCTCATTTTGGCCTTCCAGTTCTTAGAGGGAACCTACAAATCAGGAGAGAGATCGACTTTTTGCATGGTCTGATAATGACAGAACAAGGGGAAATGCTTTTTAACTAAAAAAGGTGAGATTTATGTAGGTTGAAAGTAATGAAAAGCTCAAGGTAATGGCTCTTACTTATTTTCATTGAAACTACAACGGATACAAAGAGCACAACAACGCCATTTGATAGAGCGAATACTCAGCTACAAAACACCATTTTTCCATACAGCCACCATCATTTTTGCCAGCGAATAAGAGCCTGCATGCTGTTTCTGTAAAAAATCTGCATGGCCGTCCGGCACGTGGCTTGTTGCTCACATTGCTCTCACCAATGTGACAGCTTCACTGCTCTACATCCTCTGTTTGGTCTCCATAAACATTCAGCAAGCATCGATGAATGTCAGTGGGCGCTATCTTTTCCACATGGAGGAATTATACGACGCACCTCTGCTTCATCTGCACTTCCACGTCAGACACCATTCTGTCAGACTGCCCCTCTGCTGCCATCTGTCGCACAGCTACAGAATGTACAGGAATATTGGTGGGAAGGCTCAGCCAACCTCTGCTGCCATATCACAGATATCCTGCCTGCGACATCGTGGCTAACATAACGAAATGGGAGGCATTGCTTTCAAATGAGATCTCACACAGGGATATACAGCAGCAAGGCAGCTGGAAAAAAAACACTTTAAGAATTACTGTAGCATTAGTTACTAGAAGATGTGTACATATAGTCTGTGAGAATATTCATGCTTTTCTAATCGAATACATATCAGGAACAACTAGGTACACCCAGACCCACCAGTGGGTAGGGAGAGTCCTCTGTGGTCTGCATTTTCATGGCTTTCTCCACACATCTTGAACAACCCTTGCTTTCTGATTCAGATATGTATCCGTGCATACATATGTGCCTCTGCTGAGCACACCCCAAATCCACAGCAAGGGGTTGTTTCAGGGTAACGTTATGCCTTATAACCTACTGCAACTGAATGACCAACTGAATTCTGCAAATAATTTACTATTTTGACTATTTCACTTGTTAGAAGTATGGAAGTTCAATAAACTTGACCTCAGGAAATCTTTTTATGTGGGTTTTACTTTAACGGACCACTGCCGCTAAAGGGGTTGGGATAGCACACATAAATAAAGTAGGGGATAAAATTTACCTGTTGATTCAACACGAAGGATAGCTAACCTTTCCTCATTAGCTGTAAAGGTATGACAAACCGTACTCCTCCTTCACTTAAAGACCCTAGCGGGGTTTTATTTTCCTTTTTTAAAAAGCAAACCTAAACACACACAAATTCTTGCATCATTCTTGAAGAGCGCATTTGCACCACATCAATTGTTTCGTTTGTTAAGATCAAACGAGGTGAAAGGCACCAACAGAACAAACAGTCAGCCCATCAGCTTATCTTGGGCAAACACACTGCCACACAGGAGAGTGGACTGTGTACATTTGCAGGGTGGGCAAAGTGGACGTATTATGAAAAAGACGGGGAAAAAAAACAACAGAAAGTATTATGCAAGAATCTCTGCCCTTGTGTACCCTCTAGTGGCTACACAAGGTTACTCTGCCTTTACAGTAACCAGCAGGCAGTTTCTTCACCAGGAGGGAGGGAATTAGCACCCGCCGCTGCACTAGTTCTGCTCTATGAACAAAGATCCAGGAGATCAAGGTTCTGAACAGTAAAAGTTATGAATTATTTGAAGAGCTTAAGTTCGCAAACAATTCTGCCTTGTTAGCTGCATGCAATAGATTGCTAAGTTTTCCACCAAAAAAAAGTGACAATTCTCACAACAAGTACAACATGTTCAGGGAATACAACCCAAGCGTTTGGCTGCACAGAAATTGCAGCAGGTGGGCAGGTGAACTGAGCGTCGGCTCTTCAGAAGCTCTAGAGAGATGGAAACAATTTGATGCATTGGTTCCAGTGTCACTTACAGGAGACACAGAGGTTGCATGAGACAGCTACATACGACTCAGGCTATTCCACAAGCATGCTTTAAACTGAAAGAGACTGTTGTGATTGAATGTGCTGAAGAAGGGGATTACATCAGGGACCAAGACTGTCATCCGGCATAACACCATGCAAGCAGACAACTGACATTTATTTTAATACTGCTTAAACAAGCACAAGTGACAGTACTACAGACAGATTTAAAACAAACAGAAACAAAATAATCTCATCTCCACTGTCAAAAACAAACAACAAAAATACTAAAGCTCACACGAACCACCACACCACCCCTAACCCTCCAATAAATAAAGCCATCACACCTTCCTAACCCCGAAATAAAAGCTTGGCACTCTAGTCAAAGTGCCAGGTCCACTCAAGGATGAGAAATAAAATAAAAAATCCCCATTACAATACGTAGTACTATGATATAAACCAAATTATGTTTTGCTGATTGAACATGCTAGCAGTGAAGCAGGAAAACAAGAATGCCAGAAGGGGCAGAGACAGAGCAGATTAAGCGTCTCATATCATGCAACCACTTTTGCTAGTGGTTAAGCAGTGCCAGAAGTAAAAGAGTCCAGCAATCACTCAACTGTTCAGCCTTCTACTTAGTAATACACAGCTTCACAGGAGGAAGTATTTCTGTGGCATATCAATATCATTTAAATAAGGTACATACACTGCCAATGTGAAGGCAGCAGAGGTTGAATATCTGCACATCAATTTTCAGAAAAATTCAAAACATCTTCTTGAAATTAAAATTTGAGATAACACATGCTCAAGATGAAGACTTCAAGAAGTGCAGGATACATATAACAGATGTACGTGTCCAAAGCAAACTGAATCCCAGGATGTGTGCAACTCACATTGCTTTTAATAAAAAGGAACTCTTTTGTTCCATACAGCATATACAGAGACAGTACTGCCCAGTCCTCAAGGCAATTATGAAGAAGCTTCCCTTCATATACAGTAACCGGGAGCTCAGCAGCAGAAGAGCTGGCTCTGTTCTACCGATAGCAGATGCAGCGTTTTTTTTCTGGACCCAAAATGGACATTAGTGAAAAGCTATGCAATTGGACAGCCTCAGTAGCTCTTCCTTCATGCTATTCAACTGCATCACTTTTTCTAAGTGTACAGTCATGCAGAAATCCCCAAATTCTTTCTTCTGTGTGTTGGGTTCCAGAAAGTCAGTCCATCTATTTTGAAGATCACACCTAAGCAACTCTATTGCTTGTGATTCATCCCCATGCCTGGGTTTTGCAATAATGTAGTACAAGCTTGCCATCACTTCCAAAACACTGCAAGAAAATGAAAATAAAAGCAGTTAGATTAACCATGATTCTATGTGCACAAAGCAAAAAGAAACCATCTAGGTAAATGCGTCATGGAGTAGAGCTACTCATAACAAAGTTCTCCATCATAACTGGAGGCATGACATACTGCATGGGAAGGACTGCTTTTCCAAATATTGTACGAAGTAATGTCTCTTTAAATCTAATTAATACAGATATAAGAATATCAACTCTGTTACAATAAATTTGGGATATTACCAGCATCGCTAGGAGCAGTAACATATTTCAAGGGGCAGAAGTACATTAATAACTCTCTTCGGCATGTTTGGAAAGGATATTTTAAAACAAAAGTCACCTCATACAGAGTCCCAACTTCCTGGTCTGGAGATGGAGCGAAAGACTGGTTTACATATATAAACTGCAAGAAAAGAAAACAATTGAAGAAGTGTTCCTCCTAATTTCTAACCTAAACCTCCCCTTTTCGATCAGAACAGTTTCCCCTTCTATCACTATTGAATTGTGTAACAAATGTAACTTCAGTTTTGTATTTCAAATGAAAGCTTAAACGGAAAAGCATACAGACGTTGGAAGTACACTGCTAATTGTGAAGTCAGCACAATCCTGTTTCTGAGTCTGTCGCAACCTTTCTCAGGACACTCAGGTTTCAAAGGGAAGAAAGAACAGCACTGTACAGCAGTGCAGCACTGCCCAGCTGCAGACATTCTTGCACAAGCCATTTGGAAAAAGTAATCAATAGCATTAAACTGCTTGCAAAAGAAATTCTGAAGGGAACAGCCATCAATATTCAGAAAGTCAATCCCAAAGACTTCAGTTTTTCCCAAGTGCTCTTTCTGTACACCACACTTCTAAGCTACACTGTGCACATAAACCTTTCCCTGAAACACACACACAGTTGTGTTCTCACAGCACAAGGCTAGAAATGGAGACACTGCAGACATGCAAGGTCACAGCTGGCACCTGGGTCCATCCAAGCAGGCACCAGCCCTGGGTGCTGCTCCTCCCCAGGGCCATGCTGTGGGAGGCACTGTGGGGGGCACTACTGCTGCCTCACACCAGGCCCGGTGCTATGGGCGCAGGCTCAGCCCCACTCACTGACAGCAAAGGGCAAAGGCTCCGTACCAGCTGCTCAGAGGCCATCAGCTTCAGGAATTTCTTGATGAAGTCACACAGGCCCTGGATGGTGCGGGTGCGCTCCACGGCCCACTTCTTGGTCTTCATAATGGGGGTGTCACCCACGGCCTTCAGCAGGACGTCAACTGCGAACGGAACGGCCGTTAATGGCGGCTGCCTCGGGCCGTGACGGGCCGCAGCCTCCCGCTCTCATCGCTGATTGGCCCTCACTCCCGCCCGTCACCGCGCCGTCCCGCCCCACGCCCGCCCTCCACAACCGGCCCACCGCCCCATTACTTTTCTTCTTGGCGTCACCGGCGGGTTCCTCGGTGCCCGGCGAGCCAGCAGGGGAGGCGGCCGGCTCTCCAACACCCAACGCCGCTCCGCTCTCTGGGGTCCTTTCCGGGGCCTCCTCCCCGGGCCCGCTTCGGCCCTCGCTCTGTGGCGAGACCGGCGCCTGCTCCTCCGCTTCCGCCATGCCGCCTCCCTCCTATAGGCGGAAGCGACGTGACGCGCGGAGCGGCGCCGCCGCCACGAGGCGTTTTGTTCCTCGCGGGACACCGTCTTCCCATCACGTGACGAGGGCGAGGCGTGTCACGGGCCGCCGGGGCCGTTCCGTCGCTCAGGGCTGCGGCTCGTGGGAGCGCCGCCGGCCCCACCATGATCAAAGCCATCCTCATCTTCAACAACCACGGCAAGCCGCGGCTCTCCAAGTTCTACCAGCGCTATGTATGGGTGGGCCGCACCGCGCCGGGCGGGGCGGTCACGGGGAGGGTCGCTTCCGGTGGCGCTGGGGGTTCGCAGCCCCGCGCTGTGGGGAGGGCCGGTTCCCCGGGCGCGGGGCTGGGGGGCTGCGGGGCACACAGCCGCGCTGATCGCTCGAGGGCTGCTGTCCTCTGGGAGGGTTCCTTGAGGAACGGGAGCTTTCAGGCCGTTCTTTCCCGTTTTTTCGTCCTTCGCTCTGGAAGTAGCTCTCTGGTGGTCCTGAGGATGGAAGAAAGCCTCGTTCAGAGGCAAACTGCACTCCCAGATCTGTAGGGGCTCGCAGCCCCAGACCCTGCAGCTCCTTTGGGCCTCGCGGTCTCTGACGCCGCCCTGTGACCCTGCGCTGAGGCAGAGGTGCGAGGAGATGAATTTATAGGGCTCACAACGGCAGTCGTTAGTAAGCACGGCCGTTTGCTTTGTTATCTTCGGGATCACTAGGAAAACATAGGTGATGTGGAAAAAAATAAGCAATGAATTTGACATATATGTTCTTTTATGTGGGAGAAGTCGCAGTGGGGCAGCTCTGAAAATGCAACATAAGGACTAGGTCTGAGAGAAAGGCAGCTGCAGCCACAGGGAATCTGAGGAATATGTATAGCAATGCCTGACTTAATTCAAGGACGGGAGCTTTTAAAATGATGCTTGAATGATGTACAGCTTTTCTTAGCAAACAGGCTAAGCCATGCTTGGATTGACCTTGGGTGTTAAAATCCAAGAAAACTACGGATGCTTTCCAGAGTTGCATACACAAATAGTTATTTTTCAGCAGCGCCCTTATTTGTATCTGTGGCCAGTTACTTGCAGTTTTGGCCATTGCAAAACCCTTATTTACTCTTACTAGAAGGAATGGTTTTTACTTTGCACACCTCAGGGTAAAAATGATGGCTGTGGCTCTTCAGTTTGTACTGCAAGGCTTGTAATTAAAGGCCTGTAACTGATACAGTTCATTACAATGGGTGACTGAATTTAATCCCCTCTCCTCAGAGGGTCAATACTCAGAAATTCTGTTGTATGTCTGTAAACCATTTTCATCTTTCTCAACTACCCTGGGTTACCAAGCTGCCATCTCTGATTTAACATTCCTAATTTTACAGTTCAGATGCTGATAAGCAATACCCTCGTGTGCATATCTGTATATTTCTGGGTGACCTTGCAGAACTTCAGTGACTCATTGAAGAAGTCTCACCCCCTTCCCCAACCAATCAGCGTAGATGTAATAGTTAGTTAAAGAGTATTAATGAAATACCCTGGCAAGGTATGCAACTCCATCACTAATGGGAAGCAGTTCAATTCCATTCTCGTTTTCCATTGAAATGTAAATATCTTTTTGTGTCTTTTGACACTGCTAATTTGAAATGTCAGTATCTGGAGAATTTTCTTAAAAACGGGCAGATTTTTTCACAATAATTTCTTTCATGGTAATATATTCTTCTGCAACTTGTATAGATGTCTTTTTTTTTTTACCACAGATGTTGAAATGACATAAAAGCAGTATACAGCTTGTTACTTGGCACATTGAAGGCATCAGGAGTGGATAGTTACAGGATACTCCCTTTCTTTATGTTCTGTTTATGTGCTGTGGGTGCTGTGCATTGTTGGTTAATCCATTTTGCTTGATAGCAAAATGCATTTTCTTTTATAGAGTGAAGATACACAGCAACAAATTATCAGAGAAACCTTCCACTTAGTATCCAAACGCGATGAAAATGTCTGTAATTTTCTAGAAGGAGGCTTGTAAGTATCAGTTTTAAAATAAATGTTCTATACTTGCAAATATTTCTGTTGATAGTAGCATGCTTGTTCTTACAGTTGTAATGTAAATGCCATGTGGCTTGAGGTATTTGACCAGTAATAGTATTATATTGATACCAGGTATATTTTTTACCAGTTGGAATATGCATATATATTTATTTGTAGATGTATATGTATCAGAATTGCTTAGGAAATAAAGCATATTTTTTTCTAGTGGAACAGACACAGTGCTGTATCTGGTCTTACAAGTGGTTCAAACACAAGATGTGGAAGAAGGAAGAAGAACACAGATGATATCTAACCAGTTTCCCTGTAATTCACCTGGAGATTTCTGATTTTGTTTGAAGACGTGCTGACATTGGCCAAACCTACTGAGAAAGTGAAAATATTTCATAGCTGATGCTTAGGCTTCTGCTCCTAGAATCTGAGTGCACAATCTCTGGTTGTAGGATTCCCCAGCCTGTCTGTTAGGGCTCAGGCTTGCTGTATAAACTAGAAAGAAAATGTTTTTGAAATGTGTTACTGAAGCTTCAGTCAGGAATTTTTATTACTGTATGTGTAGCAGGGTTTGAGGAAGACCAGACTTGTATCTGCTGTCTTTAGAAGACATGTACAAAATATTCTTTCTTGAATCATGTTTTTTTTTTTTAAAATGTGGTCTTGCTGTACCTGAACAGGAGGAATTCTTAAGTGGAAAAGTGTTTTGAAATACTAGTCATCAAGGCTGAATAGTTACATTGACACCTGCTAGGAAAAGGAGTCATAGTTGACGGAGAAAGCTCATGATCTCCAATATAAACAGAGAGGCTGTCTTAGTCTAAGCGTTCTAAGGATGGAAAATTTCTAATTGCTGAAAGCTAATATGTTAATGTTACTTTATGCAGAGTCACAGTTAGATACTTAGTTGTACTGTGACGGCTGTGATTTCTTTGTCCTAGCCTGGATGATCCCTGATGATTTTAATAAAATGCTTTTCTTTCATCTGCTCAACTTTTCATGCATTTGTTAGATTCTTGGAGATGATTCCAAGCTAGAAATATGCTGACTTGAAAGCTGTAAGATAAAGAAGCTGTTTGGAGCCTTTGGCTGGCAACAGAAAGAAGCTGGACAGAGGATGCAATGCAAGTCTGGCTTTTTTTTTTTTAATGATCACTTTGTAGTTTGCATTTTGACCAAAGGCCTCATTTTGCTTGCTGAAATGGAAAGAATTTAGGTAGTTTTGACCTGGTATACAATTAAGGGAGAATTATGAGATGCGTAGCCATGTAGGTCGAGGTTACAAAGTACTTCAGTTTTATTTTAGCAGACCTTATGTTGCTCAGAGTGAATGTTGATGAACTGAAGAATATCTGTTAATGATGCATGTATCTTCTTCAGGAAGACTATAGCAGAAGAGTGGAAGGAAATAACTGTTTAGACATCTTTTCTTCATGTTCAGTAGCTTGATGATTAGTGAGCCACAGAAGGAATAATATTTTTGTGGACTTCAACATTGCTTCACAAACTATGGACTGTAGTTCTGTCTTATTAATTACCATCTGGATGTGGCTCTGGGCAGCCTGGTCTGGTGGTTGGTGACCCTGCACATAGCAGGGGGGTTGAAACTAGATGGTCATTGTGGTCCTTTTCAACCCAGGCCATTCTATGATTCTATGATTCTATGATTATTTTTCATGATATCAGACATCTTATGCTATATTGATGATTATGTGGACCATAAACCCAGTTTAAGGTTTTTTTCTGTAGTCTGAATTATAGATTTCTTCTAATCTTGCTGCTCTCCTGAGAAAGGCAGGGAATGAGTCTTCAGCATGTGTTCTCTTCAGCTATAAAGCACATTTAAGTCTGTACAGTGCCTGCTAGTGTGTAATGGAAGTTTGTTCTTGGATGAACCTGCACAGTTTGAATTGATTATAATGTGGTGGTGTGTGTATCAACGTAATTAATATCCGTATGGATGACAATAACTATGTTTATGTGGAAAGTGTAACTTGGGCTGTCTTGCTGCTTTGTTTTCTTCCATTGTAATTACGTTATAGAGTAGGTGTTTGATTTTTGAAAAGCTGTAGTAGCCAGTCATTAACAGAAATAACTGGGGTTTTGCTCAGCATGTCCTTGGAGACTAACTAAGTTTTGTGTTTCCTTTTAGATTAATAGGTGGATCTGATAACAAACTGATTTACCGACACTATGCCACCTTGTATTTTGTGTTCTGTGTGGATTCTTCAGAAAGTGAGCTTGGCATTTTAGACCTGATACAAGTAAGTTTGTAATTGGATTTCTAAGTACTTTGGAACTTCAATATTTAGCCTTGTCTTTCTGCATAATATTTGTAATGAAGGAGACTTTCATACTGTGAACACACTCTGTGCAGAGCATTATTTTTGAACATCTGTAATTTTCTGGGCTTTCTTTGAATAAGTGATTTGTCAGGCTTGTGATACAGTAAGGGAATAGGTCATTTGGAAGCTACTGAACAATCTTCAGTTCCTTTTTCCTGCAGCTTTGCAAGGCCTTGTTTTGTCTGCAAGTCAAGATGATGCAGTTCAAACATTTGCCAAGACAATTTTAGATGATGAGAACTTTAATACATAAAGCTGTTCATACATTGATGTGCATGTCTGTGTATTCACTACAGATAGGTAACAAATTCAAAGCATCCAGAACCTGTTAGGATGCAACTTTTCAAGAGAACCATGGTGGTTTAGGAGTTTTTATTCAGATATGCCTTAACAATTATTGTAAACGCTGCTCCTGACATGCATTCTATCACTACATCAGTGATTTTTCAACTTAGAATTTGTTAGTAAGTAATTTCACTAATTATTGTTACTGTAGTCAGTGGTGTGAAGCACAGAATTGTTTCTCACACTGAAGTAGCATATGTCTGTGATGTCATCACACACAGTTGGTGGTTGGGTATGTGATTCGCTTTCTATTAAATCTTTTAAAACTTGATTTGGTACTGATAAATTGATTCATGTACTTGAACTGTGTATACTTGTGTGCACAGCTGCACCGTATACATGTGTTTAGGATATTATAACCTTTAAAAGCTCATGTGTCAAGAAAATTGTTTTATTACGTGATTAAAATCTGTGATATCCTGAGACATGGGCGTATATGTATTGTTTATTTTACTGTGTACCTTAGAGGCCTCGTAGTTCCCTTCAAACCTTTCTTGGAGCCCTCAATGGGATGAGGTTTAACAAGGCCAAGTGTCGGGTCCTGCACTTTGGCCACAATAACCCCATGCAGCACTACAGGCTTGGGGATGAGTGGTTGGATGACTGTGAAGAGGAAAGGGACATGGGGGTGTTGGTTGATGCTCGGCTGAACATGAGCCGATAGTGTGCCCAGGTGGCCAAGAGAGCCAACGGCATCCTGGCCTGCATTAGAAATAGTGTGGCCAGCAGGAGCAGGGAGCTAATCATCCCCCTGTACTCAGTACTGGTGAGGCCACACCTCGAGTACTGTGTTCAGTTTCGGGCCCCTCACTACAAGAAAGACATTGAGGCCCTGCAGCATGTCCAGAGAAGGGCAACGAAACTGGTGAGGGGTCTGGAGCACAAGTCTTATGAGGAGTGGCTGAGGGAGCTGGGATTGTTTAGTCTGGAGAAGAGGAGGCTCAGGGGAGACCTCATTGCACTCTACAACTTCCTGAAGGGAGGTTGTGATGAAAAAGGGTCTGGCCTCTTCTCCCAGGCAACAAACAGGACCCGAGGAAATGGCCACAAGTTGTACCAAAGGAGGTTTAGGTTGGACATTAGGAAAAACTTTTTCTCTCAGAGGGTGGTCAGGCACTGCAATGGCTGCCCAGGGAGGTGGTGGAGTCACCGTTCCTGGCAGTGTTCAAGAGGCGCCTGGATGAGGAGCTGCAAGATATGGTCTAGTAGCTTGTGGTACTAATAGCAATGGGAAGGCGGTTGGACTAGATGATCTTGCAGGTCATTTCCAACCTTGTGATTCTGTGATTCTGTGTGTGTGAAACTCTCTGAATTAAGTAGTGCATAAACTTTAAGCTGTGTTACTTCTTATGCCACAAGTTCTTGGATGGATTTCCATCACTTGATCTATATATTTCACATTTTTTCCATTCAGATCCAGTGCTACATTACATGCCAGTGTAACTACTTGAGTAGAGCAAAAATAATATAAATAGTATTTCTGTTCATAGCAATACTTGTTTGTTTTTTTTTTCTGAACACTATGATTTTCTTTTTAAATACAGTCTCACCACAGTACCTGCAGCTGTTCAGTGTTCCCATTTCTTTAGATCATTATAATTCAGCCATCTGATTGTAGTAGAAAGAACACATAGATTAATTTATCATTTTTAATTTCCATTCTGGCTCATAATCTGCTTAATCCTCTCAGCAATAGCAATCAGAGTTAAATGGATCTTACTTTGGAAAAGCACCCTCAAAAAAATTTATTATTACTCTCAACCCCATGTGCAGTGCAGACAGGCAGTATATACACATACACCTGCATCTACTCAAGTAAATTAGCACTGTTTTTGTGTTCAGAAGTGCTGAGGCATTTTCGTGTGTCTTTGTTTACTACAATTCAGAGACAGTACAGATAACAGTAAGCCAGCTTAAACAACCTCAGCTTCATCAGCCTTTCTTTAGAGGTGCTCCAGTCCTGTAATCATCCTTGTGGCCCTTCTCTGGACCTGCTCCAACAGCTGTATGTCTTTCTTTTGCTTGGAGCCCCAGGCCTGGATGCATTACTCCTGACTGGGCCTCACAAGGGCAGAGCAGAAGGGAGCAATCACCACCCTTACCCTGCTGACCACCCCTCTTTTGATGCAGTATGGACACTTGGCCTTCCAAGTGCAAGCACACACAGCTGGCTCATGTTCAACTTTTCATCCAGCTGAACCCTCAAGTCCTTTGCAGGGCTGCTCTCAATGAATTCTTCTCCCATTCTGTACACATATTGCCCTGACCCAACTGCAGCACTTTGCACTTGGTGTTCTTAAATCTCATTTTAGGTTCACGTGAGCCCAGTTTTCAAACTTTGGATGGCATCCCTTCATTCTATTGTATGAACTACACCACTCAGCTTGATGTCATCAGCAAACTCAAGGAAGGTGCACTCGATCCCTCTGTCTGTGTCATTGATAAAGGTGTTAAAGAGCACTGGTTGGAAAATGGACACCTAGGGGACATCACTCATCATTGGTCTTCACCTATACAAAGAGCTGTTTACCACAACCCTCTGGCTGCAACCATTTAAGCAATTCTTTATTCACTGAATAGTCCAGCCTTCAAATTCATATCTCCAATTTAGAAACAAGAGTGTGGTTTGAGACCATGTCAGAGGCCTTGAATAAGTCCAGGTAGACAACATCTCTTGTCCTTTACTTGTCCATAAATGCTGTCAGTCCATCATAGTAGCCACCAGGTTGGTCAGAATCTCCCCATGGTGAAGCCAAGGCAGATCACTTCCTTGGATCGCCTCCTCATCTTGCATGTACCTTCACATGGCTTCCAGGAGGATCTGCTCCGTGGTCTTTCCAGGTGCAGAGGTGAGGCTCTCTGCCTGTGGTTCCTCAGATGTTTCTTCCTTAAAAATGGGAGTAATCTTTCCTGTTTTCCAGTCACTGCAGACTTTGCTTGACTTTGCTTGCCATTACTTTTCAAATATGACGGTGGCTTGGTGACAACATCAGCCAGTGCCTTCAGGACCCTGTAATGCATTTCAGCCTCATAAGGTGCCCTGAAACTTGCTCTTTGGTTACATTCGGAAGGATTTTGCTCCTCCAGCCCCTGCATAAAGGTTGAGGGACATCAGAGACATGGGAAGCCTGAATGCCAGTGAAGACTAAGGCAGAGAACTTGCTGAGAACCTCAGCCTTGTCCATGTCTGTTGAAGCCAGTTCTTGCTTCTCATTTATGAGGGGGTACTTTCTCCCTGGCCTTTCTATTTTGTATCTGTAGAATCCCATCTTACTATTTTTCACATCCCTTGCTAAGGCCAGTTCCATCTGTGCCTTGGTTTTCCTGACCCTATCTCTACACTTCCAGGCAGAATCCCTGTATTTTTCTCAGGCCACGCATCTCTGCTTCTATTGCCCATATGTTCCCTTCTTTTCCCTCAGTTTGACCAGCAGGACCTTGTTGAACCATTCCAGTTTCCTGCCTCCTCTGCTTGATTTCTTATGCTGGGAGTGCAGAGTTCTTGTGGTCTCAGAAAAGTGTCCTCAGTTTTACCAGCCCTGATCTGCTACTTTGTCCCTAAGCCCAGCTTCCCAGGGCATCCCTTCCAATTTCCTTAAAGAGCCAGAAGTTCAGGGTACCGACTCTGCTTTTTGCCCAGACCGTGTTCTCAAGATTGTGAACTCGTCCAGGATATGGTTGCTGCAGCCCAGACTGCCTACCTGTTTAATGAGCATCTCTGCATCAGTGAGCACCAAGTCCGACAGTGCATCACCTCCTTTTGATCTAATACCCGTGTCAGGAGGTTATTCTCAAAAGGACTCCAGGAGTCACTTGGAATGTTTAAAGTTTTATGTTGCTTTCTGAGCAGACATCTGAGTGGTTGAAATCCCCCATCAAGATGAAAGCCTCTGAGCTCAATACATCTTGTAGCTGAAGCAAGAGGGCCTCATCCACAGGCTCCCCTTGATCAGGCAGCCTGTGGTAGAACCGACCACCAGACATCCTGTGTCAGTCTGATCCCTAATTTTATCCCACAAGCTCTCAACCTGATCATGGTTGTTTTTTAGAGGTGACTCTTCGCAGTCTGTTTATCACTTAATAGAGGGCAACTCCCTGACCCTTCTTGCCTGTCTCTTCTCAAAAGCATGTAGCCTCCGATTGTGGTGTTCCAGTTCTGTGATTTGCCCTGCCATTTTTTTCTGTGATAGCAGCTAGGTTGTAGTTTTCTACTTGGGTCTTGGTTTCTGTCTCCTGCTTTTTTCCTGTGGTGCGCACATTGGTGTAGAGGCACTTCATCTGGGCTATTGGCTGCATTACTTTCTTAGAGGAGCTCTCTCAAATTTCTCTGGGACAAATCTGAGGTTTTCCTGTTCTGCTTCCTGAAGTGACAGTGTTCCCTGGCTCTTCTCTGTCTCTCAGAAGTACATCCCTTTCCCCCATCAAATACAGAAAACTCTTATTAAATTGCTCCAGCCAGATTGCTGCCCAAAACATTCTTGTCTTTCCTAGTCATTGGCATCCCATCCCACGTCAGTACTCCTGATCTCATGGAGATGGATCAAAGATGATAGCACAGAACCTTGACCATGACACCGTCTGTGCATCCAGTCATTCAGATGATTTGTTTTCCTCCCACCTTGGTCTCAGTTTCCAGCTGGGAAGATGGAGGAGAGCACTACCTGTGTGCTCCTGGTCCCTTCAACATTTTCCCAGTGACATTTTTGCAGATTGTACCCTGTTGCTACATTCACAGGGCACCCAGTCTCAGTAAATAGCTAAATCCGTGTGGTCATAGTCTTCCATGACAAGTTGTGTATAACCTTGGAAGGTACTGTTGCTAGCTAAGATACATATGGGAAATACTTTGCAGTTCACTTTGAAACATGGTTTTCTTTATTCTCAAGGATAGGTCATCCTGCTTGGAGATGCTTTTATGTTAGTGAAGGAGAAGACGTGTAACTGAGAAACTTATTACGGTAAAAAAAAAAACAACAAAAACCAAAAAGCATAACATCAACCAGCCAAACCAAAAATGCAGCTAGCACTCAGCACTGGTAGTCTGTTTGAGAGCTGGGTAGAAAGGAGAGAGTAGGAGCTAGGAATGAAAAGAACATGTTGCTTGATGTCTTTGCAAAAAGAGCGTACTGATAATACAGCAGGTATATTGGTAGGTATTCTTGGAAACTAACTTCTGTTTTCACTAATCAGCATTCTCTGTAGCAGCTATGGATAGCTGTAATTTACATTTATTAAAGGAAAGGTAGGACATCAGTGTATGTGTGGGATGATACAGTGTCTTCAGGTGCGTGAAGTGAAACGTGAATGATGACTTACTACAGGTCATCCTCGAAGAAGAAGAGAAAGCAGCCTTGTGTGCAGGGGACTGGCTTTATTGTAGGACTGTTACGTTCTAAACCCGTTGGAGTTTCAGGAAGCTTTTGAGCAGGGTAGTGCACTCAGGGAGGAAACAGAATTAATTGTATGTTGAAGTATTTAGAAATAAGTAAGATCTTCTTGATATGGGTTATGCTTATTGTTTTTACTACATTTTTGCACATACTTTTTTTTGTTGATATTTTATGTTATCTAGCATCAAATGCATATAATTATTAGGTGTACTTTTTCTGCCAGCTTACTTATATTCCAAGTATTAATCTATATTTTATTCCCCTTTCTTATTATTTGCCTGATTGAGAAATGAGGTCTACATGGTAAAATTGATCTTTGTTTTGATATATTAATAAGCACAGGGACCTCTTTGATTCTGTTGTTCTCCATATATAAATTATATATATTATTTCAAAAATGAAACTGAAGGGGGAGCTAGACAGTCATTGTGAATCCACTGGTACACAGTGATCTGTTCTGCATTTGACATTCATTTCTGTTTCTTTTCCATTTGTTCTCCAATAATGTCACAAGGTACATTTGAACTGTTGTTTTTTCTTTCCCTGGAACAATTGTTGTGTTTTCTCTTCTGATTATTTTGATCTACAAGACTGCAGTTTATGAGATACTTACCAAACTACTTAATTTCTGGCAGTGCTTGCTATTGTGTGCAATTCATTTCATTCTCAACTAAAATTGTAATGAAGGCAAAGTGATCTTATTTTATCTACATCAGTTATTTAAAGGTGTCTTAAAAGAGATTGAGAGATGCTAGTGTAAAAAAAATCAGTTTCCCTTGTAGATCAAAGCTATTAAATACTAATAATTCATAGTAGATTCATACCTTATCAGTGCTGGCATTATGCTGAATGAACTTTGCAGGGTTTCTTTAACAAGTCCTTAGCTGGTGGAAACAATCCGAGTCATACTCAGAGGAAGCTGATTTTCCTTTTATCAAAAAACATTAGTGTGTTAGTGCATTGCAGGCAGAGATTTGTGAGTTCTTTCAGTGTGCTGTCACTGTGCAGTGGGTGAAGGTGTAAAAGCAATCGTTGTAACTGTGAATCAAGTGTTTCTCACGGGGGAAGCCCAAGAAAGGAAAGTAAAACTTCAGTATTGCTGACGTGGGCATTCATATTGCTATTAAATACACATTTCTGTGGGGCTTTTAGAGAGTTTTTTCATGTCTGTATTGCTTTTCGAGGCAGTAGATGAGTGTCAAAGTCAGAATATGTAAATTCATGCTAAACTTGGCGAAGTTTATGGGGAATATTCTATTCAAAAACAGTCTAAAACTTCTGGCTCTTAAAATTAAATCTTTTGGGTAAAGGTTATATTTACACTCTGTTTTCAATCTTCTTCCTGCAGCTGATATCAAGCACTGTCCTTGTATCCACATTCTCCTAATGTGCAGGGAAAGTAAGAGAACATCTCTAGTCATTTGTTTTGCTGCACTTAGTTGTGAGCTGTATAGTTTGTTCTGCTTAATATATATTTTTTTTTAATTTGCTTGCCTCCCTTGTTTATGGTTCACATAGGAGTTATTACCACAACCAATTAACACCTACTCGAAGGAAAAAAAACCTGCTTTGTTGAGCTTCAGTAAAATTTAACATAAACCTGTTCACTCTGTTGGTTAACTGTTGTCGGTGATCCTTACTGTCTTGAGTCTGCCTATGAAAATACTGTGCTCCTAGTTTAAGTTGCTCACCGATTATTTGGTATTAAAGAATAGTTTTTGTTTTAAATGTATGACACATCATTTAGATTTTGTCTTTAATGATGGTAGGAATTAGCAATGTCAGAGTGTGATACTCTTTTTAAGTGTAAGCAAGATATGGGATTGGAAATAAAAGTGACCTTTGTTGCTTTGTAAGGCAGACAGCTGGAAATGACCAGCGTCAAAAAGCACATTTCTCTGAGTCTGTAGACATAACCTTGTGTCTGTAAAGGCAGACCTTTTATCCACCTTTTGGCAGCAGAATATGCCAGCAGAAATTCTGATTTCTCTAGGGCTAAATAATTAGAAATATGGTTTCTCTCCAAGGTGAGATTAATAATCACGTTGACAAGACAGAGAATCAAAACCAGGAGTTTAACATCTTCTGTATTCTTGCTTTTGGGTCTGAGCTTAGAACTGCAAAAATAAATGACATGCAGTGACAACTTAAGAAATAATATTAAATGCATATTGTGACAAAAAAACAACAACTTGAAATATATCAAACTACATTTACAACTTCATGGAATTGGCAGTTTATTTACTAGTCACTGATGAATGATCTGTAAATCCTTAGAGATGGTCTTTACCGTTTTGAAGACCCTCAACTCTCAAGCTCAAGCATGTGCTTCAACTGGAGTTCTTGCCACATCTCATTTGAATTGACAAGAGTTATCCTTTGCCTAGAGGAAACTGTGCTTCTGTCTCTGTCGATACACACCACAGTCACATAGCGAACGACCTTCAGGAGTTACGGGAGTGTGAGTGTAGTCAATTTTGCATTGTCTGGCCAGGTTGGAGGCTGGAATGATCTTAGTGGCTTACCTAGCATGCCTACCAAGGATTCTGTTAAGGAGATACCAGAGCAGAGTATCATATGGTCCATATCTGGCAAAGATTGTCAGTGTTTGTACTTGAGCAGCTGCTTGGATTTTTCTGCCCTGCACATGTACATTCTCAACTCAGAGATGAGTTATTTGCCTGGGTAAAACTGCTGAACCTTTCTGAGTTCGAGTGGTGGTATTCTTGAAAGGATCTTCAGGTGTGATATCACAACAGCTACCTCTTACCTTGTTCCCTCCTGAGTTCAGCAAGTCTGAACAACATTAAAGCTGCTGTATTTTCCCTGAACAGTTCCCAGAAGTCGTAATGCTGACAAACTTATATAATGCTGACATCTTGGATTAGATGTGTGCCTCTGTGTAGCAAGGTTAACTGTAGTCTGCTTCACTGGGATATGCCTGCAGTTGGTAAACATAGTAATAGTTGCATTCCCAGGAAATGTCAAGGAAAATTTGGAATGATAGCTGAGAAAATTGTAGCATAGACTGTGTTACTGTTGTAGTTTAACCTGGCAGGTGGCTGACTACTGCACAGTCATTCACCATCCCCAGCTTCTCGGAGGCATGGGGGTGTTAAGAGAGAGCTATTTACAGAGAAAAGGAAAAGAATAATAGTTATGGCTATATATGTATGAATGTATGTAACAAGTGGTGCCCAAGCAATTGCTTACGCCCCCTGACCAATGTCCAGCTTGCCTTCTGAGCAGCAGAAGAGAAAAAAATCATCCCACCCTCTTCAAAACGCCTTCCAGTTGATTTCATACAGTATGGAATATCCCCTTGGCCAGGGTAAGTCAGCTGTCCTAATTCTGTTCCTTCCCAGCTCTTTGGGCCCTTTGCTGAGAAGAGCCTTGGCTTAACAGGCAACTATAAACATTGGTATCAGTGTTACTTTTCTCCTAGAACCAAAACAGCATAGTGCCAGACACTCTGAAGAAAATGTTTCCATCCCAGCTGAAAATAGGACATCAAGATGCAACTGTTGTCACATCTGTGACTTCTAGCACAGTTACAACATACACTGACTCATGCATACAGTTTTTCCTCCAGTGTACAAATAACATTCTGTTAACAGTGATAACCACCTAATTTCTGTGGATGTTTTTAATGTCTTGAAGTTTATGCCATGTTTATTTTGCACATTTGCTTCTGTAGAACCTCAAAGAGAAATGTAACTACTGAGTTTCTGTAAGAGCTTGACCTCTGACCTTTTTCTTTCCTCTTCAGGTATTTGTGGAAACACTAGACAAATGTTTCGAAAATGTCTGTGAGCTGGATTTAATCTTCCATGTAGACAAGGTACAGTGATGAGCTCCTGTAATGCTTCTTGCCAAGAAAAATATTTGATTCAACTGATACTCAGTATTAAAATATGCAGCAATTCTACTTTTATTGTTAGCGAAGTCTAGACAGATCCTACAAAGAGGTTATTTTTAAAACTTGAAAGCTGTGTGGAGCCTACTTTTCTAAGCTGAAATGTATGTAGGAGCTTTGTGTGGTGTTATTACACATGTAATGTTGGAGCTGTGAATATTATCGAGGACTTAAATGATTTGTTCTGGTTTGTTTTTGTTTAGGTGTTATGTTACTCAGAACTGAAAGTGTCATAGGAGTTTTTCTGTTATGTCTGGCAGTCCCCTTTTCAAATGCTGTGTTTATTTAACTTAAAAGCTGTGTGGATCTTTTTCTGCTAAATCTCAAACAGACGTTATGTCTTTTGTTAAGCATTTAAAGAACACGTTTTTTGAGTATTCCCAGTCATCAGGAATGAGTACCTTATTTGTTAAGCTAGTTTTCAGGAAACTTACAGTAGTTTTTATTTAAAAGGACTTTGTCATTTCTTGGTATAAGTAATACCTAAAATTTGAGAATTGAATATATGGTTATTCCTTCAGTTGCCTTTTGTGCCTACCATTACTTTCCCTGTCTGCGATCACCTTTTTGCTTCAGTGGGAAGGCATGAGAGGAAAATAGGACAAATATCACTAAAAGCGATCTAAAAATAGTAACCAGTATCTGAAATTACTCTTTGAAATGGACTCAATTTATTTCAAAATCAGGAAGTTATTTGTTGAAGAAGCAGTTATTCCTTGACCAGACACTGAAATGCAAATCACCTTGAGTAGGTGTTTGAACTGATAAACTGCTCATGTCAAGTCATTAGGATTTTCGGCCTGGCTGGAATGCTTTGACTGCTTCCAAAATGGCAGATAAAAGTTCAAAAGAACTTTTAAAATGAATGGCTTGTATATTAGTATAAGGTTAACAGGTTGTAAGGTTAACCGGTATACAGAGAAGTTAGGCTAGTAAGAATAGTTAAATAGAGAGAAAAGGTGCTCACCAGTGTTGTACACTAGCAAAACTCCAGAAGGAGCAATCTCCAGGAAGAGATCCTTCCTTAGTGGAAGTCAGCCCTTAAATGGGGTCTAGGAGAGGTGGAGCCTGGCTCCACCCCTTCCGGGCACACAGGTGAATTGCCTTCACCTGTGCTCCCATGGCTGACTCAGTGCTTGCCTCAGGTGGTCAATCAGAGGTTCAGGCCGTGATTCAACAGTTCCCATACAATTAGCTTCTGAGCTTAAAGCACCCAAATAATGCAATACTCTTGTGGCAAGGAGTTTGATCTTTAGCTTAAGCTGCAAAATACGAGGGTTGATCTGAAAGTGATGCCTCCTATTTTGCTCATTGGCCTATGACATCAGAGGTGGATGTTGGTATGGCAGCAGAAGGTGAACCTTCCCACCAATGTTTGTTCCATGTTGTTGCTGTACAACAGGTGGCAGTAGAGTGGCAGTCTGACAGAATGGTGACTGACATGGAAGTGTGTATGAAGTGAAGGTGTGGAACTGAATTACTTCATGTGGAAAAAATGACACCCAACTGACATTGACTGGTGCTTGCTGAACATTTATAAAGACCGAACAGTGGATGTGAGCACAGTGAGGCAGTGGGTGCTGTGTTTTAATAGTGACAACTGTGACATGAAGGACAAGCCACTTTACAGCCATGCATGTGTGTGCATGTCTGCAGTGACAACTGTGACATGAAGGACCAGCCACATTGCAGACATGCATACATACACATGCATGACTGTCATACCATGAAATGAAGAGCGTCTTGATCAGCTCATCCATGCAAATCAGCTGATTAAGACCAGAGGACTCTGTACTGAGCTTCAGCTCAGCTGGCTTCAATGCACAGGAAACAATGTTGGCAGTGTTAGAATATTGCAGAATCAGTGGCAGGTAGGTTCCACTACTGCATACACAGGCCAGGCTGGATGGGACTTTGAGCAGCCTGGTCTAATGGGAGGTGTTCCTGCCTGTAACAGGAAGGTTGGAACTAGGTGATCTTAAAGGTCTCTTCCTGTGCCAAACCATTCTATGATTCTATGATTCTGAATGTGATGAACATGAAGGAGACAAACAACTGTTTTTCTCTCACATTATCAGATAAAATTTGCATGAAATAAGTTTAAAATTAAGAAAATTACATATTTTTCATGATTTATAATTAAATTATGGAACTCCATTGCCACATTTTTGTCAGGGCTACCTTGGTATTATAGTTACCATAGTATTATGAATAGGTTCAAAGGTGATTAGAATTATTACCCAGAGAAGAATATGAGGAGGGCTATGCAGTACAATAACACTACAAAAAACAGCAATCTGTGTTTCAGAAATTCCTAAATTGGAGATATTTAGAAGCAGAATTTATCAGGATAAATAGTAGTTTTAAGGTTTTTTTAAAGTGTGAACTGTTGGATTTTTAGAGCTGGATAATGAGCTGGATAGACTCTGTTTCGGATTGATGTTTTTTAAGCATCCTTGAGCAAAAGTAAAATTTTTTGCTTTCAATTTGTTTTTTTTTAAACTGGCATCTTGGAACGGTAAATGTTGCAATAAACATATTCTATAATGCTAAACACCAGAGTAATTCATTGTGCTTTACTCCAGTAGTACTTTCTGAGAGCATAATGCTAATAAAACGAAAGCATGAAAGCTAGATTAAATAAGTTGTTTCTTTATGGCTGTGAAGATTGAGGAAGGTGTTACCCTGATGTTTAGATGCATCACAGAAATACAAGTCTTTATCTGCATCCTGGTCTGCTTTGGAAAAGGAATTATATCCCTGCTTTTCTGTCTGCCTGTGATGATAATAGTTTATTCAGACAAACATTACCAACCTGATTATGAGCTTTTTTGTGTATGTGAGAGAGAGAGAGAACCTATTGTCTTCATTATTCTTCTAATGGCAATATCTACCAAAGGCTGGATATTAATGCCGGTCATACAAGTGTATTGCTGTTCCTGTGCTAAGCAGGCATACTCAGTGATGTCTAGTACCTCTTTCAGACTATGTGGTGATAGAAAATGTGAATATTAATGAAATTGTTTTCTAAAACGTCTGGAAATTTGTTTGGATGCTTGTATGACTGCCAGTGTTATGGAAAGTATTTACTGTGCTTGAGAAATAGTGTTGGTATGTGTCTGATCTGTCCTTTATGGCTGATGCTGATATGAAACTACGTTATTCAGAGATTCAAATCATTTATCTTTTTTAGTTGGTTACCATTATATCTTGTGTTATCCTATGTTTAAAAATGTATAGCTGATTTTTGAAAAGTTTTGCTGGAATGTTGTGCTGTAATACCTTGTGCAAACTCTTGAGGTGGTGTTGTGATGAATGTGCGAGTATCAGGAAGTGATGAAAAGATTTCAGAGCTCTCTTTGTGGTGCACACACAGATGAAATGTGCACTTACTATGGGCACCTTGAACAGCTACTGCCTTAAGATGATGTTACCTGGCCCTCTTAATGACATCTCTTGAGCCTTACCTCTGCACCTTCTACCAGGCTGTTGAAAATAAGGTCTGAGTTTTTAAAGTGTTTTTGAAGTGCTTTTCGTACTGTAGAATTCAGTGCCTCATAATTAATACCGAAGGTTACTTGTGGTACAATTAATACTGCTGACATCTGCCTTACATTTAAATTGTCTGCAATTCCCTGCATCTAACTTCTTCCAGAAATTTGAATTTGTTCCTGGCTCTGAAGCATTTGTTTATACAAATGGAAGTGTTTCCACATCATGTAGTAGCATGCCTTTGCCATGAAATCATAGGATAATTCCAGCATGGATGTCAGGAGCAGCCTGGTGCCTGGACCTGCTGCCAGCAGGGTCAGCCCTGGGGTAAGACCAGACCACTCAGGCAGGAGGGAGCCTGCACAGCCCTGGGCAGTCTGCGTCCCCAGACACCTCCACTCCTGGGGAAAGGTTTCCCTGTGTTAGTCCCTTGCCCTCTTGCTGTGTCCCACTGAGAAGGGCCCAGCTCCAGCTACTCACAAGCCCTGCGAGGGCACTGGTGTGCTGGTGGGTGCTCCCAGCTCTGGTCCCCCGTTGTCTTTGCACTCTTTGAGTATTCCAGTCTAACTATCTTGGTGGCCATGTGCTGAATTGGCTCCAGTTTATCGATGTCTTTCTTTCATGAGTTAGTCCCTGAACTGTACAAAGTGTATTAAATATAGTTTAATACATTTGTTTATTCACTATGTCAGTGCTGTAGGGGAAAAAAATAATCTTTTGTATTAGTGGTGTCGACGGGACTGTAATTGCTTACTCTTGTATTTCAGAAGGAAACAGTAGCCACCAAAACTGACACGGGGGAATTACACTTATTCTTAAGGGCACCTTTTAGTCTACTTATGGTAAACTAGATAACACTGCTTATTCTATTCAGTCATTTTGGAGTAGATTTGACGTGGAGTTCAGTCTGTTGTATCAGAGTTCAATGTCCCAGTATGCTGCATTAGTATGTTAGAAAGAAATTGCCTGACAGATTTTTGGGGGAGGAAAGTATCACTCATTTTTAAATATTATTTTAAGATGGAAATGAACAACCTGAAAAGACCAAGAGCTGCTCTTTTATGTGCTCCTGGTCTCTTCTGCTAGGCTTCCATGTCTTGTTCTGTGAGGTTCACTGCTGGCTAGCAAAATAAAGAGGAAAGTAAGCAGGAACTTACTGTCATTCCTTTCCTTTTCTGTTAGAAATACATATGAATTATTCTCATTCTTTAGAAGAAGAGGCAAGTTCTAGAACTTAGAAGGATTTCAAGAATGTTAAGAGGAAATTAAGTTAAATTCCTTTTCCTCTCTAGGACATGAGGTGGAATTTATTCTCTCACGTGCTTACTAATGCAGCTTCAGTTATCTTCTAGACATTAAAATATATCCTTCAACTATGAAAATATTATTTTGCTTCTGCCCTCCTTGACTTCGAAGTGATTCGCTTCTGAATTTTGGGGCTATTAGTTTGAGCTAACGTTACTGTTGAAGTTTCTTCCTTGACATCACCAGGTCTGCCAAAAAGAGCAAAATGCAAAATACTACTTTGTGGTTTGGATTCTGGGACTGTGGTTGGTCTTTTGGAGCCAGGTGCATCTCAAAGAGGAAAATGCAATTCAGGTCTGTTATCCGTGATAGCAAGTTATGATGTTTGCACTGTTACCGTGTATTTTTATTGAGTGAGGGAGAAGAACCACTTCACACATGGTTAATACTGGGCTTAGATAAGAGTAACCTGAAAATGTCTCCCTGATTTGTGAGGGAAACAGAAACTACTTATGAGTCCTACTGTAAGTCTGTGTAATGCCCATTCAGAAATGAGAAAATAAAGAAAAACCTAAATGTTATAATATGTGGAACATAATACATGAAAAATGGTTAATAAATGATTGATAAAATGAAATATGACCAAAATCACCAGATGAATTCCATATAATGAAGATCTTTGTGGCTCTGATCGTTTGTTTTTGGTCATCCTGCATCCTCTGATAGCTAGCCTGTATATTCTGAGGGAAATCACACACAGCTCGGTGGAGCAGTCAAGAGGGCTTGGTCAGCCTGTGTTGAAGCTTAGAAACATCGCTGATTTGGAATGGGGTCTGACTGTGACTGAAGGAACCATCACATCTATTATGTTAATTGCCTTAAAGCTCTGGTTCTACAGTGTCTTTATTTAGACTGCTTTCAAGTGGGTACTCTGTATGTCCCCCACCAAGGGCGCAGATGTGGTGCTGTGGGAATGGGGTCTGTGCTAATGGTTGTTGTTAACTGGTTGGTTCAATCTTTGATACTTTGTTTTTCTTACCATCCTTTGGCTTTATGAACTTCTATTACCAAGCCTCCTGTTTCAGCAAAACTGAGAATTGATTGAAAGGCCGGTTTCTTTTTAAGTTGATTATTTTGAATACTTTGTAACTTCCATCAGTAATGTATGAAATCGTTATTTGCAAGTCGGTAGCCAAATGCGGACTCACAAGGCTGTGTGCATGCATTGTGGATGCTAACTCTTGTTTGTTTAGGGCTGCAAGCTTATTCCTTGTGTAATGAGTGAAAGTAAGCTTTTAGTAGAAAGAAGTGAATGTTGGCAACACCTTTCCATGCTTTTGGATTGTCAGTGTAGACTGTATTAATGTTAGATTACCATGTTTATATCTTATTGTGATACTAGAAAGCTTTACAATTAACCTCATTTTACAAGCCAGAAGAATTATTTTGTATCACTTTCATATTATGTCCAACTTTCTGGCTTGCCTGGGCCACGTGACCTATGTGTGTCGCTCCAAAAGTAATGCCTCATATTTATTTCACTGGAAAGAACAACAGATACAAAGAGCACAATAACAGTTTGATACAGCAGATTGTCAGCTACAAAACACTATTTTTCAGCAAAGTCCCCACCATTAGCTATGCATTTTTGCCACTGATGAAAGAGAGCCTGTATGTCCCTCCTGCTTGTAAAAATCTATACCAGTGGAGGTGACCTGCTGTCAGTGTCACCACTGCTGAAATGCACCACTCACTTCCTCACTGTGTTCACACCCACTGGTTAGTCTCCACAGATGATCAGCAGGTGTCGATGAATGCTGATGGGTGCCATTTTTTCTGCATGGAGGAATTCATTTCCACATCTTTGCTTCCTACACACTTCCATGTCAGTCAGCTTTTTGTCAGACTGCCTCTGTGCTGCCATCTGTTACCTGGCAACAAAATGGAATGGGATATTGGTGGGAAGGTTCAGTCTCTGCTAACACACTATCAACATCCAGCTCTGACACTGTGGGCCAACATAATAAAACAAGAGGTGTTACTTTCAGAGCAGCCCTCAATCTAGATGCTGAAGGCTTCATGTTTGTGGTCTGTGGAGCTGGGACTGTTTAGTCTGGAGAAGAGGAGGCTCAAGGGAGACCTTATCGCTCTCTACAAGTCCTTGACAGGAGGTTGTGGTGTGGTGGGTGTCATCCTCTTCTCCTGTGTAACTACTGAGACAGAACGGCCTCAAGTTGTGCCGCAGGAGGTTTGGGCTGGATGTTAGGAAAAATCTCTGAAGGGGTGGTCAGGCACTGGAACGGGCTGCCCAGGGAGGTGGTGGAGTCACAGACCTTGAAGGTGTTTAAGAGACGTTTAGATGCTGCACTGAGGGACATGGCTTAGTGGGCAATACTGGTGGTAGGTGGACAGTTGGACTGGATGATCTTGGAGGTCTTTTCCAACCTTGGTGATTCTATGATTCTATGATTTTATATGTTCAGGTGTATTACCTCTGCTTCCAAGCCTAGCCTTGGTAACTGAGTGAACGTCATTATGTCTCTCATCCTTCACAGATATAACTCAAAATAATTTTTACATAACTGTTTCTGAGAAATTTGTCCATATTGTAGAACTTGCTTCTTAGCTTTGCTACTGACACTGCTAAGTAGAACTCTTGTTCTAATATCCTTGGGTAGAAAGCATACTAAAAGAAAGATGAATGCCAAAGTTTATTTGGCTAGCATCGATAAGCAAAGTGGTACAGCTGTTGAGATCTGTGATAAAAGAACTATGAGCAAAGAGCATATTGTGGAAGTGAACAGCATGTTATAAGCTTCGTGCCCAAATTGTTTCAAAGAATGTGCTAACATTAATTGACTGATAGAATACATGTGCTCTTGGATCGATGAATTTAGACATCATCTGTCCAGCTGTGTATAGGACGTTTTAAAATTTTCTTATGGTCTTCTTTTTTAGGTCCATAATATATTGGCTGAAATGGTGATGGGTGGAATGGTTCTGGAGACCAACATGAATGAAATTGTCACTCAGATTGATGCTCAGAATAAACTGGAAAAATCTGAGGTAAGAATGAAGCAGTGCTGTGTGGTGTCTAAACTAAAAACATGTTTGTAGTAAATGCATGCTATATAATACTGCTTATCCTTCAAGCTGCTTGCTTATAAATACTGAAAATTCACAACCTGTCATTAAATTAGTATATTGTACCTTTCTTTGTATGCAATAATTGCTTAGAGGAGTTGCTGTTTAGATTTTGCTGTGTGTATGTAGTAGCAGAACATGTCATTGCTATTGGGATACACCTGTAGTTCTGTGAGTTTCTCTTGCAGAAAGCATTTTATTTCCAGAGTATTTACCGTGTTGGAAATGGCTAATCATTACAACAAATGAATTTATATGAAGAACTGAAGTGTGTAGATAACATATTCCTGTCTGCTAGTATACTTCTATCTGCTGAAATAAATGGCAGTATATTTAATGCACAAAAATACTGCAACACAAAATAGTAAACTGGAGTGAAATGGGGTTGATAGAAATTATAACCCAGTTGTAGGCACTTCAAATTAAATACGAATTCTGTCATGTTGGCAATCTGAACATTTGGTTGTTAGTTGAGAAGACTCCAGTGAGAAGATGAAATTCACTTACATGCACATGCAAGTCTGAGCGAGGGACGCCTGTGTAAATTGAGGGAATCTCTTTCCTCTTGACAAGTAGAAAAGATGCACACTTGTGGAGAAGAGTGACAAGATCTAATTCCATGCTAAGCTTTGCAGTGTGTAAATCTGGATATTAAAATGCTTGTCTTTAGTATTGTTGAAATTGTGTTTAGGAGAGAAATGTAGAATGAGAAGGGTTTTTAGAATTATTTTAGCTATGTGACTAAATGCTACTCTTTTTAAACGTTATCAGGCTTGTCATAGTAACTAAAATATTAACAGTACATCTTAGCTGAGTCAGTGAATGATTCTTATTGATCGGGGCAGTTCTACAAAAGAACATATCATCTGATTTTCAGAGCTTATTTTTCAAATTTGTAAGCAAACTTCTGCTTAAATTGGAGACTTTCTAAATCTGAGGTCAGCTGAATGGATTGAAGAATCACAGGTGGCATAAATATGAACTAAACGACATTTGAGAGGAAGACACAGAGAACTTTCTGGTTTTAGACTGAGTACATCTTACAAACCAGAAGAGAAGTTAATTTGTCAGCTTTTTATCTTTTTTGTGTGGTACAATGTATACTGTTCTCCTGATTCTAGAATCTCACATCGCATCATCTTGAGTCTTTTGATACACCTCGTTGTCTGTTTTACTTCCAAACTATTTCCAAGGACAGAACAGCACTGTAAAAGGCTGGAAAGAAGCTGTGTACGATACGAGATTGTGCCTGGCAATGTATGCTCAGAAAGACTGCATTATAGATTTTGAAGATGCCCAATACGTTCATTTTAAAATCTGCAAATTCAGAATGAGGTGTTGACTACTTGGAAGTCTCATTAATTATTGCTATGTTTGAATAATTTCTGAATACATATATTTTTGGGTTTTTTTGATGGAAGACTAACATGGTATCCCAAAAGCTGAACCTTTAAGCAGCTGTGTTCTACCATGTGTTAATGCACATACAATTTTCAACTAAAAGTGTTTAATTAAGGTGTTTTTTCTTAATTATATTTATTCTGTTACCAAACTGACTGGAGGGTAGTCTCTCACTAGGCACTGAAATGCATCTACAATATTTTCTGTTTTCCATTACCCACCAGTAAGTCATTCTTTCTTTTAAGGTACTTACAGAAGAAAATTAGGCCGTAGAAGATACAAAAAAAGCACAAAACAAAACACAAAGCCTAGAAGTCGTAGCAAGTGCGGGGCAAATAGCGACTTACTCTTTTATGTTCAGCAGTGAATCATAGAAGGCAAAGAAGCAGCAGTGATAAACAGAAACACCTGGTGACTGGAATTGAGTGGGACGTTTAACAGTCCTGCTCACCAGAAATGCATTTTTTTAGCTCAGTGACTGTTTCTTCTCAAATGTAACAGTTGCTGTAGTACTGTGATACTTCACAATACCTGATGAATATTTCCACAGATCATTAATCATCTGTTGCATGAATCTCAGCAGAAATTACCTGGTTGCTATTCCTTTTCCTTTTGCCTTTTTGATCAAGATTGTAAATCTTCCGACATGTCTTTCCCGAACATGTCTTTTCAATGTAGTATCAAATTCAGCTTGTGTAAATAAGAAGCGATAATAACTCATTAATAATATTTTTAATGCCTGTCACAAAGAAATCAAAACTAGTGGATCCTTTCAGTTTCACTTCTTCAAGAAGAAAAAATGCTTTTAAAAAGTCAGCTTTTTTTGTTTATTTCGGCCACAGTTCATAGGACTGCCACCTATGCCACAGCACTCACACGTTAGTCTATTCAGCTTCTTCGACCTCAGTTGTGGTTCTTGCATCTACAAAATAGCTGCATTAAGGCTGAATTGCCTTTTCGTTTGTAGCCTGAAGAGATGAATCCAATACAACTGTAAGTGAGCTCCATTTACAGAAATGTTCTAAATTTGGTAGTGTACCCACCCAACTTTCCATAATATGCAAAATCCAGCCATTTGAATCAGGTACTTGTTTAGTTTTATATTGGGTTTCAAAGCAGCCTGTCAATTGGAGTTTAGCAAAGGAGATGAATCATGTTTATTTAATTGACAAATATTTGTAAATATTATCAGCTCAAAGGATTTCTTAATCCCTTCAGCAGAGATGATTTGTTTAAATTATTGTGATGGCGTCCACAGCTTTGATTTCTGATTCAGCTCCTAGCGTTGTGTGGATGAGCTATGAAGGAAATTGTGTTTTTATGCTGAGAAATGTTGTCTTTACTACATTTCCTTACCTTGAAGTGTTAGTGTTTGTCTGTGAATGGATTTCTGGTCAACTCTTTTAAAGCCAACCAATCACTGTGATTAAGGGAGGGAATTTTTGGGAGAGGGATCGTTGGGATTTTATCCGGTGCCTCTGGAATTACTGTAGGTAAATCTGTGCTACCTTTTCTCTATTTGGAGTGTTCAACTATGTGTGATTTAGACTTTTAAGTTGGGCCTCATTTTTTTCCGAACATCCTGATCTTTTCTAGCTCTTTCATTCTTCTCTCTTACAGACCTTTATCTTTCAGTCTCCCAGACAGGACAGGTAGACAAAGGTATTGCTGACTTTGAGAAAAAATGTACTTTTAACAAAAAGGGAAAGCAAAATGATGTCAAAGGCAATAAATTATGTAGGCCAGACTCAAAAATTATGTGTAAAAATACCCATACTAGTCTATGTAGCCTACTTTTTGTGCTAGTTTCTTCTCGTAGTTCCCTCATCTTTTTATTGGCTATAGTGTATTTTACTAGCTTTCCATTGACATCATATTTTTTATTTTATTTCTCTTCCTGCATTTTAGAATTTAACTTTTCTTTATATCATTGTTTAAGATACAAGGAAACATGAACTTGCATGAACCTTTTAAAAAGCTGCAAAACTAACCTGAATAGAAATTGAATGCAAGGATAGCAAAATAGAGTGTGATGATACAATCAAAATACCTTTCTGACAGGAAAAATCTAAACAAGGGAAGAAGAATTCTCCTCCAAGTAAAAGCAAACAACTTACCGGCTTGCAAAGAGAAATTAAGCTTTAGAGTAAATTTCAGCTAAACAAAAGTTAGAAAGAAAACTAGCAAATCCAAACAGTTTTATACACGTGAAGTGAAATCATCAGTCTGATTTGCAAAGGTGATGAAAAAAGACCAAAATTGTTCTGTGAATCCTTAAGCGTGTCAAATGTAAAACGAAAGAAGTGGTTGCCATGTGCGAAACTGCAGATGTACGTTTGCTGCCCTTATCACCTGAAGGGCCAGATTTTGCTTTAAGGTATCTTGGTACCCCTTATCACCGAATATAACAGGGAAAGGAGGAGAAAAACGTATGTTTGAGGTTCAGTTTTGGTCCTTGTCCCCCCTGTCATTTGCTGTTGGGAACATTTAGCTCAGCTCAGTGGTTTGAACGTCAGTCAACATCAGTGGTACTATTTCAAAACTCATTTCCATTCATTATAAGTATCTATGTATTTGAACTTCAGGTAGTTTAAATATCTGGACCTTATGCAGACAAAGTTTACTTAATTTATAAATAGCTTTGCTCTTGGCTTTTTACGTGATCTTTCCAGGAAAAACCTTTAAAGCCTAGTAAACATAGTTCTATAATTGCTTTTAGTAGCAGTAATTTATCAAATGTTAGCCAGAAGTATTTTTGGGTAGTATGAAACTTTTTGCCTAAAATTGGAGTATGTTACAGCCCATGAAAATCAAAGAAATTACCTTCCTCTGCCTAATATGTCAACACTTGAAACATATAATCCATGTTTCACTGCAGCAGTAGGGAGCTTGATTTCAGGTTTTATTTTATTTCTTTATTTGTGTGTTCTGAGTTCTGCTCCCACATGTTCTGTTTTTATTTTTGGGTCTGGCAATGAAAAACAAACAAAAAAATAATCATTCCCATCCATTATTCTTTGTGATTCAAGTGCTTAAAATTTCTAAGAGTACGTCCTTAAGTCTTCTTATCTGTTTGGCCTCATTTTGATATACCTTCAGACTTCATTTTGTTTTTTCTCTAATTATGTTCATTTATTTAACCTCATAAGCAGAGGACATAATCATTCCTTTATATTATGCATTGCATCCTTTCATTCTTTCATAACCTTGCTGTTTTGAAGTCATACTTGTTCCAGAAAGAAGCACTAGTATGAAACACCAGCAGCAGAGAGGTCCTTGTACCTCCAGCTTACCTCAGAAAAGGATGGCTTACTTTGCAAAGCTTTAGCCTGCATTATTTTGTTTTCCAGTAGGTGTATATTTCTAAATGTTTATGTTAGTGATAGCTAGCTCTGCTTGGGGTGAAGTCTGAATCGTTTCTTTTTCGATGTACATGAGAGCTAAATCTGTGATATGCAGTGCTTTTTCCAGATGATATGAATTTGATTTTTTTTTTAAAGTCAAACAGTGTTTCTGAGTTTACTTTCATGTAGTGCTACCAGTAGGGCACTATAAGAAAAGGTGATGATAACCATAAAGAAAATGAATACCCACATTAATAAATAACGACCTAAGCAAACTAACAACAGTTCATATTTCTCACTTGATATACTAGGACCATTAGAACAAGATTTGTTATTGAATGTTTCTATTTCAATCTTTAAAATAGCATTGTTTTGCATTTATGCCACTGTTCTTTCGCTCTAAAAGTGTATTACCATGCTCACAAGCATTTTTTTTGCAGTAACTGAACCTAAAATAATAATATACAGTATTTCGAGATTCAAGTACATCCTTTGATAAGAAAGGAAGTTGAGAATACAGAGCAGCTATGGCAAAAATCTGGTGTATTGGCTATTTGTAATACCAGCTTTATGCAATTTGTACTGTATTTCTGAAGTTTCATTTACGTGCCTTCAGAAGTTTCATTTTCACTTGCTCAAGTCATTTGCTTGCTGTGACAGACAATCCATCATTCACTGCATGTTAAAAGCTTGCGTGTTTTGATTTTTGGTTTAAAGTGAAGCAGTTTTTCTTTGCACCTCACCAAGATATCTGCTGAATTATTTCATCATAAAGGCAGTTGAAACTTGTCCAATGCAATGTTACAAAGGTGGCTGTTTTAACCAGGTACCTCTATAAAGCTGCTTAAAAACACACTGGGCTGAAGATACCTCTTGTAGAATCTTTGTGTTTGTAAAATATTTCACTTCCAGTGAAGGATAAATAAATGAAAGGACTGCATAAATGCAGATGTAATCATGTTTGAGATAATGTCCTAGTTATCCAGTTTTGAAGTTTAAGTACTTCTCAGTAATTTTGTTAGATGTTTTTGCTCTCACAAATGCAGTGTGTTATCCTTTATAGAGCTGACATGAATTGTGATAAGCAGCGTTCTGCTGTGCGTATCTATACACGCTGAGCAACTTAATATAGACAGTAATGGGAGGAGAGACTGCAGTGGTTTGAAAATCCCCACTGCGGTGTGTGGCAGTGAAAGACAACCCTGCTTTCCAAAAAAGATGTGATCTGAAATTCGTAGCACTTTTGTTAGGGATCTTTGTTGATCCCATCCAAAGTGATACTAATGAAATGTGGCTGTTGGAAGCTGTGGCTGTCTGAGGGGGAGGAAGGGCAACGGTCGTGTCAATTGTGGTGTTCTGAATAATTCTCAATTGTGTCTCCATTGTATCCTATGCCATTGGGGCGGGAGGCAGGGACTGTAAGTCTGTGTAAAGAGGATAGCTGCAGGTAGGTAAAAATAATGACCGGTTATACTAAAACTTTTATTTGTTCATTAAGAATAATTAACTTTCATTAAATAAGGGTAAAGACTTTCCATCTTAGTCACCTAGAAGGCATCTCTCTCTCGAATTGCCAGCCATGCCTGTTTGTGTGGACCATGTCCATAACTTAATGGTATTTTTCTGGTTTCTCATTGTTTCAGTTACAAATTGTATAATTCATTGCTTTTTATAATTATTTTCATCTCCTCTATGGAAAACAGTTTACATTGCCCCATTTTTGTGTTTCCTCAAAGAAGTTTTCTAATGCTGTTTCTTTAAGACATTGCAGATTAAAGGTTACAGATTTTAGAGACTTGCATTTCCTAATACTACTAGTGTTAGGTCCATAGCTGCCCCTCATGAAGGGATTGGAATTGAAACCTTTGAAGTGCATGACCTGAACACTTGGTGATACGAGTGGGAACCGAGGAAAAAGAGGCTTTAAAAATATTTTCTTGCACTTTTAGTTAGCCATACAGCTGAGAACTGATCATTTGGATTATGTGAGGGACCAAAGTGAGAGCAAACTATTTGGTTATGCTGAGAGATTTAAGGCTTCCCAAGCCTTCTCCTCCACCTCCACATCTTTTTCCCAACGTAGGCACATCTGATACGGTTTTGGCAGGGTGCGTATGCAGCAGATGGCTCATGGCTTTTTGGTCTCTGTTGCTGGTACTGAGAATCCTCCTGTGACTGACACCTAGGGATCTAGCTTTTGCACGTGATATAAATGGTTTCGTTCAAAGTCAGAAACCTTAAAATTGATTTTAGTTTGACCACGGGCTTTATTTTTGAAGGGAGAAGGAGACAGATAATGTACGTATCTGCAGCAGAACTGTAGGTAGGATTTAAACGGGAAACCTGACGCTAATTTGACTGTACATTCACTTCTTTATTGAGAGAGTAGTAAAAGGGAAAAAGTATTTTTGCACAGCCTTCGGAGCTGCTATCTCTGGAGTGTATGAGGTGTCTATCACCTTTTGTGTAGCTGTGGAGGTGGGCACCAAGGAATTAGAACGTACTCCGCAGTCTCATTGCACCCTTGTAATTACAGTGAATTTCAGTGAAGAACTTGAATCTGAAAAGGTTATACACTGGGCAGTAGTTACCTACAAACATTAATTAATAATTGAAGATACAGATATAAAACTTTTCCGGAAGTTTTTCTCCTTTTGAAGTGCCATATTTCTTTCTCAGAATTACTTTGTGTCCAACTGCACTGATTTCTTCAGTCTTTGACACTCTTATGTAAAATCAAACTTAAAGAAAGACCATCAGTTTATGTCTTAACCATTTCTTGGCATGTTGCTTTGCTTCTTGTAGATTGCACCCTTTTTACAAGGCCTGCAAGATGCCACAGTGTACAACTGCACTGGCTCTGAAGATCATTTTTATGGTTGTTGTCTTTTGTGAATATTTTTATTTTTTAAGCCCACTTGTAAAGACTAAAATCAAAAGTATAAAAAAAAAATAATAATTATTAATAATAAATACATTAAATTTATTAGTAATAATAAAAATAAAATCTGTATCGCCTAAATGCAAAGTTTTTATCCTTGTCATTTCAGGCCAAGCCACCTTGAATTACCTCATATTCATATGCTTGTAGATAAGTGATTTGGCTCAACTGACATTGGGTAACTTGTTGCTTCGAGGTCACATGTACTGAACCTGTAACCAGTATTAGTCAACTGTGGTCAGTGTGAACTCTTAGTATAGATGAGAAACAAAGACAGCACACTGGCCTTTAAGTATCTGAAGACTGTATCTTCAATAACCTACGCATTACACACAGGTGGATAAGCCTCCTATTCCTCCCTGCATACTTTTCCATCAAGTTGACAGTATGTGTTTTACCATATAAAAAGGAATGTGTGAACTGTTTTCTCTTTCTGGATTAATATTTCCAAATAACCCATTTCATTCCAAACACAATTACCATGTGGTCTTTCTAATTGTGTAAAACCATGGAAATACTTGAGATGTTAGTTGTCTGTGTGTACTGCTATTGAATGTGCTTGTATCCAGCTTTGCCTGACTTATGTTTTTCCTCACTTTGTACACAGGCTGGTTTAGCAGGAGCTCCAGCCCGGGCTGTTTCAGCTGTAAAGAATATGAATCTGCCAGAGATCCCAAGAAATATTAATATTGGTGACATCAGTATAAAAGTGCCAAACCTGCCCACTTTTAAATAACATGGCTACTCCAGGTAAAACCGAGGGAAAATGTAATAGAGGTTTACCACATACTTGTTTACTAAATAAATGCTATGTCTAACTTTTAGTATTTGAGTAAAACTCAAGGTACTGTATAAACGTTATTTGAAAAATCAGTGTGTGGGGTTGAGCATTGCTTTTGTCTTGTTTGTGAAATTAAAGGAAATGGGTAGTTCCTGTGTGACTTCTGAGTTACATTCCTATGCCCTTGTAAGGCATATCACTGTGTTTCGGCTGCTGCAGTATTTTGGGGAAGTATAACCTATAATGCTGAGTTTTTTGTATATTCACTAAGGTCTATAATTAATGCATTCTTTAACTACTTCTGTTGTTTGTCATGATTATTTAAGTGCAAATATTGCATGAAAACATAAAACTCTTGTTTTAATAAAATCATAGGAAACTGGACTTCTAAATATGTGTTTGTCTAAAACCTACTCTTTGCAATAAATAACTTTTATTTCCTATTCATTGAGCCAGTTCACTATACGTAAATCCTGTTGTAGCAAACATTAATGCTATATTTCAATCTTTGAAGGAATTACAGTATTGTATTGAGTGCATTGGCTCTTAACATTTCTCACAAAATCTGTTCATTATTATTCTGAAGGAAGTACTGCCTTTACTGAAGGTTTTCTGACTTCTGTTTACATATAAATGTTGAGAATATACTTACACAATCTGATAGACTTCACCTGATGGTCTGACTTTATTCTCAGAGAAGAGGGGACCCAAATGGATGCCTGCAGTTGCTTCTGTGTGTTGTGGGAAGTACAGAATGGGTTGAGATCATTGGGCAGCTCAAAACTGAAAATGTAAGTGTATCAAGTGATGTAATAAAGAAAAGGACTCCAGAAGAATATTAAAAAAGATACGTTAAAAGGGCATCTGTTCCTGATGAAATTCGCAGTTCTTAACATCAAGAATTAAATATGAGTTATTTACTATTGGAAAATCTTAAGTACTATCACTTTTGTGTAAGTTGCTCAGCTCTTAAACTCTTCTGTGAATTAAAAAGGTAAATAAAGGTAGTGATTGGTTTTTATAGTCATGCTCTTAAGCTCTGTGTGATGTTCAAATGAATAATAAAAATATCATTGGGATATTTAAGAGTTCCTGTAAAGTTTCTTCTCCAAAAACATGTATGCAATTATAAGCTTGTATGAAAATACAATAATGCTGCATTAAGTACAACACATTTCAGGACTGGTCTGATAGGCCCTATGTTACTTTAGAATTGTGGATATTATTTAAGTGAAGCATTTCTTTGAGTTGAATGTCAGACGTATCCTATAGGATAAATTTACAATAACATCACATTCTCAGCTTGATAATTTGTAACTGCTGTTGGTGCCTGTTGAGAGCGTTTGTGGGAGGGAAAGTGAGAAAGAGAGGTTAATTTGGAGTATAATATCTGATGCTCTCGTGTTCACATGGAACTTCCTGTGTTCTGGTTTGTGCCTGTTGCCCCTTATTCTGTTGCTGGACACCACTGAGAAGAGCGTGGGCACATCCAGTTGACACCCACACTTATAAGTGTTGATGAGATCCCGTCTCAGACTTCTCTCCTCCAGACTGCACAGTCCGAGGTTACTCAGCCTTTCCTCACAACGGAGATGCTCCAGGCTTCTCATCATCTTTGTGGCCCTCTGCTGGACTCTTTCTAGACCTTCCCTGTCTTTCTTGAGCTGAGGAGCCCAGAACTGGACACAGTACTCCAAATGTGGCCTCACCAGGGCAGAGGAGAGGGTGAGAATCACCTCACTTACCTGCTGGTTGCGTTCTTTTTAATGCATTCCTGAATACCATTGGCCTTCTTGGCCACAAGGGTGCGCTGCTGGCTCATGGTCATCCTGTTGTCCATCAGGACGCCTAGATCCTTCTCCGCAGAGCACCTAGCCTGTACTGATGTGTGGAGTTATTCCTTTGTAGGATTTTTCACTTGCTTTTGTTAAACCTCATCAGATTCCGTTCCACCCAGCCCTCCAGCCTGTCCAGGCCTTCCTGAATGGTATCAGAGTTTTCTGGTATGTCAACCACTCCTCCCTGCTTTGTGACATTAGCAAACTTGCTGAGGGGGCACTCTGTTTATTCATCCAGGTCACTGATGAAGACGTTAAAGACCCTGGGGGAACACTGCCAGCTACAAGACTCCAGCTGAGCTCTGTGTTGCTGATCACAACATTCTAATAAGTCTGACAATTCTCAGTTCACCTCAGTGTCCACTCATCTATTCCACACTTCCTAAACTTGCCTGCAAGGATGCAGTGGGAGGCACTGTCCAAAACCACTGTCAAGCTGAAGTCAGTGTATGCTACATCCACTGTTCTTCTGTCGTTCACCCAGCCAGTTATGACCCCTTGGTGAATCCATGACTGTTCTTGATAACTGTTTTCTATTCTACTTGCTTGGAGCTGACATCCAGAATAAGCTGTTCCGTTGTGTTCCAAAGAGGGAGTGGAGGCTGTCTGTCCTGTCATTTCCCATGTCCTTCTTCTTGCCCTTTTTGAACACTTGAGTGACACTGCCTTTTCTTCAGTCCTTGGTTACCTCTCCCATTCTCCATGGCCTTTCAAAGATGATACGAAATGGTTCAGAAATGACTTCTGTGAGCTCCGTGGGTGCATCCTGTTGAGGCCCATGGATTTCTCTGTGTCAGGTTTGCCTAAATTATTTCTGACCAGATCCTCCTCAACCAAGGGGAAGTCTTCCTTTCTCCAGAGACTCTCTTATCTCCAGGGTCTGTTTTTTTGATGACCAGCCTTAGCTGTAAAGACTGAAGCAAAGATGGTGTTCAGTAACTTTGCTTTCCCAGTGTCCTCCATTATGAGGGCCACCACCTCAGCAGCAGCCTTCGTTTTGCTATTAATGTTTCTTGTTTCTTGTTGTTCTTGACCACCCTTACCAGATTTAGTTCTAAGTGGGCCTCAGCCTTCCTTGCTGCATCCATGTGTGCCCTGACAGTGTTCCTATATTCCTCTGAAGTGGGCAGACCCTTCTTCCACATTCCATAAACTTTCTGCTTCCAGATGAGTTTTACCATGAGCTCCTTGCTCCTCCCATGTGGGTATTCTGTCACGTTTGCCTGATTTCTTACTCTTAGGTATACGCTGATCTTGAGCATGGAAGAATTCTTGAAATGTAACCAGCTCTCATGGGGCCTCCTTACACCTCCAGTGTTCACATGGGGTTTAAGAGGTCAGAATTGGCTTTCCTGAAGCCCAGGATTGCAGTCCTACTTATTGCCCTGCCTCCTCCGTGCCAAGTTCATTTTCAGACTTACAAGTTCACATACTTAAACAAGTAATTCTTCACAGTGAAGTCTTTTCAGGCTTTATTTGAATCAAACATTTTTAAAAATCCTTACAGAAAATATGTCTGAGAACATGAGGAAAAAACACCTTTACTTTGAGGGTGACAGAGCACTGGAACGGGCTGCCCAGGGAGGTCGTGGAGTCTCTCTGGAGATATTCAAGACCTGCCTCCACACTTTCCTTTGCAACCTACTCTAGGGAACGTGTGTTAGTGTGGGATTGGACTAGGTAGTCTACAGAGGTCCCTTCTATCCCCTGTGATTCTGTGATCATAGCTATCTACAGAATCACAGAGTTGTGGGGGTTGGAAGGTACCTCTGGAGATCATTGAGTCCAACCCCCAGCTAAAGCATTCCCTACAGCAGGTTGCACAGGTAGGCGTCCAGACAGGTCTTGAATATTTCCAAAGAAGGAGACTCCACAACCTCTCTGTGCAGCCTGTCCCAGCGCTCTGTCACTCTCAAACTAAAGAAGTTCTTCATGTTCCAGGTTCTGCCCTTTGACCCTTGTATCTTAGTATGTATTGTTGGTACTACTTTTAAATAGTCCCTGATATGTTGTGCACAGAGGTAATTTTAAAGAGACTGTCACATATACAAATGAATACTTAAGCATTTTCCTGCTTTTCTCTTTTCTTAACTTTCTGTTAAGGCCTATGTAAAGCAGAGATATTATTTTCTTCTTTCTTGCAAGAGGGATCCTTCTAAACAAATGGAGAAAGGACAGAGAGGGTACAAGTGCTATTAAGGGATCGAGTGTTCTCAGTATACTTGAAACAGTGCAACAGATTTTACCCATGAGGCAGGCACACTGAATATTGCTGAAAACCTTTTCTTTTTTTTGGGCTGTTTTTAAAGGGAAGCATCTTCCATTAGAATTAGCTCAGAAATCTGTTTGCAGTAGTGACATCACAGGCTGCACAGGTTCTGTATCAGCGTACTCCCCTCTTCTCACTGAAATCACAGTTTTGAATATATTTTGTTAAGGGAATATTTTACAACATTAAAAGTGCATAACATTCCTCGTCTGAAGCAGATGTTACTGCTCTGCTTGACAGGAATGGGTGGAGGGGAGCAAGGGTGAAAGAGGTTCAAGCCAGAAACTTGGGCTGGATTTGCCTTCCTGTGAACATATTTCATCATCTCTAATAACGCATTCCAAAATATGCTAAAATTAATCCTCAGTTTTTCTTATGCTCATTCTGACAACTGAATTGGACCTTGTTCTAACAGTTACCTAATTAAAAAAGATCCATGATACTGAATTTTAGCATATGCAGGGCGTAGGATACTGAAGGAAAAATGCTGGAGATCAAATCATTGTCTCTTTATAGTTGTTATAAAACAGTTTAATTCTTGAATAAAAATACATTCCTTAAATTCTGTGCAGGGCTCTTGTAATTTTACTAAGAATAAGGTAAGTACCCAAGTACCCAAAACCAACAAATAGCAAATAATTTCATTAAAATATTATCATAGCAAAATTGTAAATCCCTCCTGATGTCTTTGTTTAATGAAATGATCTGTGCTGCACCTGAATACCTGAGTATACATGAGTAATTTTCAGTGCTTATTGTTTCTCCTGCCTGCTCATAGATCTAAGTTACAGGTAGCATTCCCTTCCATGGGTGGACATACAAAGGCAGGCACACCGCTATCAGAGCTTGGCTCCCAGTTTTCTTGTCTGCCTAAATTTTGGACTTGTGGAGGCATAAGAGTGTTGTGACCACGTGGCTCAGCTGGGGAGGAGCCCGAGGTCCAGACAGCCATGCTCTGCTCCAATTGAGCATGCCTGTGGCTGAGTGTTTGTGTCATTTGAGTCCACCCACCCCTGGAAGTAGGGTGACAAGTATACTTGTGCATATTCCACTGCTTACCTGTCCAGTTTCTTGCCCAGAGACTCAGCAGCCAGCACAAAAGCAAGCTCCCAGTGTCTTTTTCTGGGCTGGCTCTGCTGCTTGGCTTGCCAGCAGGACTGGACAAAGGGTGGAGAGATTTCCCCTCAGGGTTCCATCTGAGCAGGTCTATGAATATATCACCAGAGCTGGAACTAAAAGCAGACCTGTAATGATGAGTATGAGCTGCCTACATGGACTAGTACATGATGGCCCACAGCATGAGAGGTGGATGTTGGTGGTATGACAGTAGAAGTTGAAACGTCCCAAAAGCATTCCATTCCATTTTGTTGCTGTGTGACAGGTGGCAGCAGAAGGGGCAGTCTGACAAACTGGCAACTGACATAGAAGTGCAGATGAAACAAACATGTGGAATTGAATTCCTCCATGCAGAAAAATTGACACCCATTGACATTCATCAGCACTTGCTGAATGTTTATGGAGGCCAAACAGCGGATGTCGGCACAGTGACCGGGTCAGGTAGTGCGTTTCAGCAGTGATGACAGCAACAGTGGATCACCTCCAGATTGTTACCAGCATGGCATGCAGGCTTTCAATTATCAGTGGCAAAAACGCATAGCTGATGGTGGTGACTATGTCAAAAAAGAGTGTCTTATTTCCATGGGAATGGATAGGAGGCATTACTTTCAGAGTGACCTACGTACTAAGCCTCTTGACAAAGCGTAACGTGAGTCTGTATTATAGGATTGGTTGTCTGACGAAGCCCCATGAGGTGCTGGAGTTCTCCTGAAAGGTCTGAATTGCAGCTCTCCAGCATGAGATGCTATTTCTGAGATAATCTTCAGGACCAAGCCCGTCAGGCAGGAGTAGCCAGAGCATTTCCCAGTTTAGATTCACCCAGGAAATCAGTAGATGGTTAGTGCTCAACCTTTGATTCCTGGCATTGGTGCAACGAGTTCCAGAAGTGTATAAGTATTACCCCATTACGTGACTCCCATCGTCCCTGAAAATTTCAGTTCTTAGGAATCTGTTATAGCACATGGTAGTAGCTTACTGCTACTATATTATCTTTTTGTTTGTTAGGATACAATTTATTAAAATATTCATCTCTAAGAGAATAATGAGGTTGCAGGATGCAGATTGATGGAAAAGGTGGTAGGGTAGTAACTGAAAGCAACTGGTGGGGTAAATGTTTCTGGTCCATAGTAGTAACATGTTTGTTTCTTAGCCTCCCTTCTTCCCTAGTCCCCTCCTAGCAGGACAACCTGTTAAGTAATGGGCAGGCTAAAGGAGGTGAGGTTTATACTACTTCCACATGTGTGTTATTTCAGTGCCAAGAGTCTGAGCTTCCCAAGCTTTGTTAGAAAATTTCTCTGCTCTCCACCAAAAGTAGGAAAAGTAATCCAAAGTCAATGTTTGCTTGATATCCAGATTTTTGAGCTTCTGGACATTAATCAGATAGAAATCTGATCAGAAAGAAGTGAAGAACAAAAACATACAAGCAACCCAAGGTTCTTGGTTGAAAATAAAAGTAAAAACTTAAGAAACATATTTAGCAATTCAGCTATGTTTTCTTATCCAAGTTTGACTATAGCTACATGTATTGCTTAGACACAGCTCCATGTGTACTGTGGCTGTGATACTTGTTCTTAGAAAGACGTGCTCAGGCTGTTTCAAATTCCTTTCTTTGTTTTTCCCTCTAGAGATTTTAGCAAAAAAAGAAAAAAGAAAAGTAGCAATTATCTGCCATTGAATAAAAGATAGAAAGAAGTTGATATCCAAGTTCAATTGCAGATGAGAAGTTTTTGAAATATTGAGACAGTAATTAAATGTCAAATGGACCAAAAGAGTTAGAGAGGTGTCTAGAAGTGTTAGGAAGATTGAGCTGTTGATGGGCAAGCTTGTGTCTAAAACATAGTAAAACCAAATACGCAGTCAGCAGGATATGTTGGGAAGATGGCACCGGTTGAAGTGCCTACAGTCAGTAATAATAGAGATGAAAATGTCTATAACTGGGTTTTCAAAGTGAAAAGACACACCTCCTCCCAGGTGGATTCTGTGGTTACTCCATTAGCTGGAGATGCACCAATTAGACCCAAACATAGAAGAAGAACCAAGGTAACTGCAGCCTAAAATAAGCAGCCTGTATATTCCTTACAGATCATTCAGTAGCCCTTCCTTTTCACCTTGGAGCTGGACTGCATGCATCCCTGCAGCACCAGTACAAGGGCTGAGGCTCTGCTACTGCAGAGCTGCCAGCTGTAGACGGCAAAAGCAGAGCTGTCCCTGAACAGCAGTGTGAAGGCTGAATGCGGCATGTTCCAAGTCAGGGGAGCAGAAGAGGAAAGAAAGATAGCCCATCACCAGGAGTTGTGCTGCCAGCAGTTTTCCACTTAGTCTTTTTACTACATTTAAACGCTGTCCCAAACCAAAAAGGTTTAAGAGTTTCACTGTCTAACGACTAAACATTAAGGCTTGTTTAGCAGACACAGTTTCAGCATGAAGCCAGTGCAAATGTATTACAATGAGATTCTATTTTGTCTCCAAGTTAATTATTACACCATATGTTTCCTTTACATTAACAAAATGGCTCTCTCTTACCCTCCGTAGAGTTTCTGGATTTCAGTATAAAATTCCTTTAGTGTTTTAGTAGAGATCTTACTCTTCTCTGTAAAGATTTAGTGGATGAGTTTCAGGGAGACAGTTCAAGTGAAGTTTCTAGGTGCTCTAATAGGCAGCAAGGTTTCTCAGCTTTGTTCTTAGGCAAGTCCATTGAACTGGGCCTTTGACATGATCCCCCTCCACTTCCTTATCTCTAAATTGGAGATATGGATTTGAAGAGTGGGCTATTCAGTGGATAAATAATAATAATAAAGGTCACAGCTGGAGAGTTGTGGCCAAAGGCTCTGTGTCCAGGTGGAGGCCTGTAATGAGCTGTGTCCCCCAGGGGTCCACCTTGTGTCCAGTACTCTTTAACATCTTTATCAATGACATAGATGATGGGATTGAGTGCAGCAAGTTTGCTGATGACACCAAGCTGAGCAGTGTGGTTGTTGCAGCAGAAGAAAGGGATGCCATCCAGAGGGACCTTGACAAACTTGAAAGGTGGGTCCTCGTGAACCTAATGAGATTCAGCAAAGCTAAGTACAAGGTTTTGCACTTGGGTCAAGGTAATTCCAGATATGTATACCAGCTGGGAGAAGAGCTCCTTGAGAATAACTCTGCTAGGAGGGACTAAGGGGTTCTGCAGTCTTCCAGTGCTTGAAGGGAGCTTATAAGCAAGAGGTGAAACAAATTTTTACACTATCTAATTGTGGCAGGAAAAGGGGGAATAGTTTTAAACTAGAAGAGCGGGATTTAAGTTAGGGGGAAAAGGGGAAAATTTTACTCAGAGTGTGATGAGGCACTGGAGCAGATTGGCCAGAGAAGCTGTGAATGTCACATCTCTGGAGATGTTCAAAGCCAGGTTGGATGGGGCACTGGGCAGCCTGATCTAGTGACTGGCAATTCTGCTCATGTCAGGAGGGTTGGACCTAAATGACCTTTAATGTCCCTTCTAACCTAAGCCATTCGATGATTCTGTGATTCTTACTCAGTTGAGTCTTCAAATCATCACATGTTTGTCTTGCTCATGTAGCTTCTTCCTGTTTCATCTCTCTGCTTTGCCATGGAGCAAAACAAGAATGTTCTGAGCAAAACATGAGGGACAGTTGCAGCTAGAGTTAGGGCGGCATGGTTAGGTTGCAGTTGGACTTGATGATCTTTAAGGTCTTTTCCAACCTGAGCTATTCTATGATTCTATGGGAGACAAAAAATCAAGGTGCTGGTTGGTGGTTCATCTGCACGAGGTGAAATTAACTGCAGGGCTTCCAGGAGCAAAAATTGGGAAGGGCTGAGACTGCTAAAAGAGCTGTGTGACTGACTAAACATTATAGATCCTATTGAGCCACTGGGGGACAACTGTGGGCGAAATTTTCAGACTGCATTGGATTATGTTCTCCAGGTGGACGGGCTTTTCCACCATAAATGAAATTTTAATACGAAAAACATGTTTATTTTGTGTGGAGTAATTGCTTCAGAGCAGAATGATTTTTACTCATGCTAAAGAATTTGCATGACTTATGCTAGTGCATTTGCCAAAATATCCAGGTCCAAATGAAGGTTACAAAACTTTTTTGGTCTGGAACTGAACGCATCGAAGCGTTGTTGTTTTTATTAGTGTATTGCTTTAATACTACCTTACAGTTAAATGGTAGTGCATGTTGTGCTTAAGGGATGTGCCTTTCTGATCGTGGACTTGTTTAGACTAGCAGAGAGAAGAATGTGAATCAGGAAGGGATTGGGTGTTGTTGCTGATGCCGATGGCAGTAAATGGGATCTTCTTGGAGTTTGTTAACTTGTGAGAACTCTTAGGTGCCGTGCAGGAGTGAGGTCAGTAGACACATGCAAGCACAATGATTTTTCTGCTACAGTTTCCCTCAACTTTTTTTTCTAGTGATGAAAAGGTATTTTGGCTGAGCTGCTCGTAGCCCTGCCTCATGGCAGTTTTGCCAAGATGACTGTTACACATGGTCAACCACTACATGGCAAATGACGAACGATGACAACTTTGAGAATTACTTCATTTAGACTGGTGTTCTGTGGTTTAAAAACAGAAGTCCAGAAAATACCAAATACCCACACACAGCTTCCAATTCCAGTTATTTCTGTTTTCTTTCCCGTACTTTCTTAATGAACAGAATCTAACAAGTTAAGGACTCTGAAAGGTACAGCTGTAGCTCAGTAGCTCTTTAAAACGCACTTCTAATCTGAAAACTTATACAGCCTAGATCAAGAAGTGTTAACAGTAATAGCCTGCAAAGGATTGATTTGTAAAGCTGTAATCCCAGTTTTGAAGTCAGGGTTTTTGTTTCAGCGCAGTCACTTTTCTATGCCCTTTTTTTTTATGAGGATAGTCCTGAAAAGTAGACTTTTAAAAGCACTTGTGATCTTCAAGTGTTCTGCATGGATGTGGCTAGGAAAGTTTTGACTCTGCTAACTTATCCGTATACATTTTAAGCTTTACCACACACAGCGTTGACACAGTGGCACAGCCAGCGAGGGGCTGCCATTCCCACATCTGGGGCAGCGTGACTTCTTGCACAGAGCTTACATGGCTGCGGTATCAATGTCTCTGTATAAAGGACACAGGGGATTCTGACCAGAGCAGTCCTGGGTGACAAATGCTGCTTAGGGATTGGCCAAAGGGACAAGCACACTGCTGCTTTTCTGGAGCTTTCAAACAGTGTGGTAGTCCTGCTCAGTGCTGGCTCTGGCAGACATACTCCACTGTTTAGAAATAAAGAAGCTGACAGACTTCAAGAACACAGAAGTATGACATTGATTTACAGCCTGCTGTGACTCACTGATATAATTAGAAGCACATTGTGTTTATTTGTACTCCTAAAACCAATGAGCTTAACTACCTCCTCCTTTAGGAGCAGTGTGGTACACCCTGTGTTTCAGTGGATCACAAACAGAGGCTTGCATTTTCACATTCATCGTTTGTTCTTTAAAAAAAGCATAATTCCCTACCACACATTAATTCCCAAATGTAGTCACTTATAAATCAATCCAGAACAGCTTGTTCATCTTGGGAGCTGAGGTATCAATTCAGCCTCAAGCAAAATTCTTGCAAAAAAAAAAACCAAAAACCCATATTGGAAAATGATAATCAGTTCCAACTACAACTCCTAATGAGTGATCAGAATTTACATATATTTTGCTGAGATTGTTTACTGCATGCAACTTTTGCTTAAGACCAAGGAATCTCCCAAAGAAGCAGCCTTTGTAGGGGTGCTGGTGCCCTGCAGTCACACTGCTGTCCTATGTCAGACTGAGGAGGGACTTCAGTTGAGTTTCTCAAGTCTCAGAAATGCTGTACTGCTCCGCTGTCATGTGCAGTGTTGTGTCTGCTCAATGCAGTGTGTTGAAATAGCTGGCAAAATGAGAATGTGATACATGAGACCATGGGAATGGATGGTTCTGTGGGCTGCAGATGAACAGTCAAAGTTTGCTCCGGCTGATGTTGTGGTAGCTCTAGCAAGAGTCAGACAGAAAGGGCCACCTTACAGTCTCCATATCCTTGTGGTAAGGACGTTCAGCTGGTATAAGAGGGAGCCAGCAGCCAAATTCCCTCCCTATCAGAGGAGAGTCCTGTATGGTTGATGTTATTGTTTGCTCTGAGTTTCTTGTTCTCTGCTTCTTTGCAGGAAGTCTTGAAGGGTCTTGGTTTTCTCCCTCTATGGAGCAGGAACAATTTTCAAAGTTAGTTTCCAGTTTTTATGATTGAGATTGATTATATTGAATGACAATATAGTCCCTACTTTATAATGGTGTGATTTTGAAATGCAGTATGTTACAGTGCTTTCTTTAGTGTAATATGACTGCAACACCATAAAAACATTTTGTTCCTCCAAATCCAAGCAAACAAAACATGTTCTGTATTTACTTGATAGTTTCAACCACAAGAAATTTGACCTCTGTTGAATTTGCATAGTTTTTCTACAGCTGAAATCTCCAACCCATTAATCTATCCTGTATTGTAACTACTGTAACGTATCATTGTTTCAGTACATAGCATCTCAAACAAATGCAGACAGAGTATTTTTATTCCTTATATTATGTGACATAAACATTTCATACTTTTGAAAGAGAAATATTCTTAGTTTCAGGAGGCAGTTAATATCATACAGGTAGAAAGGTGCCTGTGTTTATGGATACTATTATTTCTTTATGTAAGAACTTATGTCTTTACATCATTCTTTTTATCCCTCTGACTTCATTTAGTATTTGTTGCTTGTAGGGAGAGGTTACAAGCGAGATTCTTCATTGACTTTGCTGACCATCTACACATTTGTTTCTGTTTGCCTTCGGTGGCAAGAAATCTGGAGATGAAAGCACTGACCATGGAGAATGTGGGTTCTGAAAAATAAGGCTTGTTTTTAAAAAATACAGAGCTGGACTTTCAGCAGTGCAAACTGTTTGGAGGTCTGTGCAGAATCTGCAGGAGCCGTTAGTGTAGCTGTATGTTGGAAAGGAGAACAACAAACCTGCAAGCTCTGTAAAAATGCAAGTTTTATTAAAAAATATTGGAAGCAGGATAAGGGATTTAACTCCACGATCAAACGTGCCAATTTTGCTCTATGCATTTCTGTACTCTTTTGTATTCTTCTGGGACCTCTGTAGCTCGGAAAGTCTCTTACTTGTTACAGTTTGCATAAACTCCAGAGAGCGCAAGGATTAGCAAAGACTGTGGCGAAGAGTGCTCCAGACAAAGCTGTCTGCTTCTCCAAGGTTACCTGCAGAGCTTCTTGTTACAACAACAAGCTCAGCATCATTGTGAAACTACAAGCCATATCAAACCACAAATCGTAACATTCCTGAGTGGTTCAAAATATGACTGTGAGTGCAAAGACAAGGTCGTGTTTAAAAGGCCTTGTTTAAAGGGCATTTGAACACCCAACTACTGTTGCCATAAGTCTCAGTTCATAAGGCTGCTCTGTGCTTCTCATTCTGATGTCATATTTTCTGCTTTAGTTAGCAGCTTCTGACTCCAAACAGTGAAATTCTTAGAGAACCAGCCTCAGTCAAAGTTTTACCTTCACCAAGGAGAAGTCCCTGGCTAGAAGAGAGGCAAGACCACTTGTTCACTCTGCCGCAGATTACTGTGCAGAGACTAGAGGCTCTGCCTTAATACAAGGACTTGCAGATCTCCTTCTACCTACTTACCTGTGCTGGCTTCTGGAGCTTAGGAACATAATACATATTGAAGAAGATTTAAAGCAAGAAAAAAGAAGGGTTGGAGTACATTCCTGCTGCCTGTATGTCAATGCCCAGCTTTTACTCCAGCAAACTTTGAGAGCTAGGTATCTCAGTAAATCTGCTAAAAATTAATGTATGGGAAAATGATTGCTAGAGGTGCTGAGGAAATAAAGGAAAGTTAAGCTTTAATGAAAGCCCAAGAGCTTATGTCTTGCTGAGTGTATTGTGTTGTGGCCAGGTATCAGAATCACAGAACTGCAGGGGTTGGAAGGGACCTATGGAAGTCATTGAGTCCAACCTCCCTGCTAAAACAGGTTCCCTACAATAGGTCACACAGGTAGGCATCCAGCTGGTTCTTGAATATCTCCATAGGAGGAGACTCCACAGCCTCTCTGGGCAGCCTGTTCTAGTGCTCCATCACCTTTACCATAAAGAAGTTCTCCTGCATGTTACTGTAGAACTTCCTGTGTTCAAGTTTTAGGCCACTGCTCCTTGTCCTATTGCTGCACATCACCGAGAAGAGCCTGGCCTCATCCATTTGCCTCCCACCTCCCTTTAGATATTTATAAACATTTATCAGCTCCCCCCTCAGCCTTCTTTTCCCCATGCTGAACAGACCCAGGTTACCCAGCCTTTCCTCATAAGTGAGATGCTCCAGGCCCTTTATCATCCCTATGGCCCTCCACTGGACTCTTTCTAGGAGATCCTTGTCTTGTTTGAACTGGGGAGCTTAGAACCGGACATCCTGTCTAAATGTGGCCTCGCCAGGGCAGAGTAGAGGGAGAGGATCACCTCCCTTGATGTGCTGGCCACACTGTTTTTAATGCACCCCAGGATACCATTGGCCTTCTTAGCCACAAGAGCACGCTGCTGGCTCATGGCCAGTCTGTTGGCTACCAGGACCAGGTGGTTCTCTGCAGAGCTCCTCTCCAGCAGGTCATCCCCTAACCTGTACTGATGCGTGCGGTTATTCCTCCCCAGGTGCAAGACTCTGCACTCATTCTTGTTAAGCCTCATCACATACCTCCCTGCCCAAATCTCCAGCCTGTCCAGCTCTCACAGAATGATAGCACAGTCTTTTGGCATGTCAGCCATACCTCCCAGAAAACTTGCTGAGGGTGGACCCTGGATGAAGGGATCCAAGTCACTGATGAAGATGTTGAACAAGACCAGACCCAGCACTCACCCCTGGCATACACCAGTAGTACAGGCCTCCAGTCGGACTCTGTGCCATTGATCTCAGCTCTGAGCTCTGCCAGTCAGCCAGTTCTCAACCCACCTCACCATCCACTCATGTATCTACACTTAATCAGCTTCATTGCAAGGACACCGTGGGAGACAGTGGCAAATACCTTGCTGAAGTCAAGGTACACAACATCCACTGCTCTCTCCCCATCCACCCAGCCAGTGATGACATCAGAGAAGGCTACCACGTTGGTCAAGCATGATTTCCCCTTGGTGAATCCATGCTGGCTATTCCCAGTAACCCCAGTAACCTTCTTCTCTTCTAATTCCTTGGAGGCAGCATTTCAAAAGACTGTATTATTTTGCCACTTATTTCATTACTCTTGTCCATTTTATACAAGAGCTGCTTGTTATTCTCAGATTTCTCAGATTTCCTGTTAAGTTCAGGTAAATTAATGACTACAATTGTTTGTTGCTGTGTGTTTTTCTGTTTCTTTTTTTTTTTTTTTTTTTTTTTTGAGGGTGGAGGTGCAATGAAATGTTGCAACATGCTCATTTTTCCAGTTGAAGCCTTATTTGGAATAGGTAAATGCATTTGCTTCCTCCTTTCCACACAGCTGGATGCGTAGGTTATGTCCTTAAGTTGCAATGTTCACCCGTTCTTATCCAGACAGCGTTAGCCAAGCGTTATTTTTAAGCAGCTGTATCCCAGAACACCTACATCTAATGCATAACCAGAAAAGGAAATAACATTTTTGAATGGAATTCCTAAATATTTATCCAATTCAGAAGATGCTGTGAAAGTACTTTTATTCCATATACTGCTGAAGCATGGTAAGTAGTCCAGAAGAGTAGAAAAGTTATTCCGTGTGCAACAGAACTAATGAAGACCAATTTCCTCAAAATTTGCATGGTCTTTCAACCACTACCTCTCCCTCAATAAGCCAGTTTCCTTCCCAGTCTCCCATGAGATCTCATCTCAGTAACTTGAGATCTTCCTGTGCTGGCAGTATTTCCAGTTCAGCACTTGCTTCTATGTTCCTGCCTTTTTTCCCCTGTGTTTCTGAGGTGAAACTCAAATTAGATCTAGGACTGAGCTGATGAGCTGGGCAGTGCCGTGTGCCAAGGGGTCAGCTGATACCCATGGGCTGAATGGCCTGCCACCCGATGCCAAAGAGAATGCCTGTTTCTCTAGCTTTGAAAGTGCTGCCTAGCACTTTCAGAGTTTCTCCTGCCTCCCTCTTCCTTCAGCAGATTCAGTACTAACAATCTGTTAAAAGGTGCAAGGATAAGGCAGGCATGCTTCAAGAAACGTTGGGAATGAAAAGAGGCTCTTGAGAGGAGATGTGGAGAAAGGTGATGTGTAGAAATCATGAAAGGGTAATTCAAGTACCTTGAGCTGCTTCTCAGTTTTTGTATGGGATTTGAACTATGCCAGAAGACCCTCATATGATAGCTCTGCTTTTCCATGACCTCAGAGCATTGAAAAGAGTCACTGGCCTATGAAATACAGCGTGCTATAGGACATGCTGTACAGCTTAGTTATGTTTTGTGGCTTTGGGCTCTTTTGGTTACCAAATGACAGTAACAGAATGTAAATCTTAGCCTAAGCTTTCTCACCAAGACCTCTCTTCCCATGATTTCCTGTCTGGAAAATCTCTTTCTGCCTCCTATCAGAGCCTTATTCTCATCTATCAAAACCAAATGAATCAACTGTAGACTCACTGAACCCAAAGGGACCTCTTCTCTTTCCTGGGTTTACAGCTGAACAAGTCTGATGATTATCTCAGCCATTTTGACAGAGCAATTTTAGGATTTGTTTTGAATCTCTCCTGTGACCTGTGTTTTAAGCAAGAATGAGCTCATGGATAGAGAGCCAAGTGGTGAGCCATGTTCTGATGCTTCCGTGGCAGTACACGCTGAGTAACTTTTATGATAATTTGAAAGTACTGCTGGTTTATTTAAGTGCATCTGAGACTAGGGTAATACTCAGACTAGGGTAATACTCTCAGTGCTAAAACTAGAAAAATGCTGAAGAGAGTACATCTGGGACCAGGTGTCTCCAAGTGCATGGTAAAGTCAGAGCTGTGGCTCTCCACTGATGTGCTTTTTGTAACCATGTGCTGGCAAACCGTCCCTGGCCATGTACCGTATGCTGTCTCCCAATCTAAAGCCAAGGCTGCTATGGCCTATACTTTGTACAGAAGTCCTCCCAGCAAGTCCATAAATTGTTTATGGGTTTTCTGTTTTTGTTTTTGTTTTTCAGAGGCAGATGGTTCACATCTTCCATTCTCTCTTAAATCTGTTTTGGGATGAATTCTTTTATCTTCTAATGACTTGAAGTGAGAAATAAACACACATCCATGATACCAATTCTCTTGAGTTGAGAAAGACTCTGCAAAATGTTCTTTAAGCTCGTTGCCTTTGCACTGGAAATCTTATGACATATATATAATACTCTTTGACATAAAATATTCATCACGGGCTCTATAACAGCAAATAATAATTTAAAAATTGATCATAACTCACGTTGAGTTTCTACAGTGCTTCCCAGACAAAGACCTAATTTATAGGAAACCCCTAATTAAGCTCGAAAACTTCTTCTAAGGCAGCGAAAAATGAGTGAGAATACCTAAAGCATAGGTATGGAGATGTGATGTGGCCTGTTGCGATGCTGCTGCAGAAAGGAGACTGAAGTGGCAGAAATACCAGACTTCTAGGCACTGCGCAGTACTTGGCCACGGGACAATACTCCTCAGCCTATAGGTGGAGGACAGTGTTTTTTCTTGTCCCTTTCTGGACTCAGGAGAAATAGCAGTATTGATTGGTTCCTCTCTCATCTTCTCCTCCGATAATGCACTCTTTATTTTATTGCTGTTATAACCAGAAAGTATTTTTAAGAAATCTGGGGCTCATGTTGTTTCCCACTGTTCTCACAGATTGTGACACTGAATCAGTGCAGTAGGTAATGAACAGCTGCATGGGGGCAGGAATAAAAAGTCATGACTGAAGGAGGACGGGAAACTTTTAAACCAGTGCTGCCACTGGAGACATTGTAAAATAAAATTGCACTGACCACAGAGTCAAGATTTGCCAGTGTACCAGAAATCATGTGATGACATTCTTGCTTGCATGTATCACATCTCCAGAGAGCGTAGGGTTTGCTGAAGCAACAAATCTGGTGCATGAAAAGTTAAGGAGTTTGTACACATTTTTTCATTTCATTGTAGTTTAAGGATTTTTTTTTTTTTTTGATGACTTTAAATTCTTCACTGCTAATTTAGAACTTTGTAGATATGTTGCTATTCCTTGTTCTTATAGAATATATTTTCATCAATTGATCTTAGATTTGTTCACAAGTACTTTTTTTGTTGTTGTTAGAATTATGATAGGTATCTTAATAAGCATATTAAATGGTAATTGCAGTTAGTAAATTATACTCAGCTATTTTATTGTTCACTGTTACATAACTGATACTAAAAAATGTAACAAAACAATCATCTAAGATTAAAATAAGATTAAAATAAAATGAACAAGAGTAATGAAATCAGTGGTGAAATAATACAGTCTTTTGAAATGCCATCTCCAAGCAATTGGAAGAGAAGAAGGTTCTCGGGAGTAGTTAACATGGATTCACTGTTGTATTAGGCGACAGCGAGGCTACGGGATGTCACGGGATAGTGCCCCCCCCGGCTCAGTAATTGGACATTCTTGGCCCTGGTCAGGTAATTGATCAGTCTCGCAGGGGTTGATGCAGCCTGAACAGAACGATCACGACAACAATTCACCAAGGGGAAATCATGCTTGACCAGCGTGGTAGCCTTCTATGATGTCATCATTGGCTGGGTGGACAGAAGTGGATATTGTTTACCTTGACTTCAGCAAGGCTTTTGACACAGCCTCCCACAGTATCCTTGTAATAAAGCTTAGAAGGTGTGGGATAGATGAGTGGATGGTTGAGAACTGTCTGACTGGCAGACTGGCAGAGCTCAGAGTTGAGATCAGTGGCACAGGGTCCAATTGGAGGCCTGTACTAGTGGTGTATGCCAGGGGTCAGTGCTGGGTCTGATCTTGTTCAACATCTTCAATGGCGTGGATGAAGTACACCCTCAGCATGTTTGCTGATGACACAAAGCTGGGAGGATTGGCTGACATGCCAAAAGGCTGTGCTATCATTCAGTGACAGCTGGACACACTGAAGATTTGAGTAGAGAGGAATCTGATGAAGTTCAACAAAAGCAAGTGTAGAGTCTTGCACCTCGGGAGGAATAACCACAAGCATCAGTACAGGTTAGGGGACGACCTGCTGGAAAAGACCTCCGTGGAGAAGGACCTGGGGTTCCTGGTAGACAACAGGTTGGCCATGAGCCAGCAGTGTACCCTTATGGCCAAGAAGGCCAATGGTATCCTGAGGTGCATTAAATACATGGAAGAACTTCTTTACAGTAAGGACTGGATCAGGTAGGCAACCTGCTTAAGCAGGGGGGTAGGACTCTGTGACCTCTAGAGGTGCCTTCCAACCCTTGTGATTCTGTCATTCCGTGATGCGGTAATTCGGTAATTCTGTTTGGCTTCATTGACCTTTCTTTATTAACTCAAAGTGTCATTTTCATGTTTTCTCCAAAACTAGTGCTTCCTGTTAGCTGCCAAAGATCTCTTTATAACTATCTGTATCACTGTCTATCTGTCTAATCTACGTAGGTTGCTCTGACAACAATGCCTCCTATTTATTTCCATGCAAACTGCAGCATATATGAAGAGCACAAGAACACTATTTGATAGAGGGAATTTTCAGCTGCAAAACATTATTTTTCCACCATTAGCTGTGCATTTTCACCGGCAACGAACAAGAGCTTGCATGCTCTGCTCATAAAAATCTGCACCAACAGAAGTGACTCTGTTTCAGAGCTGCCGTGATGACATCATCACTAAGAAAATGTTGCCCAGTTACCCACACAGTCCATCTTTCATCAGCTCAAACAGACGGAAGTCAGAAGGCACCAAATCTAGGCTATACAGTGGGTGTGACAGGACAGTCCAGCCCAGACTGCCAGTGTGCTCAGCAGTCTTCAAAGTGGTATGGGGCCTGGCATTATCGTTTCACAAGAAAAAGGTTTGAGCCTTCAGCTTAATCAGCGGCACAATGTAGTGTTCTGAGTTGATGGCTTGTGTGGGTTCCAGGAAATCCAGAAGGATCTCCCTTTTCCTACCCCAAAAGACAGTGCACATCACTTTACCCACTAAAGGCTGTATCTTGAGTTTTAGTTTCAGTGAGAAATACACATATTGCTGCTCCATGGACTGCTGTTTTGACTCTGTCTCATAGTGGTGACACCATACCATGTCACCAGTAATGTTGCAGTCCAGGAAACAGTCACCTTCAGTTGATAGGTCCTGACAAACTTGCATAGTGTTCTTTCTGTTCCTGTGTCAACATAATATCTGGCACAAACTTAGCAATATTCCAGTGTTACCACCATTGTTTCCAACATGTTGAAGCTGAGATTCAGCTCTGTATTCAGTTCCTTGGTCATAACCTGCTGATTTGTGCAGGTGAGCTGATGGAGACATTCTTCATTTTATGATGTGACAGCTATGCATGCCTCTCTGGAACATCGCTGTCACCACTGCTGAAATGTGCCACCCAGTGCCTCTCTGTGTTCACATCTACTGTTTGACCTCCATAAACATTCAGAAAGCATCAATGAATATCAATTGGGTGCAAGTTTTTCCACGTGGAGGAATTCAGTTCCACACCTTTGCTTCAGACGCATTTCCACGTCAGACTATTTTGATAGAATACTCCTGTGCTGCCATTTATTGCACAGAACAATAGAAGAAAAGTAAGTTAAAAAACTAGTTTATTTTTTGTTGTTGTTTTTGCAACAACAATCGTTAGCACCATTCTACTTGAGCAAGCGGATCAGGCCAGATGGTCTCCAGAGGTCTCTGCCAACCTCAACCATTCTCTGATTCCACGTTAAAATGTGCAATGTAAATAAGCGAGCAGATGCTCAGAATTCCCCTCCTCTCTTTTCCTGTTGAAAATCTATTGTCCCAGTTCTATGATTGTTTGGACCCATTCCTGGAAATTTTTTTAAGTTAAAAATTCCAGTAATGCTGTCTTGCTGCTTGTCATCCTCATTCATTTGCAGCTGGAAACAAAAGTGTCTTGCTGACAATACAATACAGATTAACAGGATCTTTAAATGCCTGTGACTTCAGCTGTACACGTTCACACAAGATGTTTTTAATACAGTGAGTTGGAAGTGACCTTGCAGCCCATAACGCTGCCAGGGACAACCCTGACAATCATTATCTCAGCCTGCCTGGGGCCCCATCCAATCTGGCTTTGATCAAATTCCTTCAGGGACAAGACATCCACAGCTTCTCTGGGCAACCTGTGCCAGTACCTCATCACACTCTGAGTAAAGAATTTCTTCCTAATAACAAGTCTAAATCTATGTTCTTTTAGTTTAAAGCCATTACCCTTGTCTTATCACTATGTGTCCTTGTGAAAAGTCCCTCTCCTGTTTTTTTTGTAGACCCGTCAGATACCAGAAGGCTGCAATGAGGTCTCGCTGGAGCCTTCTCCAGGCCCAGCTGCCTCAACCTTTCTTCATAAGAGAGGTGTTTCAGCTGCTGATCTTTGTGGTTCTCCTCTGGAGCTGCTCCAACAGCTCCACATCTTTCTTATGTTGCAGGTCCCAGAGCTGAATGAAGCACTCCAGGTATGATCTGACAAGAGTGGCATAGAGAATCACCTCCCTTGACCTGCTAGTTAGATTTATTTTCATGCATCCCAGGATACAATTCGCTTTCTGGGCTGCAAGTGCTCATGTTGTTGTCTCATGTTCACTTTTTTGTCCGCCAGTATCCTCAAACCTTTCTCCTCAGGGCTGCTCTCCACCACTCATTGCCCAGCCTGTATTCATGTTTGGGATTGTCCTGATCCAGATGCAGAACCTTGTGTGTGACCTTATCGAACTGCATTTGGATTACGTGGGCCCACCTCTCAAGCCTGTCACTGTCTCATTGGATGGTTCCACTGTCCTCCAACATATTGACTTCACCACTCAGTGGGGTATTGATCTCAAATTTGCTGAGGCAGCACTCAGTCCCACGGTACATGTCACTGAGAAAGATATTAAAGGAACCAGTCTCAATACTGACCATTAAGAAACAGCACCATCTCTACTTGATATGGTGCACCGTTTCTACATTGACATTGAGCTGTTCCTGATGGTTTGAGTGCAGCAGCTCCATCTACCATTTCTCTTAGGACCCTTGGTTGCACCTCAGTAAGTCCCACAGATTTGCCCACATGCAAATTTCTTAGATGATAATCTTGAATGTGATCTTCTCCTACAGCAGACAGTACTTCATTTTTCCATTCCACGCGTTCAGGTGCTGTGAACTGGCACTGGTAGGAGTAAGGGTCCCAGCATGGCAACGGAGATGGCAATAGCAGTAAACACAGTTGTTGGGCAACAGTCAGGTTGGTCCCAATTTCACAGGGATAGACATAACGTTGAAATGAAATCACCATTCCCTCAGTCTTCATTTCTTGCCTATTACAATCATAGTACTTTATTTTAGGGACGAGACAATGAATTTGGGGAAATGTGAAATAATCCTTGGAATGTACTCCAGTCTTTATTGTTTCTACTATGTTCTACCCACAGCAAACAACCATTAAGATATTTGATTCGGTCCCAGATTGTCATTTAATGATGCAATAAAATATGTTTATGTAATTGAAGTATCTATTGTGTGAGTAAAGGACATGGTGATTAAGTTGTAAAAGTAGCATGGTGACAGAAATGTAGCTCATTTGCTTTTATTTTTCTTTTATAAATGCAACAATTGTATTAACTAATCTTTGAAATCATTCCCAGTTTGAGAAATAAAATTAATCCAAGTGAACATACGCAGTTGTTCTTTTCAGAAATAAAGTTCTGTGTAGCTGCTTTTGGTCCAACAAGTTTGTTTGGGATATTTCCCCTAGTGTTTTGTTTTTAAAATTACTCATTATATGAGCAAATTCTCTATCAATAGCATTCATTCCACAATTTAAATAGCGCAAATAAAGGCAAGTAACAAACTGAGAATGGAGTAAATCACCGTAACTTTGTGTGCATTCAAACGCAGTTATTAAAGTGCAACTTAATTACGAAGGGGAATTAGAGTGAACTGCTCAGAGAGGTCGCTCCTGAAGATGTAAAAGAAGAGGTAAGATGGGGGCAAATGTTTCTTTGGAAGTGCTCTGCATTGCTTTTCCCATTTAACAATATACTTCTGGTCCAGAAAAGCAGTAGCCAAATACTGTATACCCCAGAAATGTCACATTAATGGCATTGCTGTCAGTAGTCATTTCTTGTACAGATTGCACCCACTCTGTATCTTATTACAACGCTGGCCAGGGATTACAATGCAGAGACTTGCAGAAAGCTGGCGTGAGGTCTCTGTTTTGCCCTCTGTGCTTCCCAAACCAAAATGGAGAGGTGACGTTATGTTAAGAAAGGAAATACTTAACAACAGCCCTAGAAACAAAAATATGGAAAGAGGAATAAGAACAAGGAAGAACAGACTTAGATTTGGCAGAAGGCTTCACTTGGGGTTATTTTGCAAAGGCAGCCATCCTGTGAGCTGAAGAAACAGCTGTAACGGTAAGCCCACATCAAATGAGTACAATGTCAGTAAGCAAACCCAAGGAAAAGAAACTGGAGGTTTCCAGCTCATGATACTACGTTTAATATGATTTTTCAGTTCCACCTATGAGTTTTGTGAATCCTAAAGACATCCATATGGGTGACCATTAAGCTTCTGCCATTTGAATACAAATGTCTGCCTTTACTTTGAAATGTGTTATTTCTGGTTTTACCAACATCCAGCAAAGGTGCTGAGTGTGTCAGTTGAGTGATGTTATTCTATGCTCTCTGAAAATATTCTGCCATAAATGGCCAGTACTGATACCACTTTTCACCAGCCCTGGAATTACTTTCTTGCCTTCTGTGGTTCATGCCAAAATCATTCTATGTTTCTATAATTTCCTTTTTCTTGTTACTCATACATCTGCATTTTGAAATGTCTTGATTTATGGAAAGATTCTACTGAGGCTCAAGGTACATAGGCTCAAGTTCTATGGAAATTCAGGGTGTTGCTGAGATGTAAAGACAAGCACTCTCTCTGTGGTGAGATCAGTCCTTGCATCACCCACTGCACTACTCTGGCTTTGCTCTGAGATGTCCGCTTATAACCTCTGAGGTGCCATCAGCTGAAGGAGAGTACGGAACAGTAGCCATCTTAAAGGGAAAGAGAACACTTTGTTATAGTACAGAAAATAAACACTTCAGAGTTCACATTTTATTTCCAGAGGCACTATTGTGAGCACCTGGTAAGGGCAAAAGTCATGCAATAAGGAGCTGAGGGAATGTTAAATGAGTAGATGGACTGCGGGGGGTGCTTGAAAGGAGTAATCAGGACAGGAGGATTTGATGCTTCTGAAAAAGAAACACTACAAAGCATAGGCTGTTCTTCCCGGAAATCATTTGGACTGTCCACAAAATGGGTGTGGGTTGGCAATAAAGGATGATCTTGCTTGTGAAGAATTCAATAGCATCCCATGAGATCCTTAGAACAAAAGTTATTTGAAAATTCCTTTTTGTAAGTAAGCCTACCATAATCCTGTTATAGTTATGTTGGACATCTGCTTGGGCTTTGAGGATTACCTCTTCCTCAGGGCCAGCTTCAGGGTGTAGAGCACGAATCCTGTGGGATGCATATTTTTAGTTTGGGTCAAAGTTGTGGTTCTGAGTGTAGGGTCACTTCGTTCTCATAAGGAATGACCCCAGAGAAGAAAGTAAGACCCACTTGTAATGATAGGGTCAGGAACTCTAATTATGGGCAGAGATGTGATTCTGTCCATTATTGTTCTCATGTGAGAGCCCTTTCTTCTGTCATAGCACAGAAGTTTCCCCTGAAGAGGCCTCCATCTGTTCTCTTCTTTCTGCCATATACTTATGTAGACACAGGTGTTGCAGTGAGGCTATTCAGATAGAATGTGATTCTCTCCTTTCCCCAGACCAAAAAGATATACAACATCCATATACTGGTCCACTCAGAACACAGTGTGACTGGCAAAAGGCCAAGAACATTGCATGATGCTAACAATAAATGATAGAGAAACAAGGAGATCTAGCAGTCTTCTGGTATTTAGAGATTGATGTCACGCTGAGTCAGTATGAACAGAGCACTAAAGACAACATGGTGAACCAAAGATGTCCGTCAATATAAGAGTGAATCCCATCTGCGTCAAAATACGCTAAGTAGTGAGGTTCATGAAAGATACATCAGACGTTCCCTCCAAGTCAGTGAATGGTTTGCCCAATTTTTCATTAGTACCTAGCTCATACTTTAAATAACAGTATGCTACTAAGACAAGTTATAAGAGAAGGACAGGCGCCTTATCCAGTAGGAGGCAACCCTGCCCTTCCACTCCAAGACATTCTATGATTCTGTGATTATCCAGTTTGTCATTGAGCAACTTCTCTTTCTCCATGTTGAGCCCAAGGATGCAGACTTTAAGAAGTGGAGTAGCTGGCTGATGGTGTGTGGCTCAGTCATCACAGCAGATCACCCCAATGGCTCACTGGGCAGCGGGTGGGAACATCCCAGGGCAGACCTTCTCCTGAAGAGCTGGCACAACAACACAGCGCTCCACAAAGCCTGGAGCTTTGAATGCTTTCAAGATCATACTTGCTTTTTCCTTGAAAATGGTTTAGGTTTATCTGCCTGAAAGGCTTCCCTCTATTCTCGTCTCTGCTGGATTTGCTAGTTTTAGAGTGAAGAGCTCATTACTGTACTTCACTGACATGATTTCTGCTTTCAGAACAGACTGATAACAGATGCTGTATGCACCCAAACTTTCTTAGTACACACTTGCCTTAATTTTTAAATTAACCTGTCACAGCCTACAATCACTTCTCATCTGGTGACTTTTGTATAAACGTGAAGAATTTGGGATCATCCTTTCTGTGATTTGTCTTTCTGTCCCTCATGGAGATTTGGAAATTTGATGCTGTAGATTGTTTATTAAATACAGTTTCCTCATCTTGACTCTGTCTAGTAAGCAGCTGGACTCTGTTCAACCAGAAATCAGGTGAAATGAGAGGACACGTGCACCCTTGGTCCAATGATGTTGGTCTAACTCCATGAGCAAGAAGTAATCTACAGTATCTCAGTACATCAGTTCCTCAAATGTTAGCATACCATTCCTCCTAGAGAGATGATAAATCACCATATCTAGCACTCAGGGGACACATACCACATTCCTGGTCCCTTTCAGTAAGCTGCCACAAAAACACCAAGCCTCTGATAGCTTGTAAAGCATTTAATAAAAAGGGCCAACATATTTGAAAATGCTGCCATTCATCTTATTAAGCGATATCAATCTACTGATATTTAATGCCATTAAAAAAAATCCACTTGCAAGTGATTTCTCAGCCTCACCAGGCAGAAGCCCAGCAATGCTGGCACATCTGGAGAAAAGCTGATACATATTCAGGTTGTTTCTAAATGCCCCAACAATCAGAAAGCATTAAACTTCAACAACAACAACAACCAAAAGAAGACGATGTTACTTCCCATTTGGAAGAGAGCTTCACCTGCTGCAAATAATTCATGTATTCACTCGTGCTTTTCTTATTAAATTTCTTTTTTTCCTCTTGCTAAACAGTTGGTAAGAACATGATGCACCTCTTTCCCATTTATCCTCCCTTGAAAGACTTGGTTTTGTCGGTCCTACTGATTGCACATAACAGCTTAGAAGCCAGCTAATAGAGTTATCAACTATAGAAAGAAATTACTTATAGAAATGCAGCCTTCTTAATTTCATCTCGGACAGCCTGCTGTTCATCTCCTGCTCGTACTCTGGGTAGTGGTTTTCACATCTGCTGTGTTTCCTTCTTGGTTACTATCCATATTGTTCTGTGGAGCAGCTTGCATTCTCTGCATGTGTTTCTCCGACCCTCCTCAGGGGATGTGACTCTCACAGGTTTCATTCCTTCAGACAAGGCTTCTTGAATGTTTGAGCATCCTGACTGCTGGAAGGAAGCTTCTCCAGGTCCGAGTGCAGCTCTACCCACTGGACATGATCACTGTGTTGATGCTCTGTTTTACGGCTCATCACTATCTCATTTTATCCACACCATTTTGGTGTTACTCTATTGTCCTCCACAAGCAGAAGTTTCCAATGAAGTTGTCGTAGAATCATTGAATAGTTTGGGCTGGAAGGGACATTAAATACCACTCAGTTCTACTCTCCCTTACCATGGGCAGGGACACCACCCACCAGATCAGGCTACCCAGCTCCCCAGCACGGCCTTGAACACCTCAACGTTCTATTCCCTCATCACCCTTTGAGCAAAGAATTCCTTCCTTATCCTATACCTATCCCTTCTCAATTTTTAAACTGTTAACCTCTTGTCCTGTCACAACACTTTCTAATGGAGTCCTTCCTCATCTTTCCTGTAGGCTCCTTTTAGTTATTGGAATGGCTGCAAATTGCTTCAGAGCCTTCACTTCTCAAGCCTAAATAACCCCAACTCCCTCAGTTCATAGAAGAGGTGCCCAAGCCATCTGATTATCTCTGTGCCCAGTTTCTTGGTTTTGTTCCACTGCTGAATTTTCTCAGTGTTTCCCTGGGATTGCTGCTGCTGCATCCTCTTTGCTTTCTAAGATCCAAACCATTTTGTGACATAGCTCTGAAGTCAGTGAGGCCCTGCCTAAAGATCCACAGCTGGTCCAAGGAAACAAGACCCAAATTTACATACGATTTTTTGCATGGTTTTTTTAGTCAGTGAGACAGTCAAAGGATGTTCAGTGTTCTGATAATACTGAGAAACATCTCTTAATCAAAGCATGAGTTAAAAAATCTTCAATGACAGTAACAGACTTTATTACCAATAATGGCAACCTTTCAAACATCCTTACCTACACAAAAGTTTTGAATACAGGTGTATGATCTTTATAGTGAAAATACTTTTCTTGTACATATGGTGACTATTATGCGATGACACCTCACTTCATGACACCTCACTTCAAACCATTAATTTGAGTTTCTGGTATCAAAGTTTTTGATGGCACTCCAATGCTTGGTCAGATTTAACCCTTAGAAGCTGGCAGACTGCTCCACATTGCCTTCCTCTACCTGTACTGTTCAGTTAAGACATTCTTGTCAATACAAATATGGATTTATGCTCAGTTGTGGCCATGCCACCTTGTGACTTGAAATCTACCAACAAATTTATACAGAGCATACAAAATCTTTTTTCAGAACAATTAAACAGAGATTTTGATGTTGTTTTCATTTTTTTCCCTCCATCATCTTTCAACTTAATTCTAGTATCTTGATAACTAGTAACACCCATGTCAACTTTGATATCAAAGACAGTCAGCAGGGAGTTGGAACTAGATGATCTTAAAGGTCCCTTCCAACCCAAACCATTCTATGATTCTATGATTCTGTGACCTTGTAGGAGGACATAAAGTATTTATCCCAAGCCCATGGGAAAGCTGAGGACTTCTCCGACATGTCAGAAGTTGTGGTCATACTTGGATCGTGGCACTTTGTCAATGAACAAAACAGCAGAGGTCTACAGCTTCAGCATCTCCTAAGGAATAGGTCCTGCCACAGATACTGCCAGGCACTGCAATATATCAGCATTGTCAAGTTACTGGATCAGCTGAAGAGGGAAAATAAGCAAAAATGAAATTACAGTCAGTCAGTGTGTTACTACCAGGAGGGGAACCTGCAGTTGTGGGTTAATAACAGCTTTCACCCATCAATTGCTCCACTGCATAATTTCTAAATTATCTGGGAGGAAGATGTTAAACAACATATCTTAAAATACATACTGTGGGTCATAACTATACTGTTTTTATTATGTGCTTATTTAGGAAAGAGTAGTTTGAATTCTCCACTGCAAACAACAGAAAATAAAGTTCTGTGGATAAGATCTGCAAACATCAAAACAAATCCTGCAGCACTCGGAAGGGCCAACATCCCCTGGAGTCTGTGCTGCCTGTGGGCTTATTGCTGAGCGGTTCTGCTTGTGTTTGCAGACGTGGAATGAAACAGCTCATGATTTTCATTTCACCCGCACCTTGTTTAAGGGGGTGAGTGTGTGAGCACATTTCTACTGATTAATGTTGAAGCTGTGTCTGGACTTTTCTGGGCTTCCTGCAGTGCAGAAGCGATTCACTAACAAATCTACATGGTGGAAGAGGGAGAAGGACCCTTCCTAAGCACTCAAGAACATTTTCTGTGAAATCCTTTCAGTGATGTGCAGTGGATGACACTTGCTTGAGGGCAGTTAGTCCAGGACCATGGTGTGGCTACAGGCCCAGGGTCCCCTAGTCTGCAGCACAATGGATGGGGCGGTTTGCTGGAGCTGGTCCTCAAGCCTTACATCAACAGCAAAATAATGGATGCTGCCAAATGTGCTAGGAGTAAAGGGAGAAGCTGTTGATGAATCAAATGAAGAACAGAGAGATGTGAAGCAAGTGAAAGGGGAGAAGTATGAGATGGGCTGATTGGAAAGAGCACAGTGGCCAGGAATGGAAAAAGAGAAACAGGTCCAAGGGTGTGGGCGTGGAAGGCTGGGGTAAACAGATGGTAAATGAGAACGATATGGGGAGGGGAGCACAGGAACAGAAACAAGCACATACAGTTGTGTGAGAGAAAACAGAAGAAGATGGGCCAGTGCCAGAAGCCATCCTGCTGGGAAGCTAATGGGTAACAGCAGCGAGGGCATGGAGAGGAGAAGGGTGGGAGAGCCCACATCCAGCTGGCAGAGGGATCCCCAGCCCTCCAGTGATGAAAGGCAGAACATCAGATTCAGATATTTCTGCTGGGACCAGGGACTTTTTGCTTGGTGGCTCAGAGTTGTTCCACAGGCCTGTAGTGGCCAGCTCAAAGAAGGCAATCTCTGCCTCCTGTACGTTACCTTGGGAAAGGGCCCTCTTGATGGACAAGTGCGTTAGCAGCTTTCGGTTGGGGAATTCATTCCAGCCATCACAGCTCCAACAGTGGCAGCAGGACAGACCTTAAGACCCAACCCAACTGCCTCAGTTTTGTGGACAGATCTGTTTGGTATCAGTGATGGCTCTTGTGCAAACTGCAAGCCCAAGGAGATTGATTTGAGTTCAGAACATCAGCAAAGGAAAATTTTAAAAGAGAGAGAGAGGAAAAAAAAAAAAGAGAGGGAGAAAAAGGAGAGGGAAAACCTGCTTCTAATTCAGACTGCAAAGTGCCAGTGGTTATGGCACACAAGGATCAGCGTTCCTGGCTTCTGCTCTAGCTGATGCAGAGCTCATCGTGCATTAAGAGAGAAGCTGCCACTGAACAAGATCACTGGGTGGGCTTCACGAGGTGACACAAGCTTTGTTTCGAAATTATTTGCACCCAGCTGTAGCTTGGCAGGGCCTGTAGGTACTAGGGGTGTGGGATGGGTCCCCCTGATTGCTGTGGGACTGAGGAGATGATGTGTGAAGTGCTGGAGCTGAAAGATGCAATGAATGGGGCTTTTGGGGCAGGCAAGTACTCCAGAAGCCCACTTTGGCTGCACCTTCCTTTTTTTCCCTTTTTCCTTTCCCCTTCCCTTCCCTTCCCTTCCCTTCCCTTCCCTTCCCTTCCCTTCCCTTCCCTTCCCTTCCCGTTCTTTCCTTTTTCTTTTCCCTTTCCTTTTTAAAATTTATTTTATTTTACTTTATTTACTTTCGACGTCGTCTCCCCACACCCGCGGACTGCCGGGCATCCATCCCATCCTCATCCCACCGCCCGCCCACTCCGCCTCAGGTGCGGCCCGGCCCCCGGTCCCGCACCCCGCCCCCGCATCGCCGACCCGTCTAAGACCCGCGCGGCCGCAGGCGGGGTGCGGCGGTGATGGGTGCCCGTGGCGGCTCGGGGCTGTACGTGGGGCGCGGCACCGCCGCTCTGGTGGCCGCGCTGCTGCTGTCGTTGCTGGCCGCGTTGTTGGCCCTCGCCGCTCTGTACGGGCGCTGCCGGCACCCGCCGTCGCCCGCCCGCCCCGCGGCAGCGCCCGGCCCCGACCCCGGCGTGCCCGGCGTCCCGACGGGGGTCTCGGTGCGAAGGCTGCCGCGGCACCTGCTGCCGCTGCACTACGAGCTGGAGCTGTGGCCGCGGGTGCGGCCGGGACAGGAGGGGCCCTTCGGCTTTAGCGGGCAGGTGAACATCACGGTGCGCTGCCGGCGGGACACGCGGAGCGTGGTGTTGCACAGCGCCGGCCTGCACTCCCACCGGGCCGCCGTCCACGGGCCGTTGCCCCAGGCGGGAGCCGCCGTGGAGGTGGAGGGGCTGCGGCTGGACGAGGAGGGCGAACTGGCGGTGCTGGAGCTGCGCGAGCCGCTGCTGGCCGGGCGGCGGTACGTGCTGCAGCTGCGCTTCCACGGCCGCCTGCGGGAGGACCGCGAGGGGCTCTTCCTCACCCGCTACACCGACCTGGGCTGCAGCAGGTAGGGCGCTGCCGCTGCGGCACCTGACCCGGCGTCGTGCGCGGGTCCGTCCGCCGGGTGTGCGTTCGTTGCCCTCTGACGGAGAGTTTGCTTCAGACAACAGAAGCCTAAGATCGCTGTTTCGGGGGTCGCAGGGGGTTTGCAAAGAAGGTGCTTAGAGTAGAGGTGGGAAAGGTTCTTAACGAGGAAATCATTCTTAAAGATGCGGAAATTGCTGTGGAGGATGCAGCGTCACTGTTGAGGTGTTCTTGGCTAATTGAGCAGTTCGCAGAGCTGCGTCCCAAGCAGGTTGTGCTCGGGTACCTGCAGGATCCACGCGTGTGTCACTGCGTGAGTACCAGCAGCACCAAACCCTAAGTGAAGTTAAGAGTTCCCCTTGAAACAGAACCGTGTGATTTTCTGTAACAATTACTACAATAAGTTGGCTTTCTCTCTCATTCACGGGTATGTTTGTGCAGTTTTTGATTTAAGGAGAGCCTTGATTGTGTTGCCTAATTTAAATAATTAAAATAACCCAAATAGAAGTCGAACAATCATTTATTTGTTTAATTCTGCATCAGCATGCTTTGTGTTGCCATATTAACTCAGTCAAGTTCCATCTAAGAAATGCTGAATTAGACTACAGTATTTTTCAACTCAACCTATTTTTGGAGGAGGCGATTGTGAGGAATATGTTCTGGAAGCTGTAGCAAGTTAACGATGGAAGAAGTTGGAGTCCAATGGATTATATAGCTCAGGAACGATTTAAAAGTATTCAGTGTCTTTCAGCTCTAGGCTGCCAGTACAAAGCCCATTGCTGCTCTGCAAGGAAGCCATCACCTCCTGTAGGCAGCACTTTCTGTAGGGACTTGCACCTGGCTCTGGCGGACCTTTGCTGTCCGATTCCTGCTCTGGCTTCAGACTTCAATTTGTAACTGAAACCATCAGTTGCAGCAGACAACGTGCCATTTGTCTGCAGTCAGATTCTTGTGTTTCTCTGCATGTGCTGGAAGTTTTGTAATTTGTGCTTGTGGAGCCACTAGGGACCTCTTGTTTCAGAGTTGAGGCACAGAGCTGCACCTGAGCTCTGGTACCTGCTGCCCAATCAGACACCTGCACCGCTCCTGCTGGGTGAGCAGCACTGTCTGGTTGATGCCAGGCACAGTGCCTCGCCCCAGCTCCAGCTCAGAGCAGAAGTGCACAGCTGTGGGGAGGCAGCTTGCAGTGAGAACTCCCTGCTCTGTCCAGAAGTGCAAACCTCACCGCAGGACAGAATAACCCAAACCCAAACTTCACCGACTTTACAGTTTAGAAACTGCTCACAGTCAGAGAGATCACTGGAGGCTGTGTGTGTTTTTAAGATTACTGACAATTTGTACCACCCATCTGATCACATCTGATGCATGAAAGAGAGCTCTGAAAGATGGAAGTGCTCTCCACTGTCCACGGTGACTGCAGCAGCACAGGAAGTAAAAAAGGAGGATGAGTACATCGCTAGCACTAAGTATGTGGAAGGCTTTCCTTCTGAAGCAGGCATCTTTGCTCTGCATATGACCAGGAGATCCCATGGCAGGATGAGAACAGACAGAAATCTGTAGAAACCATTTGTGCCCTTCTTGAGCAGCACTGGCTCAGACAGAAGCAGTGAAGGTTTGTGTGAGCATCATTCTGCACGCAGACCTTGCAGTGCTGTGAACAAGCTCATGTAGACTGCTCCAGGCTTAGTGAGATCCCTGTGGAGCACAGTGTGCAGTGCAGGCTGTGTGTGTATGGTAGAATAGCCCAGCACTGCCCCGTCTCAGGACAGAGCGGGTCCAGCAGCTCCAAAAGGGACCCACTACCACCAGCACTGAGCTGTGAGTGACGCTGGGTGCTGGGAGAGCAGACTGAGGAAAGGGAAAACTGCTGCACAACAGCAGCTGGGAGAGTGCAGTGAGGAATGTGAGAGGCAGCAGCCCTGCAGGCATCGAGGGCAGTGCAGGAGGGCAGGAGGTGCTCCAGGCATGGAGCAGGCTGTCCCCTGCAGCCCATGGGCATCACACAGAGCAGTCTCCATGTGCAGGGAGAGCGCAGGGTGGGGGTCCCTGGCAGCCAGCTGTGGCCATCTCTGCAAAGAAAGTCCCATGCAACTTCTATACAAACACCTAATTCCATATGGCTGATGTTAATAAGCATTCCAGAATGTGATCAAACACAATATTTGTGCTGATTTTTAACCACTTGCTTATGCACCAAGTGGTGGAAGGGGGAACTGGAACAGCTCTGGCACAGTTAATTGTGTCTCACAGTGGGGTGACTGAACTTCTTACCTCTTATGAATCAATGAGTAAGACTATCAAAGTGATGTGACAGAAATCAGATAAAATATCAGGTTTGGTGTTTTCTTGGGTTTTGTGTTACTCTGAGCACCATTTCCCCAAGAAGAGGACTACTGGGGATGGCCAGTGCACAGAACAGGATGCTACTTTGAGCCTCGTAGGGTTTTGCTAAATGATTTAGTTCCTACATATTTTTAAAATGGAAGAAATCAGATATAAAATACATCAGCACACAAAAATATACAATATGTATTACAAGTGACGTAATTTTAGTGAGCAAACAGAGTGTTAGGATACATCCATTTAATGCAAAGCATATCCTTTTTAACAGTAAAACACTTTTACACGGTCATCCTCTTGATACCTGCTCAGTCCCTCCACATCAACTCTGAGGGAGGCACAAGTGTAGATGCTGCTCACACTCTCAGAACTGGGTCGATGAGGCCTGCTAGGATGGCAGCAGCTGAACACCTTTCAAAATATATGGTCTCACAGAGCACAGATCTGACTTGTGTGTTGCTCCTTGCTGTGTGGGTGCTGCTCGGGTGTCCTCTGACTTGTTTGGGATTACTCTGTGCTAAGTGTAAGCCTTTGTGTGTGTGAATCACCACAAGTGAGAAATGCCAGCCCTGTGACAACGCTGGGGTCACTGGAGCACTAAGTCTCTACCATTCCTTCATGCTGCTGGCACTGCTTGTCTTGGCTTTGAAGTCATGCTGCTGTGAAGACTGTGGTTTCTTGCCTGTTCTTTCCAGGGTTAGCGTGTGCATCGCTGCTTGTTTGTTCATGCATGTAGACATATGTTCCCTATGGACTTTTTGTTGCTGCCCTTGAGCTGACAGGTGTGGAGCTCTGAGAACTGTTACAGTCACTTTTTTTCTAATGCTTGGTGAAGATGCCTTGATAGGAACAGTCCAGATCTATAGCTCTGTTTTGAAACCTGGACCACTGGGCATGCCTATTCCATCACTGTTCACTGGACATCCTGATTACAGCCATTGTGTCAGAAAGATCTGCCCAAAATGAGGTATAACTGTACAGTGTAAAGTGGAAAGTTACCTCCTTGCATGTTTACTTGGGTTTGCCAGTGCAGTGGGACAGCACTGTGCTGCTGGCACTGGGGTTCTTCTCCATGTGGTGTGATGAAAGTATGCAAGTGCATGTAAGCACAGCTACCTAACAGCCGTTACATGTACAATGTTTCTAGTTAAAATGTGCCACTGAAATAAGAGAACATGCATTAGAGAGGTGAGCAGGTGTACAGAGAGGTTTATAATTACCACAGTTGGGCACTGTGTCACTTTTGAGCTGTGTGCAAAACTTGAATCAATGCTCTCTGAATAACCAAGCTAGGCAAATGCTTCAAAAATATTTTAAATATTTAAAATATGATATCTGGAAAAGTTCAGCGAGGAAAAAAATAAACAACCATGACTTGACTGAAAAAGATTGTTTTTTTCCAAAGCGAGCTGTCTGCTGGGTGGGGAGTTTAACTGGGACTTGAAATGATAACCAGACATTTTGCAAATCTGCTTCATCTCTATAGTTAACTCTTTTGCTTTGCATCTGGCATGTTTAGGCGCCGTGTCTTGGTTTTGATTAGCTGTAGCATGCTGGATTAATATTATCTGTATTTTCCATACAGTATGCTGGTTGCATCCCAACTGGAACCAGCGTACGCCAGGACAGTTTATCCATGTTTTGATGAGCCTGACATGAAGGCCACATTTAATATCAGAATTGTCCATGACCCAAGCTACGTGGCTCTTTCCAATATGCCTGCTATTGGTAGGTAAACAGTAAGTAGTCTTATGTTTGTTTGCTTGTTAGCTCCTTAACTTACCTTAAAAATGGTGTGATTTATACGAGCAGATGAGAACTCTATCATTTGACACAACAACATTCTGTTGCCTGCAGACAATGCCTTGAAAATGTGCAAAAAATCTACGCCTGTTAAATATTCAGAGACAGTTATTTGTAATTGATGTATTTGATGGAAATAACCATCCTTGCCAGCTGTGATGTATTTTACTCTGGTTGGTGGAGGCCACAGAGGGTTTGATTCTTAGCATTTACTGTGGTGTCAGTGTGTCTGTCTTTCTGTATGACATCTGCTTAAAGCAGAACAGCAGCTCCAGTATGCAAAGCCAGTGGTTGTGGCACTAAAGGATTGCATTTCACTCTAAGTAGCTTTTAAGATGTATTTACATCATATGTAAAGGTGTTTTACCTTGTAGAGAGACTACAGCCCTCTGTGTATGTTCAAAACAAGGATAACATGACTATAAGGCTCAGGAAATGCTCCTCCTGTCCCACAGTTTGTCTACATTCTAAAACTGTCACAGTATCTTAAGCTTCCAGAACTTCCATAAAGAAGCTCAAGAGTGGTTTTTGGGTGTTTGCATGAAGGGTCATGGCTGATATGTGGCGGTAGCAAGGAGTTTGGCTGCTTGCCTTCTACCAGAAGGATATGATGTTAATGCAGAAATAAAGTGTATCAAGAGAGGTGTGAAAACAAGCAAGCAAAAACAGCCTGCAGGAAATATCAATTCCTGGCTTGTCATGGAAGATTAAAGCCCTGAATATTTCTTTAATATTTTCTTCAATATTTTCTCTAATACTTTTTTCTAGATGTATCTGAAATGAAGGATGAAAATGGAAGCCTGTGGAGTGTTACCACGTTTAACACTTCATTGAAAATGTCAACTTACTTAACTGCTTTTGTGGTCTGTGATTTTGACTATGTCAACAGAACCGAGCGAGGAAACGAGGTAAATGCAGGGCTGCACAACACACCGTAGGGTTTACTGCACAAGTTGGCTCTGCCATGCATCATGTGCTATAGAAGGTATCACAGACGTTCGCTCTGCGTCCCACTCCAGAAGTGTTTGCTTATGTGGCAAAACTACCGACATTTATCCTGCAGATAGTTCTGCAGAAAGCTCTCCTTTTCAACAGTTAGCTTATTGTCCTGCCCCTGTTATTACATGGATGTATACGGACACAATCCCACAAGTAGGTGTGAGTTTTGTCTCTTAAAACTTCAGAAGGTGCTGTTCAAAATCAGGATCTTATTATTTTATTTTTCTTAGTTGGAAAAAAATATCCATTTCCACTGCTGTGACAAGCCAGTGAAGCTGTGTCTTGTTCTTCAGGGCCCTTTGAGGACTGCTGTCTTGACTTCAGTATGAGAAACAGTGTGCTCCAAACCTTCCGTATACTTCTTTTTACTACAGTGGGCACATTTTTTCAGCCTTCAAAAATGATAGTTTTGTGTTTGAAGCTTCTTCACCACTGGGTATATGGGTTTTTCTTCATCACTGGGTATTTCCAATTTGGTTGCTTGTGGTTCTGGCTTGTACCTTTCTCTTGCACTGACGGGTGCTGACAGGAGTCAGCTAAGCATTCAGATGAGTGCTTTTCAGAGGAAGAAGGTAATTGCCTTTTCAGTACTGTGTCAAAGCAAATGGCACAGAGAGGGAATGCTGGTGTTGCTTAGAGGTGTAGAGGTGCTCTGCTCAGAACTTCTTCTCTCTCTCTAGCAGCAAAGGGAGGCCAGTTGTCAGTTTTAGGATGTGAGAAAGCTGAAGACGTTTTCTATTTTCAGATAGGAAAAACTCCTTGAGCATCAATTTCTCTTCAAGAAAACTTCACCACTTGGGTTCCCTGGCTGGGATGCACTGGCTTAAGCAATGTGGATCCGACTAGTTTTACAGCATCTCCTAATTAACAAAAGAATAATTCAACATCTATAGTAGTATTCAAGTCTTGGCCCTCCTGAAGTGCTGGGGCTTTAGGTTCTAGACCATGTTTTGTTGGGCCCAGTAATGTGGGTTGGGATTTTTTTCATGTAAAGCTCATTGCATGACCTGGTGTGTACGGGCGGCACTTTCAAACAATGATTAATAGATGAGAGGCAAGGAGAAAGAAAATATGAGGCTTGTCTGAAATAACGCTTCCTTGTTCTGTTGCAGATACGTATCTGGGCTCGCAAAGAGGCAGTTAAAAATGGGTATGTTGACTATGCTTTAAATATCACAGGCCCAATATTTTCATTTCTGGAAGACTTATTTAACATCAGCTACCCTCTGCCGAAGACAGGTGAGATTATTTGTTTTCTGTAATGGCTGCTGATGGTATAACATTTACAGAAACAGTGGGTTCTCTTGGCAGTATTCTTTTTTTAATAACTTACTATATTTGTGGTAAAAAAAACCCTAAACTTGAACTCACTGAAATCTCAGCACGCTTACGGTCATATCAAAAACAATCTTTTAAAGTAGTGTTTCCTAATAGAGTGGCAGGTAGAGCTACAAAGTGAAGAGAGTTATTCAGATATGTGGCTATTTCTGGGATGCATCAGTCGAGGATACTGGCGTCCCCAAGCATGCCTTGTAAATCTTTGCTCGCTGTAACCCACGTTTCCCCAAAACATTCCTTGCTTTCTTCAGTATGTCCTCATCTGGTTGTTGAATTGCCTGAGTGTTCATATGTATTTCTCCCTGAAGAAAGAGTCCTGCAGAGAAATGTGATTTCTGTCTAAAATCAATGCCAGGTTAAGTTAGTTAAGCCAAGCTTCAGTCAAGAAAGCAGGGAGCCATCATGCGTTCCCTCCATACGGTTTGATACCATCAGCACTGATGCCATGGGGCAACTTGCTTTCTTATACAGATTGATTGGATACTGAAAGCACAGAAGGTGGGGCATATTGAAATTGACCTGCCCATCCTCTTGGCAGGTTGCAGAACTTGAAGAGAATATTTTCCTCCTTTCTCGACTTGAATATATTCTTGATTTGTAAGACTGTGTTTTTGGCCTTTGAAAGAAAGTCTGTCTAAACGTATTATCTCCCAGTGTGCTTAGAATAACACTCAACGTTTACTCTTACTTTCTGTGGACAGTATCATATGCAATTGGTGCTCCTTTTAGATGTAGTTATCTTAGTAATCATGCAAGGTAAGCAAGGATTGTAGGCAGTTATTTTTCACTGATGCATTCTTCTGTTTAGCAGCACTGTTGACAAGTCGATTCATTATTATAAAAATATTACTGACACAGAAAAATAGTATCACAGGCTTCCTGACAGATGAAATTTCAGCTTCACAGAATGCTGTAATACTGTTACGGTCCCCACATAATGTAATGCAATACCAGCTGCATTTCCCACTAACTTTCTTTAAAGTCTTACTTAAAATTAGGATTATATCATCCAAGAACAGCTTCTTGTAAGTGCTAGAGATTTCTGCAAAATTAAAAATAAGCACATTCAAATTTAGAGGTGTTTATGAATTTGCTATGGGCTGCTTTTAATACAATTATAACAGACATCCCTACCCCAAATTGGCTTTGCTGTAAGCCTGCAGTGGTAAGCCTGGCTAAGATGCATCCTTCTCTGCTTGGGTTCAGCACCATGTGTATGTTATCTGCATGGTTTTTGGATTGGGACTGGCCTGGGTTCCACTGGGTTGCAGTACAAGCCTGCTCCTGCTTCCAAAGTCCTCCCATACCTTTTGCAGAATTTGTTCTCTGCTACTGAGTTTAAGCAGTGTATCTTCCTCTGAGATCCTCAGTGCCCATCCAGGACACTCCTTTCCTCCAACTCCCACATTTGAGATGGAGAGCTGCTCACTGTGCATAACACAGGAGAGTATGGAGGTAACAGAGCTGAAAGTAAGCTTTTTTTTTTTCCCCTCAAAATAATTCTTTGGCTAAAGGCAAAGGTGAGTGTCATCTTTCACAGAAGGCAAGAGCGGATCATACAGAGGAAGATTTCTGAGAGCCAGAAGTGAGTACATTCTCTCCTAGCATGGGTAGCGTACAGCCCTCATTTTTGTTCAGGACATTTACGTGCACAAGATGCAGCACAGATTTGGGCTCTGTAGGAATTTGTTGTATGGCTTACTGAAATAGTGGAAATCGTAGATGCAAGTGATGACGAGAAGAGACTTCGCCAAGGATTTTCAAGGGTGTTGCCATAATCTAGCAAAAAAAAATGAAAAAAAAAGAGGCATGGATACAATGTAATGCCTTTTAATTGCACACTGAATATTTATCCAGCGTAAAACCATGTAAGCATTTTACTTCCAAAGATTTTAAAATATATATTTTTTTCCTGTTTGAATCAATTTAGATCTGGTTGCACTGCCTGATTTTGGAGCAGGCGCTATGGAAAACTGGGGACTAATGACTTTTGAAGAACCAGCATTGCTGTACCTCCCAAGTGATAAATTCACAGGCAGAAAGACAATTATTGCCTTAATTGTGTCACATGAGCTAGCACACCAGGCACGTGGTAAAAAAATTTCTGTATATCTGTTTGTCTGCAATGTTATTTCCTTCCAGTTGGTGATGATGCAGTGGCTGATTATTGAAGAGAAACAGTGAATAACTGTATGGGGTGTGAGCGCTAGAGAGTTGAAAGGCTATTCATATGATCATGTGTTAATTGATAAATCAACATTGAGAGCAGATTTTGTCTTATTCTATCATATGACAGACTGCATACCGACTGCATATGACTTGATACAAAACTTCTAATGGGCTACTTCTGTTTTGTTGTTTTTTAATGCAACTGAATGCTGCACTAGAAAATACTGTAGGGGTGTGGGGATGGCAGTACTGTCAGTAGATGCTGTGTACTTAGTACCGCACTGGGAGAATTACTGGACTTTGTGCTAATTCATAGTGGGAGTGCACATACAGGTTGCAGAAGGGATGTTTTTCTCTAAGAAACCTTATGATATCATGGAACAAATACAGTGTTAACATATTTTGTTCTTTCATGCAGATTTCAGAGTTTCTGTTGTTTGGTTTGGAATTACAATGCAACTTCACAATTTTTTTTTTATTGCATCTAATTTATTGTTGCGTGCAAAGAAGAAAACACCTAGCCAACAAAGTTAACAGAGGATTTTAACTTTATTAATGTGCTTGGATGTCCTTCTGACAAGGTCTATAACTTTTCAGACCTTCAGATGAGCATAGTGTCTTTATTGCAGGCTAATACATTACGAGTGTTTCTTGAAAGTAAAGCCTTCTGTTTTACTGTGTTGGCCCTTGACATCAGAGGCACATGTTGGTGGAATGGCAGTAGGGGTTGAACCTTCTCACCATTATTTATTGCCATGTGACAGATGGCAGTAGAGGGGCAGTCTGACAGAATGGCATTGACATGCAAGTACCTATGGAGCAACTCTGTGCCGTGGGATTCCTCCATGCAGTAAAGGTTGCACCCATTGACATTCACCGATGCTTGCTGAATGTTTATGGAGACCAAACAGTGGATGTGAGCACAATGAGGTGGTGGGTGGAGTGTTTCAGCCATGGTGACAACAACAGTGGGTCAGCTCTGATGGTGCACAATTTTATGAGTGCAGCATGCAGGCTCTTGTTTGTTGCTGTTGAAAATGCATGGCTATTGGTGTTGAAAGTTAGTGACTTGTAGTTGACAATGTGCTCTGTCAAATAGTGTTATTGTGCTCTCTGTGTCTGTTGTATTTTCCATGCAGATAAATGGTAGGCATTACTTTCAGTGTGACCTACGTAAAGGTCAGCAGCTAATAAAGCTTTATTTTTTAACAAAGCTGGAGTCCAAATTTTTAAGATTGAACAGATAAAGTACAGATCCTCAAATGATCAGGGTTTTTTTTGTTAAATTGGAGCTGAGTACGTATCTTTTGTGCAAGTTTTATTGCTTGCTAGGATAGAGATTTGCTGATTTTGGAAAAGATCATTTCCCCGGTTCTGTTTATCATCCCCTTGACAATTTCCTTTTGCTAAGAACATAGAAAAGCAAAATTTATTGTTTTATTTATCAGTGATTCTTTGGAAAAATGTTTTTGTGATTTTTTTTTTTTTTTTTTTTTAAAGAAATGCCCCATTTGTAATTGTAGCCTGATGTGATCTTTACTATTTACTGGGAAGTGTTTAAATAGAACAAGAGACCGGCACGATGCACTGATGTGTGCTTGGTATGAAACTGCAGATGAAGCATTTAAAAAATAACTGACTTCTGACTTTCACCAAGGGGCACTTTCTTTTCCACTAAATTCTCACGTTTTGTGGGAATATCCATCTTTTTATTCAGCTGACAAAAACACATCAAAGTCCTTCAGTGGGGATATGTGTGTTTAACCTACAAGAATGACAACAGCATTGTTAAGGTGATGTTGAGACATTTTTCTCTTTCTATTTAAGTGGTTTGGAAATCTGGTTACAATGACCTGGTGGAATGATGTGTGGCTTAAGGAGGGCCTGGCATCTTACCTTGAGAATCTGGGAGCTACCTTTGTTCAACCCAAGCTTTCACTGGTAAGTGCCAGTGGCTACTGGACTCAGTAAGATAAGGCACCGAAGTTCCAGTATTGGAGGAAAGAAAGGAAGATGCAGGAGATGGGATTTAATTTAATCGTGGTGTTAGCAACTTTATTCCCCTGGAAGTGAACAGCAGGTCTCAGTTCTTCCCTTGAGGGTTCTCCTCTGCTGGGGGCTGTGATCATGCCACTGTCTTACAGCTGAGCAGCTGCGATTCTGCTTTGAGATGGAGCTGAAGAACTGAACTGATGTTTTTGCCCCAGGTCTTTCATTTAATAAACCCATCTGTTTCTGGATGGTTTCCCTTCCTCTGTTTCCAGGCTCTTTGTTTGAAGCTGGACACTTCTAATGGGCAGTGGCTAAACTAGGACATTTTACTGCATTGGGTCCATGGATGTTTGGTTGTGGATAAGGCAAATGTGGTGCACATAATGCACTAAGTTGACAATAGGATGAAAGCTCCTTCCTCTTCTGATCAAACGGAAATAGGCGTAAATCCCACACTGTATTGCAAAACTCCATCCATTGTTAATCTGTGCAGCGGGAGGATAAATGCTGCTGACAATAGCCATCAGCTCAGGTGCACTTGGAGGCACCATCAGAGATATGTCTGCACGAGGCCCTCAGATTCTGAAGCAAGGAGAAGCCCTTGGGCTGGGAAGGCCTGAGACTGCAGTCAATCCAATGATCTCTTCATTAGGTTCAGATGGAATACCTCGCATTTGTCTCTTGTAATTCACCAAAATTACTGCCTGCTTAATTGTAAGCTAATATGAGCGTATCAAACGTATGCTGTCAGAAGGATTTTTAAGTGACGGGATATAACTAGCCTTCTCCACTGAACTTCAAGAACTCACTCTGTTCTCTGCACTGCAGTATTTTAGTATCACTGAAAATTACAGAGGCCACTGAATTTTCATTTGGGTATAAGTAATTGTCTCCTTTTTAATTTTAATTTACTTATGTAGAAGGTTGCCCATCTAAAAGCCAGTAGGTGCCATTTTATTTATGTCCATAAAGTGAATTTGAATATGAGACACTAATTCCATTTGACAAGTCACAGATAAAAAATTTGCCATGGAAATCCGAAGTCCATTACATAGATGCAAGAGTGCAGCTTTTCATGCAATGTTATGAACCACATACAATCATAGCATCACAGAATGGTTGAGGGTAGAAGGGACCCTTGGATCCAACAGGGCCAAGCCCTGCTCAAGCAGGAACACAGAGCAGGGTGCCTAGGAATACATCCAGGCAGCTTTTGAAGATCTCCAAGAAGGAAACTCCACTGAGACTATCTGAGCAACCTATGTCAGCTCTCCATCACCTTCAAAGTAAAGTACTGCCTGGTGTTCAGATGGAACCTCCCATGCTCCAGTTCTTGCCCATTTCCTCTTGCCCTGGTGCTAAGCGGACAGAACCCGGCTCTGTCCTCTCTGCATCCTCCCTTCAGGTAAATGCATTATATGACTGTCTTGAGCCTGTTCATCTCCAGGCTAAAGAGGCTCTCTCAGCCTCTCCTCATGAGAGGTTCTCAGGACCCTTTGTCATCTCCATAGCCCTTCAGCACTCTCTCCAGCAGCTCCATGTCTCTCTGGTCCTGGATAGCCCAGATGTGGGCCCCACGCTCCCCGTGTGGCCTCAACAATGCTGAGCAGAGGGGAAGGATTATCTCCCTCTACCTGCTGGCAAGGCTTTGCCTAATACAGCCCAGGACACCATTGGCCTTCTTTTTAGCAAGGACATGTTGCTGGCTCATGTTCAACTTGATATCCACCCAGGATCCTTTTCTGCAAAGATGCTTTCCAGCTGCATGGCGCCTGGTATTTGCTAGGGCTGAAGCTGCACTCTGCTCCATCATCCAAACCATTAATGAAGACATTAAGCAGGACTGAACCCTTGAGGCACACCACTACGTGCTGGCTTTCTACTAGATCTTGGGCTGCTGATCACCCAGTTACAAAGCGAATCTGGGACATTAAATGTGCTAGCTGCTAACAAAAAGAAAAAATTGTCAACAAATTTGATCCCATTAATTAAAAGCCTTTTGCCCTTCTACTTGGTGAGTGGATGTGCCGAAAGTGGCCTGCAGTGTCTTAAAAATGTGTAGGTTTTCTTACCTAATATGTCAATATGACATATGACATATTAGGTAAGAAACCTACCCAATATGTCAAATGACATCCAGTCATAGGACAGCTGGGAGAAATTAAATCAGCTTTTGATGAAAAGAGAGCTTCACTGCTTTTTGTAAGAGGAGCGGTATTCTCACCCATATTTCTTACTGGATGAGAGCCAAAATGCTGCACAGTTAAGCTACGCTCTACTCGTTTAGTTTTTAGATTATTGTTCAGTGGTACAGCAGGAGAGATAGAATTTAGGAGGCAAACGTGGAATCCTAATGACGTAGCAATGTAGATGACATACATGTTTTCACTTTGCAGTGTTTGTTCATCTGGTGTTTAATGCAACTGCCTTTTTCCCTGAGGTTTACAGTGCAATTGTCTTTGTCAGGCCCAAGCCCACTGTCAGCTCAGACTGACAGTTTTCACTGGCAAAAGTAGGTAGTGTTGCATGTGGAAAATGTTAGGATTTGTTGTGAGGTCCTTTTACCTCAAAGGGGTGGCAGGGAGGGAGAAAAAGGTAATTCCTTGTTTAGTGACAGACTCTTCCTGTTAGTGCTAACTACAAAATACATGTTGTCTACCTGAGGATTTTCTGTTTAGCTGGGTTTTTTCTTCTTGCAGCATGAAATCTTTTATGATCACATCGTACAACCTGTCTTAAGTCAAGAAAATGACATAGAAGTTCGATCCCTGTCACAAAGTGAAGACAAGGTCAACGGATCATTTTCATTACTTTCTCTGTTTGACAGCATCACATACAACAAGGTGAAAACATATGGAATAATTCCTGTTTCATCTGTATTCTGAATGAATGTGATACATATTATATTTGAGAAGAACAGAATATCCTGTTGAACTGATATTCCTGGTAGTTTTGTCATGCAAAATTTATTTCTGTTGCACACACAAATTTATTGGATGTTGCAAATTCCTCTATGAAGGAAACTGTGAATGTTTTTTTTACCTCTTTGAAGTACGAAGCATAGGAATAAACTGACTGTTCTGAAATATAATTTGAAGAAATACTGCATGAATAATTGCAGCAGTAACTCATGTTTTCTCATAGCTTTTTTTTGTACTTCAGGGGGCTTCTATTACATGGATGCTTTCTGGTTTTCTGACTGAGAAGCTGTTTACCAGAGCCTTAAATGTAAGTTTGGAAAAAGGACATCTTCATCTTGATTTATAAGCTTGAAAATGACGAGTGTACAAATTACTGTATGCCTTGCTGATGTTTTTCATGGATCCTTTGTGAATTCTGATGCATCTGTTTGTTTTCCTGCAGTCATATCTGAAAGAATTTGCCTTTTCAAACGCTAACCAAGATGATCTGTGGATCCACATACAGTTGGTACTCAATTTATTTCTAGTGTTTTGTTCTGGAGTTTGGCATATGTTAAATCTATATCACAAAGCATTTGTAGAATGCTGTAGTGGAATTTGGCTATCCCTTTCACAGTCTTTCCTTCACATAAAATGTGCTTTGCCAGCTCTCTTCCCTCATGTCTTCACAAGTGTTCATTTAGCTACTTAACTGCACTTGCGGTCAGCGCAGCCAAGTACAAGGAGCAGAGAAATGAGATGCAAAATTAGGGTACAGTGGGTTTTTGGGTGCATGGATCACCTTTGTTTACATGAAACTGCATAGCCTGTGTTTTTCTGGAGCTTAAGTTTTGCCAGATCAAAGTGTGTGATGCTCTGGACTTGGATCAGCAGTGTTGATGCATCACGGATCCTGCATGGTCCATACCCAGGGCAGTAGATCAGCATTTGTCCCTTTGCTGGTTTTGTCAGAAATCTGAATAAGAAAACAGGTGCTAATAAAAAAATTCTCATTTCTCTACCCATTAAAGAAGTCTTCCACTGTGTTACAGAAAAAAACTCTTAGGTTAGGAACAAGACTTTCACAACGTTAGGTATGCAAGACTGTCACATCTTCTAAACCAACAGAGACTACTAATTCACTCTGGCTGGGACTCTAGCTTGGTATCATTTCCAGTGAGTCTTTGCTGTTCAATTTTCTCATCGCACTGTCATTTAAAACTGTGTTGTTTGCTGGCATGTTCATTTGAGTAAAACTAACAAATTAAGTCTGTCCTAGCCATGTAGGCTTGTAAGTATATTCATGCTAAAAAGAGAAATGTTGGCAGTTAGGTTATCTTATGTCCCAATTCCTGTTTGCTGTCATGATAATAATGTCAGTAATGTTCTTTATACTTTTTTTTGACTTTGTGCATGACTCAAACATCAGCAAACTACTAAGCAATTACTTTCTCTAATACGCTAGATTAATTCCTAGAGCGTTGCTGAAGCAGAATCAGTAAGTAGCTGCTTGTTGTAAATCTTTCTAATTCCTGTTTCTGTTGAAGGTAGTAGATGCACAAGATGAAGTTCAGTTGCCAGCATCTGTGAAAAAAATAATGGATTCCTGGACATGTCAAAATGGATTTCCACTTTTAACATTCGATATAAACACTGGCACAATCAGTCAGGAAAAATTTCATAATAAAAAGCATGAGAACAGTACAGATTTTTACAAGTATGTTTCATTTGTGTCCTTATCAGAACTTTATACCCTCTGTTTTGTTTTATTTTGTTTTTCTTTTTTGCAGGAAACTTTTCACAATGTTTTGACTGATTTCTTATCAGTCTTATCTTTGTGGCATGAAGTAAATTCTGTTTAAGATTGGAGTTTGCTGTAGTTTCTCTGAGGGTTGCTTTCCTTTGCAGTAGTGACATTTCCAGCCACATAACAGCTTTGTAAGGACAGGCATGGGATATGACTGGATTGCAAGGCAGGAGTTTCACCTGGCATTTCTTCATTCTTCCTCTTTTAATTGTTCAGACTGAGGACCGGGCTGAACCATACAGCAGCTTCTTTCCTGTCAACGTTTTCAGTCTCATTGTCATGGCAAATACAATGGGGTTGCATTAAACCCTTATCTAGATTACTCCTTTCTCAGAAAGCCTTGAGTACTTGCCATGAAACTGACTGTCAGTGAGAATCACAGAGTGCCTGGTCCTTTCTAAAGCCATGCTGCATATTTAGATGCCTAAAAACAGTGGTGGAAGGAGCTGTCTCTGGTCACCCGCTTGGGAGCCTCATGGGCAGAGTCTGATCTTTGATAAAATTCAGCTCTTGTCATGAGCGTTGGGATGTATGGACAAAGCCTGCAGGGTGAGTTCTTACCCAGGGAGATATAAGAGAAAGGCAACTCAAAGCACTTTTTCCTGACTTGGTTCTGTTCATGCAGACAATGAAAGGATGGGGATTTTGACAGAGTTTCCTTTGCTTCCAAGCACCAGGAAAGGTAAAAGACTGTAGATTGAATCAGCTTCTAGATAAAGCTAGATAACTCAGATAAGGAGTTCCAAGTTAGAAATGTTACATCCATTACTCTAGTTACAGCAAGACTTAATGCCACGTGAATTTAAGCAAATCCAGGATAAACATTTTTAGAATTTTTCATTTTCATGAACAACTTCAGGCTGTCAAAACTTTCATCTCTTTTCTCTGGGAGATTTAGATTCCCTGAGACGCCAAATAAAAGCTGTTAGTATTACAGTTGTTTTGCTTGCCTGGAGCCATTTTTACCACACGCAGTTCTAAAAAGGAGCTTTATGGTCTCCAGAAATCAGATGAAGTGAGGAAGTTAAAAAATAAGTGGGGAAAATTAAATTATCTCCCGGAGAAACAAAGCGAGAACACAGGGATACAGTGGTACTTCAGCACATCCAGCAAAATCTAGCACAGAACTGTCTAAATATGAGTGCTTATTACAATCCAAGCTAAAACTCCATTCCCATCGATGAACCTATGTGCTGATCCAGCATAAGTACAACCATCCAATGACATTTTGTGAATCAGAGAGGAGAGAGGGAAGATGGGAATTCTTGTAAGAAACTGATTTGCAGCCTAGTTTAGTGTCACCAGTGAGGGTTTCTGTAAGAGAAAGAATTAATAATATTGGCTTTTTTTTTTTTTTTCCTGAAGCAATACTTGGATTGTTCCTATTTCTTGGATGAGAAATGGATCATCACAGCCCTTAATGTGGCTTGATAACAGCAGCAGTAAGTAACGTATTTTTACGTGCTAAAACCAAGATGATAAAAAGCCACCTCATATCTATGAACAAAACATTGTGTTAATTTTATGTTATAATAGAAAAAAAAATCAAATAGATCAATAATTATTTTTCTCTGTGTATGGCTGCCTGTTATGAATAGATATTTCCTTTTGTACACAAATCCAAACTCCAAGCTGCTCATGCTTCTCTATTTTGCTTCAGTAGATCCCATTGACATTAGTGAGAGTTTATGAGTATGGGTAGGATCTCCGAGTTTGGCTGTGATACCTCAGAGTATGATCGAGCTCAACTAGTAGATATGAGGACTGAAGAAGATTAGAACTAGTTGTGTGAAGTGACCCAAATTTGTTAAATATGGATATCTGTAAAAACAGAAGAGAGTATTTTCTGTGTAATTTAACTTGTTTATGCAAATCAAGTGCAAATATAGTCTTACTAACAGAGTAGAACTCTAAAAGGTTTTAAAGGCTTATAATAAAGAAGTGAGTTTATAGGCGTCTCCAATCAAATACAAAATCCAGTTCTTTCTCACAGTTCTTTCTCATATTGCGTTCCCATAAGCAGCTGTATTTTTTGAGGGAAGAGAGAGGTAATCATTAGAATGAGTTCATAATTTTTCTTTGGCAAGTCAGCCCTGAACTCCATCAGATCTTGAATCATTTGAAAGTAGATGCATAGAGTGATGTGTTTGTTGAATGCTTAAAAAACTACAATACATTGTGTGCATTTTTTAATCTCTCTGCTCTTTGTTTGCACTTGTCAAGAGCTACTTGCCTTATCTTTCAGGCAAAAGATAACTTGAATGACTATTTCACAGTATATGGACAAATTAAAAAGCAATCATTGGATGTTCCAGTGAGATGAAAAATCAGAAAATTTGCAGGAAAGAAGTATTAACAGTGCTTGCTTGGAAGGACTAGTGTTACATGGTAGGCTTCTATCATTGAAATAATAGCAATTCCACTTCCTCACACATCATGTGCATTAATTAAACAAATATCATGTTGTATCTGCCTGGAAGAACTGAAAAAAAGTGGAAATTCAGCCATTAAAACACATTCCGTTTGTATTTGAAAGCCATGCGTGAAACTTCCCAGACCCTAGGCTAGTAGTTTGCTTTCAAGTGAAGATTAAAAAATAATAGTAATTCTGATTTCAGTTTTGACTTTTTGATGTAAAGATAAACCAAATGGTTTCTTACATGGGTAGGAGTGTTGAGGGTATTTTTCACTTCACTTACCATTTTGCCTCAAATTTTGGAGTAGTTTCTACAGTGGCATAGCAATACATCACCAGGAAACATCTCAAAAGGGCTGTTATGTATGTGTATTTTTGCTGAACAGAGCTCCATGGGAGCTAATACTTCTGAGCAAGTGAAATTAGGCTGCAACCCCAAGCTGGGCTGCTAATGGTAGCCAAGCATGTTCTTGCACGTCTCTGCTATGCAGTGCTAAAAGCCTGTCCTATTGGTTTTGGACTTCTCTGGCAATCTAAATGCTTACCTTATGCTCATGTTAGTGTGTTGGTCACTGGCAGGAAATGACATGATCCCTAAGTGATGCATGTTTGTGTAGAAAAGATACAAAATGCTGGCAAAACTGTGCTACTGTGGTGGAACATGTTTTAGATTGACCTGGTGGTGGAGGCTAGGAATGAGCTGCATCTCTCGGAGAATGGTTTTGCTATTTTAGATGCATCTGAAAATGATAGTAAAGATTAGCATAACATTGAACCAGTGTGTGGAAAATACTACTAGTACCTTATCCTAGCCACCCAGTCTTTTCAAATGTGTAAGCTAGTGTCTGACATTTGTCATGTTTTCCTCTTGTTGAATTTGTGAAAATGACAAACCATTAATCCAGCTCTGTCGAAACATATTGGAGTTTGAACCTTCTGTTCAGAGAACAGTCTGGACTACTCACCAATATTGATTCACTGTCTTAAGAGAGTTTGCTGTCTTCTTGAGCCAGGCCGATCGTGCCCAGTTAAAGTAGCATGTGAGTCCTCTTCTGAGTTGGCAGGTTAGAGACTTCAGGAGGCCCTTACTGGAGATTAGAGCCTCTGGTCCCCTGCAATGTCCTGTGGTCTTTCAGGAGCAAATAAACAAGCACCTAATGTAGACAGTAGTGAGATGAAATGGGAGTGTGAGAGGAGCCTCTAGTAAGTAATGTAACTCAAGAGGGCTATAAGACTTTTATTTTAGTATTTTTTTCAGCAGTTTGCCTGTTGCATGAATTTAGCTGTTTTGCTTTCCTTATACTAATGCTGGTAGACAGTCAGTTCTCCTGCTGGGAACTGAGCACTGTGTTTTGGAGCAGCATTGGAAGTGGCAGGCATGCTGAGGGTGGATGCCCAGGCATGTGGGGGTGTTGTTCCTCATCCAGACTGGTGATTTTTATATAGCCTTTTTGAGCTCTCCCAGCTGCCTGCCAGTCAAAAGGTTGGAGCTGCATGTATCTTCAGCCACCCCTTTGCCATCTTCAGGGTGCTCAGTTCCTCCAGGATCAGGTGCTTGTTGAAGTCCTTCCGCTGCACAGAGCACCTAGCTTCCGTGGGATTCTGGGTACAACCTCAAACTTGCATCTCAGGGGAGCATAAATGCAAGAGAATTTAGCAGCGTGCAGAAAATGAAATACTACTTCATGTCACTTTACAGAAGTGTTTCCTGAAATGCAAGTATCAGAATCAGAATATGACTGGATCCTACTAAATGTAAATTTAAGTGGATACTACAGAGTGAACTATGATCAGTTAAACTTGAAAAGATTAGTACACTTGCTTGAAAATGATCCAAAGGTAAGGTCATGTATATAATTTTTTTTCAAGCTTATAAACAGACTTCTTTCCATGTATTTCTTCCTGCATTTCTTACCAGTAATCACTCTGATGAAAACCTGGAACAACAAGAACTTATGTTTGTCATGTAAGAATAAATGATTCGCTATTGCACAACTGAAGTCAATGGCAGTCTTCCATAGTGGAATAGGATCAGGCCCAAATAGTTTCACACAGCCAGTAAGTTGAAAAATAACATACAAAAGATGGCATCCTGTCTTCAAAGTTATCTTAATAAGTCTCTTAAATTTCACTCAAAGAATTATCAGTATGGGTGAGCAACCAAGCTTTATCTGCTATTTGGATAGCATGGAGAGGAAAAATGGAAGCAAGTTTTTATTTCCACAAAAACACAATATTTCTGTTAATGAAGTGTTAACGAAAGCATCTGATTTGAGGTTTATGTGTGTTTTGTGATTCTTCTGATGTTCCAGTCAGTTATATAACACAGAGAAGATTTCATGTCACAGTGTGGGCTGACGGTAAAGGACACATGGAGCAGTCTACTCAAATGGCCTTATGTGGTGTTGCATAGCATTTAATGTTTCCTGGCCCAAGCCTGAGAGGGGGCTCTGGTAATCACACTGATTCATTGGATTTGACAACAAAGCTGTGCAAGTTTAAGCACAGTTTGAGACTCTCGAATGTGTGATCAGATGATCTCTCTGCAAGGTCCAAACCCAAGGCTGATCAGAGCACATAGGGGTGACCAAGCCTCTCCAAGGCCTATCAGCTTCGTTTCTTCTGAGTTTTTCTTCACAGCAAATCTAAATCAGGACAGACTTACAGTGTGCCAGGTTGGGGCCACACTTACTGGTCGGTGGGAAGGTTGGCTAAAGCAGTAGCTGAGCCATACCAGCATGGAAACAGGGAGGAGGGGAGAAGTGACCGGGACGAGCTGTAGGCAGAGACTCACCACAGTCCTCTCTTGGTCATGTAATCCGTTATTCAGATACTCTGCTGTGGACTAAGCTGAAACTTCAAAAGGAAAAAAACATACCAGAATAATATAACAAAGTAAATATTAGGAAATGTACAATTTCCAGATTTTAATTCTAATTCTAATATGTAATAAGAGGGATTCTCAAGGTCCACACATAGTTGTATATTTATATATGTAAGCGCTCCTAAAAGCACATAAACAATCTCAGCTTAAAATAAAAGCTCAATTTCAGCATGTTTTGTAGAAGCTTTTGGCTTATAAAAGATTTTAGTGACTTTGCCTTACACTTTTTATTACTTTGTCATGCACCTTTTTATTACTCTTAATGATGTGTCTAGGTCTATTAACACCACATTGATGCCTTCTGCAGGCTATTCCTGCTGTCAGCAGGTTCCAGCTGCTAGATGACATTTTTGCATTAACACAGTAAGTATGTTTTGCATATGTCATAGAAAATGATTAAACTACAGGATCTAATTCAACATTTGTACTTCTGCTTCATTCACTCCTAACCATATACACCTCCTATGAACAACAGATGTTCAACAAAGTGATGGAGGACTACCAGTGTTGGGTGATTTCATTTGAAATTTCTTTTAGTTTGTTCCTTCTCTTAGCAAATACTTTAAATAGTGGAACTGTCATGAATGCTATGAGGACTAACCTAAATTTGTTGTAAGGGAAAATAACTTCTAAATGAAGATAATGAATTTTCCTTCATTTACTCTGGAGAGCCTCTGCTATGCTCTCCTGCATGACTCATAACACCTGTCTCACTTCCCCTGCGGATGGATCAGTTGGTCATTCATGTCTTGGCAGAAGAAGACCACAAGGTACTTGTGCTGTGGGTGCTGCAGTTCAGTAGAAAATCACTTTGTTAAAAATAACCCAGGGTTTTGTTAGTTTTCCTGTCACTCTCCCCTCCTTCTGAAAGCAGGGAAGTTCTCAGAGGAGGGTTCATGTTTAGAAGCTGCGGGACTGTGCTGCTGGTGAGCTCAGCAGTGCTGTGGGGTGCTAAAGATGAAATAAATAGATCTGTGTCGCAGTCATAACAGATGTCGAAAGCATCAGGCACCTGGGATGTGGGAGCTCGGGCAGTAGGTGGCTGAAGCACACTGCCACGCTCCAAAGCCTGCAGAGGTGGTCCTGAGAGCAGGAGGTCAAAATGCTAGAAATGTTTCTGTTCTGGAGGAGTTTTCTGTTCTGGAGGAGTGAGGCTTGAATTGGCTTTTCCGGGGAAAGAATGCATTCCATGCTGACCCCATGCTGAGGCAGGGAAGTGCCATGCTGAAATTGCTAATCCCTAGGGTAGCGTGCATGTGGTTTAAATTGTTTCATTTTTATAGTAATGTTTATGCCATGAAAGAATACGTATTGAAAATCTCTTCTTTAGCAATAAAAAGACAAGTGTATTATAAGTGAAAACACTCTTTCTTTCAGTGAGGCTGATGCATGCTGGAAATTTGCTATTCCTTATGCTGCAGACACTGCCAGAATATGTACTGCCATAATTACCCCATTACTAGGCACTATGCTCTTCAATATGATCATTAAGAGGTTCAACTTTTAAATGACACACCATAGTTTGATATTTATTTTAATATTACGGTGCCTTTTCTAGGTGACTTTCCACTGTGCATCTGTATGTTTTATCATCCATTTCATAAATAAATGGATATTCATGGTAGGTAGTTAATGTGAAGAAGCGTGTTCAAATATGAGTGGTTTTTGTCTTCAAATAGGTCTGGATATACTGAGATTGAAGCTGCACTTGAACTAACAAAGTACCTTGCCAGAGAAGATGAACTCTTCGTATGGAATGCGGTATTGGTAAATCTAGTGCCTGAAAACCTGGAAAGTACTCTGAAAAATTATGAAGTATACCCGCTTTTGAAGGTATCAACTTCTTTTGTTAGCCAGCAAAGATACTAGTCCATTTAAAGAACTGGGACTAAAAGGGATGCTTTCTAAATTCTCATGAAAGAACGAACATGATGGGTAATAGTTTGCATAAATGCATTTGCATGATTTTGCCAACTTCTTTAAATAGGGGGTACTTGTTTGTATGTACTAGTCAATGATAAACATCATGGCTTTGCGAGCAGTTCTTACTGTGAAGCAGAAATTTGTTTGCATTCTTAATATTAACCTTCATTTTAGTTCTTTTCGTAAAACAAGTTCAGAAAAAGCTATATGGAGAGAAAGAAGGAACTGTCTTGAGATACTCTGTGAGATTATTTTATTCCATATTGAAGATACCTGAGATTATATATATTTTTTAACTTCTATTTCACGCTACTTTCTTTTTTACAGTGTAATTTCAAAGTAGTGATTCTCTTAAGTTCTCAGTATAGGTATGTTCAAAATATGTGAGAAGCATATTTTTTCTTTTGGGAACTTGTTTTTTCTGCCTTTTCTCTGAGAAGGAGCATTTATTTTCTTCTGTAATGAACTCAGATGTGTTAGCGATGTGAAATAAGTAATGTCCCCATTCGAATAGCACAAGTGCATCAAATTTCATCTTATTTATTTCATATGCTTCATTTTAATGTTCTTTATTGTCAGGAAATTAATAGGGGTGAGGTTGTAGGATAAATCTGAGCAAGTAAAGAAAAACACAGTATAATAAAAACATGCATTTAAATGAAAATAATTTTTCTTTCCCTTCTTTTAAAAGAAATACCTTTTAAAGAGAATGTTGCCAATATACCATTATTATGCAGGTTTTATTCGTCAAAATGTTGATGCTTTGGAAGATGACTATTTTGCTCAGTAAGTATTCTGCTTTTCTCAAAACTTTGATAGCTGATACACTGTAGTTTGTCTTTGCAAATTTAAACGCAAGATACAGGAAAATGGTCTGCTTGATTTGGGTGTAACTGAATTGTTGTTCTCACTGATCTATAAATGTGTTACTTACTTATGATGATACTTGCAATGAAAATGCAGTATGTCAGGATTGTTTGGGATATTGTCAGCATATTTAGTGAGGGTAAGAGATGATCCTTTAATAATATGAGTGGTAGCTCTTGTTTATTGGAGAGTAGGTTCAACAAGTTGCTGCTCATTGGGAAAAGACCGATAGCAATGAACTTCAGATGAGCTTTATGCATCAATCACTAGAGCTGTAAAATAATTCATTTTGTAAAGCCACAGTCTGTTAGAATGATTGAGAACTATGTGCATTCAGAGCAACAGCACTGTAAAACATGCAGAAACCTAGTAAAGATTACAGAATGTAGGTGGCCTCGCTGACATCCAGGAATACTGATGCCAGGAGCCCGTTTTTGGCAACTTAATTTTTTTTACTTTTAATAAAACTCAACTGCTTCTAGTAGAGGTTCTCGCCAGTTAGCAGCATTATACGCAGAAACTGTGGTCAAGCACAGTTTGAGTACTCCAAATGTGGAATACACATCTTTTACTCTTGCTATTTTGGCTTTCCTTCAAGAGTGTATTTGGAAAAATTTTTTGCAACAGCATGCTGGCTGGGTCTCCAAGACTGTTTGGATCTGTCATCTGAACTGTATACTAAGTGGATGGACAACCCTGAGTACAAGTAAGAACTATAACGTGCTTTGAGAGGTGTGCATGTGCAAGGGATGTGGGTGGTTGAGGGGCTTTTAAAGAGGCAGGCAGGATAAGAAAGGGCTCTATACCCTGCTCGTTCTCCCCAGACCTACAGAATTTAAGCAAAGCAACAACAAAATCTCAAAACAAAAATAACGAATGCAAAGTTCCATGTCTTCCACAAATCTCAGCTTTATGTTGATTTCATAATTACTGCTGGAGGATGCATATTTTTTTTCCATGAAGACCAATGTCTGCTTAACCACATTCAGATGAAACTCAGGTTAAGACTGATATACTATATTGTCCTATCCCTTTGCCATAGCTCAGCCTTGGGGGCATCACACGTGCTGACTCAAGTTCTAGGCTTCCCTGAGTAGAACAGTGAAGCAGTGTTGGTATGACATGAACATCTGCCCATGGTGAATGTCATTCACGTTCTGCATTTGCATGAACAGGGCCTGGGAAAGGGCTGTCAGTTCTCACGCTGATCCTGGAGCCCAGTGGCTAGGTTTCTGGTCTGTGAGAATGAAGTCTGGGCTTTACCAGCATCAGATTTCCTGTATTAGTGTATTGCCTTTTTAAAGGAATCTTACGTAAGTGTATTGAAATTCTTATTCTTTTCCTCCCTCTCTCTTTTGATGTTCTTTTTTTCCCCTATGCAGTAGTCCTATAATATTGGCCCTGGTGAGTGAATATTTGAAGTTTATTTATTATTTTTGTTTGTTGTAGTTGCAAAGAGGCTAATGTTTTGGCTTACTCCTATCTCTGCTGATACATGATTGGCTAAGTGCTTGTGTTTATATTTTGGTAGTAGTGATTTAGTAATCATCTCGTTTTAAAGAAGATTTAAAATGCTGTACTTTGGTGATAAAGCAAAAAATTTAACTAGACTAAACACATCCTGGTATGTTTCAGAGAGCATTTTCCTACTATTCCGCAATAAAGGCAGCAATGCTATGTGGAAATCTGAGACCAATGCAAAATACCTCCCTCATTAAGAGTGTTCAAAATGTTTTTCCTCGTGGAATTCTGTGCACCTTATCTTAGTTCAGGAGCTGAAGAGTCTGTGAAATGTTAGCTCATCTACTTTTAAATTAAATGGAGAAGATTAATTTTGCTATCCTTCATGACACTGAGATAAGTTTGAAGATGCTTTATAGTATTGAACTTCACGTGTTTTTAAGTATAGAGAAAAAACCAACGGTAGTTTTATGAAGTGAAAGAAACAAACCACATGTGTTTTTCTTTCATTAAAATGAAGTAGACAACTTATTAGGTTTCAAATAAAAAAAAATCACAGTTCCTTTTCAGTTAAAGAGGAGGTTTTACATGCACTGGGTAGAAAAAGGACACAGCAAACTTCACAGAAAGATCCCTTTAGGTGGTCTTATGTTCTCCATTTTGAAAGCAGAACTCCTAATGGCATATGATAGCTGCTTCATCAGTGGTGAGCACCAAATGTGTTACCATACCCAGTAGGATTCCCAAATACATGGAAGGCAGTGGTGCTTCTTCCTTTCAGAAAAGGTGATCATCTTTCAGCTGAGCATTTCCAACCAGTTTCTGACTTCCCAGAACATCACTGGACTTGGTATGGTGTATTATTTTCACTTTTGTGAAAATAATGTCTCAAGAGCTGTGACTCCCATCCAGTCTCTCAGTTTAGCTCTTTTTTTTTTTGCTTATAGGAATGAAATGGAGTCATCTAAATGATTGTATTCTCAATGGGTTTACAGGCTTATCTTTCTCTTTTGAAAGAAAGAAATGAGTCTAGAGTGAAGGATAGTGCTCCTGTACATTTCAGCTACATCCTAAAGGTAACCATGAAATTCTGTTGCCATCAAAGGTCAAGAAATCATCATGACACATCTGCACCTACTCCAGGAAAATGGTATAGGCTAATGCACCATTCTTTTCAGTTTTTTTTTGCATCTTCCTGAAGGTTCACGTGACAGAATCCTGGTAGAATTCTAAACCACATGACTATTTCCAAGAAAAAAACCTATGAAATTAATAAGCTCAGCACTTCAATTAACATACCCCAAGCTCTGTATGGACTTCCTCTCTGAACAGTACAACATAGGCCACTTCAGGTCCACCACAGTTGTCACCAGCCAGTAGACTAGTATCCCATAGTATGCTGCCTGTACAGCCTGCCTTCATTGCTAAACATCTTTTGGCTGCAGCTCTGATATGTAGACTTCTATGCTCAGTAACCAATGTCTTCTTGAAACTATTAAAACTATAAAAAATAGCCACATTTTAGGCAAGGTCATTTTTTATAAGACATCTTGAAAGAGTTAGTTATACTAACTGCACACCCTACACATCACATGTGTGCCTACTGTGGCTACCTTCAAGATTATGCAATGGTTATTAAAATTGCTTGCCTCTGTAACTCAAATAAGATTTGTCCCAGAAAGTTTCGTTGCAGAAATATCCCTCACCTTGAACTGAGTAACCACTCAGTTTCAGCCAGCATCATTGTTGGTGGGAAATTCCCTATGCTCCAGCACATAGCTGAATAAATAAATCCAAATTATTTCTTTGTAATTTTATATTTGTAAATTTTATATCCATATAAAGCATTCCAATGCTTTCTATTATTATGCCAGTGAAATCAGGATGGAAATCCACTTTTTACAGTGGGTAGATAATAATAGGATGAGGAGGAATGGCTTTGATCAAGAAGAAAGGAGTTTCAGATTAAATGTCAGGGAAGTCTTCACTGAGAGGGTGGTGAGACACTGGCACTGCTACCCAGAGAAGATGTGGGTGCCCCATCCCTGGAGGAGTTCAAGGCCAGGTTGGATGGGGCCCTGGGAAGCCTGATTTAGGGGGTGGCAATCCTGCCCACAGCACAGGGGTTGGAACTAGATGACCTCTGAGGCCCCTTCCAATCCAAGCCATCCTGTGAGTCTTTGAAATCTCCAACACCCACCAAGACAGTTGAAGTCCCTGCTGCTTACTTTTTCAGTTCTTAAAAGTAACAATCTGCATCAGTCCTTAGAAGCAGTGAAATTGCTTCTGATAAATTCTTCGCAGTACCAGACAAAGTATCATTGGGAATGTCAGTAATCATAGATAGGAAAAAGTTAACTCACCCAATTGGCAATAGAGCCTTAAGCTACAAAACTCCTTGACAGGAAGCAGCCTTCATCCAAGAGACATTTTCCTACTAGAGGCTAGCCCTTAAATGAGGCCATGGAGGGGTGGACCCAGTGAATTACTTGCACCTGTGCTTCCTGTGCTAGCCACACCTTCACCAGGTGCTTAATCATCAGTTCAAGCTGTGACATAACAGTTCTCTTACTATCTGTTATCCAAAACTCCTACAGGCTATTATAGTTTCTAGGGTTTATAAATTACTTGTCTCTCCATTTCCTTTTGAACATTTCTGTCCTCTAGTCTTTCATCTGACTGGTATTTTCTCTGGTTTTGACCTAATTCTCTCTAGAATGGTCTAGTGAAACTAGGAATTTTTCTCAAATTATTTTTAAATTTGAAGAAAGGCATCTATGACCAGAAACTTGACTGCTTTTCTATCTTCTGGTGTAAGATAACTTTTACACCCTTACCATCTCAATCTCACTTAAGTAATTCAATGCAGATTAACAGCATGCTATGGAGAAGTTAAATGTTTGTTTTGTAGCATTGTTTTGTAGCAGCATGCTGCTGCTACAGGGAATTTGTCCAACATACCATTAATTAGAACTATTTTCAGATAGCTTGCAATACAGAGTAGTAGAAAAATTGCTAATACTAGAAATTGCTGATCTGTTTTAATGTTAGTCATTGCCACAGGAGAAGCTTTCTGTTCAGCCTTTGCACATGAAGTGTTGTATTACCTTGACAGTGATTGCATTTTTTTTCTGTTCTGAAATGCACTACCGTGTTGGGGAGAGTAAGTAATAGAAGGGTGCTTGTTGCATGGAGAAATGTCACTTTAGCTTTTGTTTCTCTTGCTCATGTTTTTCTTACTGGATGTATTCACTGAAGAAAATCTTGTCTGGGATGATGCTTATATGCAGCTGCACCCTCTTTAATGGTGTGATCATTGTACTGCGCTGTGATGTGCAAGAGTGGCATTGATTGCCTGTACACAAACTGGCTTTACCCAACTGCTTAGAAAAGTTTTTTTTTGCCTTAAAACTGCATTTTTTGTTAATGTTTAAATTGTAGTCAAAATTTTCAGTTTTATTTAGACTGCTATTTTGTATTTTTCTTATTGTGCATTCTTCAACTGAAAATAAACATTTTTTTCAGTTACGCATTAATGTTTTGTTATGACTTTATAACAGTGCAGTACCTTCTAACTGTATTTTGCTTCACAGAATTCCATTTTTAATTAGAAGAACCATCTGTTGCTATGGCGTTGCAGTGGGAAGTGATAAAGAATGGGATTTTGCGTGGGAAATGTACAAGCATAATGACTCCACAACTGAAGATAAAGACATCCTCCTCTCTGCCATGAGCTGTACCAAAGAATCATGGTTACTTCACAGGTGCCCTTGATTGAAGCTTGTCTCTGGGAGTACTGCACCATACAAACCTGTCAGAAGTTTGCCTGCCACAGAACCACAGATCTAATATACCAGTGGTAGAATCTTACGAATTTTCTTATGGAGAAAATATGATAAACAGTGCAAACATGCATGATCCTTTTGCTGATACAACATCTCAGGTGTTGTTTTTGACAGAGAAGAGGACTTCCTGAGCTGGTAACTAGCGTGTCATGTCTAACACTACCAGTGGACCTGTCAATATAATTCCCTTTCTGAATCGAAAGTATACCTTCAGGTGTTATAGCAAACTGGTAACAAATCCCGTTATTGCATGTTGTATGAAAGCTCGTTTCCTTTAGGTTTGTTTTCTGTCATTTTTTTCAACTTTGAATCCACTGGCTGCCCGTACTCTCTGCATTGTAACAAACAGTCTTATCATTATCATAATTCTCCCTAGTATTTTTCCCTACCACTTATGATTTTATATTGTCTTCCCATATCTCTGATTGCTTTCCTAAGCTAAAATCTCATAGCCTAATTAGCCTTTGTGTAGAAATCAGATCACCCATTCCTAGGCGAAGGACAGGCATGAAAATAGACTTACTAGTAAGCTGTTCATTCTTTGAAGTACAGACTGACAAGAAGGAATCATATTTAAATTTCCGGTTTGGAATATCATATTTATTATCTTTCACTGACATCCCTACAAGATCTTTTCACTTTATCAGCAAAAAGATATTGAAAATGAGTTCTCTATTTTATCACGCCCACATTACCCGAAGAATATCTCTTGAGGACAGAAGTTTGCCAGCGATAGTCTAAAAAATGATGATCCAAGCATTGGCATAAATACAATGAGTCTAATGCTCTGAAAGTAGTTGAGTTGTTTCTCCTGCCAGCTACCTTGTGATGGTTGAGTAGGAAGAACAGATAAGGCTGAGAACACTCCAGTTGGATTGAGAAGATTGAGCAGAGCTATGCTGATCTTCCACCCAACCTGTGGTCCTTTGGTGATTTTGTCATTGACACAGGCTAGCACTGGTCCTTGTAAAGCTGTAAGTTATACCAAAAGAAGACAGCAGTTCAGGAAGTTGTGACAGTCTCCTTCCTCTGTATGCAGTAGTTGTTGACAAAACAATCTCTTTTTCTAAACTTCAACCTGAAAGTCTTTTAGGCTGAGGATTCTTAAGCTATGTTGTCCTCGCTATAGTTTGTCAGTTTGGTTAAGCATATTGGTGGCATGCAAATGGGAGAAACCCAGCTCATCTGCTCTACCGACAAAGTGGCTGCTTGTAATACTCTGACAAATATTTTTTTCAACAATGCCCATAGAAAGCAGGAGACTGTAAAGTTATATATAAAAAGAGAGTTATTTATTTACTTTTTCAAGATACCCAGGCACCCACTCTCATTGATGTCAGTGTCAGGTAGTTAAATGTTTATGAAATCATGACTTAGCCTACTTGAGAGCACCTTAGATACCTTATTATTGAAACGGAACCCCTCTGTGTAACAGCGTACCTCACTTCTAGCTCATTCTCCAGGCTCTGTCTGTTTGGAGTTTTCTCCAGAATCTTGGGAGCAGTTTCCCTTTCCATGAGATTGTCTGATCAGAGCGGTTGTCCTGAGTCTTTCTGTAAGATAGACAAAAAAGCAAATATCTCCATTTGTTGTGCTACGCACTCATTTTACTGAGAAGTGGAGAGCAAGAGGGCAAGAACAGGGAATTTCACCAACATAAGAACAAAATACGAGCTGAGTATGCAGCTCTAAATGAACCCAGCTTCATGGGTTCATGGGTAACTGTCAACATTCCAGAATCTGGGGAGACAGAAATTTTCCTGAGCTGATTATAATTCCAGATTATGACTGTTAAACAGAAAGTAATATTAACTTTTTTTCTAACAGATCCTTGCGGTATTGGCTCAGTGATACGAAGTTTTCTTCCAACTGTACTGCAAACATCCTTGAATATGTAATGTCTAAGGACATTGGGCACCGCATAGCCTGGGAATTTGTTACAGAAAATTGGTCACTTTTAAGTGAAAGGTATGGTAACCAACCTGCTATGATTTCTTTTTATTTCTGTGTTTCTTTTGCTGCAGGTGCAAATTTTCCTTCCAGAGACAACATATGCCTGTAATGTAGTGTGAGGTACTATAGGCTTCCTGTGGGCAACTGGTGAATCTTTCTAGTTCTTGATAGACATTCAGCCAGACAGTTCCACAAGCAGGAGAAAAACACATTGCTTGGAAACCCCCTGAAAATTGAAAACCCATATACTCTAGAAATTGCTTCATCCAGTAGTGTTTCATAAGCACAGTTGTAAAATGCAAAAGTAAGGTCCTAACCTCTTTTCCAAAGGCAGCTCATACTCCCTTTGTAGAGATGCTGGATTGACACATACAGATTTTGAAGGGATTCGAGGACCACTAATACTATTAATCCCTGTTTAAAGTCCTAATCCATCCAGTTTGGATGTTAGCTTTATACATTGTCCTCAGGACACTAGCAGAAACGCCAAGATTTTAGAATTATTAGTGCTTATCATTTCTATATGGATTTGGCTTTATGGGCTCATAAAAGTTATCTCTTTAAGTCAAGAATTCATTATAGCTGAGAAAAAATAGCAGATCATATCAGGAATGAAAATGAGGGGCAATTGGTCTGTTTTATTCTGCTCAAAAGTCTAAACTGAACTTTAATGGTACTCCCCCTTTTAAGGGGCATGGAATATACGATTGAAAACTTCTTCTGAATTGGTACTTCTAATGTGATAAATGATTAATAAATAGTTGGAGTATTATTAAATGAGATGAAGTCTAGTATTTTTCTGACATGCTGATGGAAGGACCTTTATCTCAATTTTACAGGTATGGGAAGGAATTATTACATGTCGTATTAAAAATCATGGGAAGATTTGTCAGTACAGAGGTACAGATCCAAGAGGTAAGTGAGTGAAGAGATTAGTCCCAACTTCACTACCAGCTTGTAAATACAGCTTTTAAAATCTTTTTTTTTTTTCCTTAAAGAAATTCAGGTAATGTATTGCATAGTGTTGTTAAGCTTAAACTAAAAAAAAAAGAATAATACCTCCTTATGTGAGAAATAAGTGTACAAATGGGCACCCACAGCTCTGCAGTCTGTGGGTGCAGTTATTGAGCATGACATTAAAATGCTCTTTTGTGCAGGATGGATATTGTTCTGCTCTGTGGGGTTGCAGCATAGGAGGTTGCCTGCCTACATGCTGAACAGAAGGCCTGCACATGTGGGGTGCACTCCTTTCCCTTTGGCTTCACGGCAGCCTAGATAAGTCCATGGACAATAGATTCTGTTTGGGCTCCTGCTCATCTGGAAAAGCCGAGTGGATGGGTTTGGGGATTCCTGCTGAAGGGTGGAAGTCTGTGGCAGGTGGCTACAGCCTCTCTTTAGTTTATTCACCACAGTAAGACTTCCAAATGTTAGTGCCTGCAACAAATGCATAACTATCACTGCTTGCTCCACTCTCTTTTCTTGTTCCTTCCAATTCAAGTCTCCCTAGATTATTTCCCAGAATATTCTTTATCTTTATCTTCTCTGTTGCTCAGCTTTTGTGCTGTCTCTATATCACATAGGTCTCTAAGCAGTATCTGCCCAGTATCTGTCATTGTAAGAAAAAAATTGTTTCCCTTTTTCAGCCATTGATAGATGCATCAGCAAATAACAGGGAATGGATGGTTAATGAAGAAAACAATTCAGAGATCTAGTTCCTAAAATAAAATAAATCTCTCTTGGACATGCATAAACCAGAAGCTTTTCATCTTTTATTCTTCAGGAAAAAAATTTTTGCTTCCTGTGATAGCAAAAGCAGTAGTCCAGTGTCAACCTTTCAGTTAGCTTTCAGATTGTAACTGAGTCCCAGTATCACTGCTGCTTCATTTTCCTCTTTAAAGTCTATCATCCGTAGAGATGACCTTCCTCATTATGCCCACAGGAAAGCTAATAAAAGGTTGCTGGACATCTGTCTCATTCCTCTCACTGTACATTCCTCCACAACATCTATGTATGTTTCTTTGCTGTTCTTCAGTCCTCTCTTGTCTTCTGCTCTTTAGATTGATGGGAGAAACTTCTTGCTCTGTAACTGTAGAAGAGGCAGCACACGAGGAATCTGCTACCCAGCTAGTCCTAGACACTGTGTTGTACCACTGGTACTAATGAAGCTGGCTGCAATTTGGAGCATTTTTACAGAGATGATGGCAAAAGGGCACATTTCTGGTGTGTAAGGAGCTTTCCCATCCAGTATAAATCAATATGCTTGTTCCCATCCACTCTTTTTATGTACTTCTGTGTAAAACATCTATCAGATACACAGCTATTTCCTCAAAGTGAAATTACATCGACTAACCTCATGCATTTATTTATTCAGTTGCAGGTTTTCTATAATAATACACTAGAAGAGGATGAGAGAGAAACTGCTACTCTACTGCTGGAGACTGCAAAAACTGAGAATGTGGAAAGGAAAGAACTTCTAAGTAGAGTTGCTGATTGGCTAGATAAAAATATAGACGACTGACTGGGGAAATCTGGAAAATAATTCCAGTGTATTTTAGAGTGTGATTCAGTAGCACGTTGATATTTTAAGATGTAACTAAAGATAGAACAAATCTTTATGATGCCTGAGATTATCTTCCCAACTGGAAATTCAGGCTAAGCCAATTCAAAAAGAAAAGAAAAACTCTGATTTCAGATCAGAAATAAGATGTATGTAGGTTGCTCCAAAAGTAATTCCTCATATTTAGTACCATGGAAACTACAGCAGATACAAAGAGCATGTTAACACCATTTGATAGAGCAAATTCTCAGCTACAAAACATTATCTTTCAACCTGGTCACCACATTAGCTGTGCATTCTTGCCAGTGATGAACAAAAGCCAGCATGCTGTATTCATAAAGATCTGTACTGGCAGAGGAGACCAACTGTTTCACAGCTGCTGTGATGGCGTCATTGCTAGGAGAATGTTGCCCACAGAGTCTGTCTTTCATCAGCCCAAATGCATACCCATCAGAAGTGAGTGCAGTAGGACAGTCCAGCCAAGACTAGCAATGTGTCCGTGATCTTCAAACTGTTATGGGGCCTGGCATTATTGTATTGGAAGAGAAAGTTTGTCTTCTTCCCTGGCTTCCCTTTGTAAGTTCAAGCCTTCAGCTTAGTTGGCACTGCAGTGTAGAGGTCAGAGTGGATGGTTTGTGTGGATTTCAGGAAATCCAGAAAGATCACCCCTTTCCTATCCCAAAAGACAGTGCACATCACTTTACCTACTGGGGACTGCATCTTGAACTTTCTCTTAGATGGCAAATTCACGTTTCACCACTCCATGGACTGCTGTTTTGACACCAGCTTGTAGCGGTCGCACTACATCTTATCAGTGGTAATGATGTGATTCAGAAAACTGTCACCTTCAGCTTTGTTTTGAGGTATTCCAATATTACCACCATGATTTCCAAAGCACTGAAGCATAATCAGCCTTGTTCACAGTTCCCTGGTCATAATCTGTTCATTTGCGTGGATGAGCTGATTGAGACGCTCTTCATTTTGTGATGTGACAGTTGTGCATGTCCATCTGGAATGTGGCTTGTCTTTCACATCACTGTCAACACTGCTGACAAGTGCCATCCTCACTGTGCTGACATAAACTGATCTCTGTAAGTGTTCAGCATCAATGAATGTTGGTGAGTGCAATTTTTTCCTCACGGAGGAATTCATTGACACACCCTTCATATACACTTCCATGTCAGATGCCATTCACACAGAAGCAACATGGAATGGGATACTGGAGGGAAGGGTCAGCCTCTACTCCCATGCCACCAACATCCACCTCTGACATTGTGGGCCAACATAATAAAACATGAGGCATTGTTTTTCAGAGCAGCCCTCATATATTTTCATATTATATCTAAATTTACTTCCTACCGAATAAGTGGTCCATAGGGATGTGTTGCTAATAATAACCTAACGCACAGATACAGTCCTAAATTATTTTTTATGTTTTTCCCTGAATCTCAGAAGAAAGGGTGTGGTTCAAGTTTTTGGCAAAAACCATGATGAAGTGGGAAAAGTTTTATATTCTGTTTTGCTTATGATCTACACCATGGCCTTGGGCAGGTCATTTAATCTGTCACTCCATTTCTATGTTTGTAAAGTGGATGGCGGATAATAAATACAGTGAAACATAAGCTTGTGAATGCATTCAGATCTGTGGAGAGGAATGAAATAAAGAAACATCAAATTTTAATTATAATAAAAAATGCTTTATTATTAAAACTTTATTTTTCCTTCTGTAAAGGTTTGTACTTAACATGTCTACGTTTACATTTATGTTTTATTAGGAATGTGCTTTTGAAGAGACCCTCCCAGCTGTCTCTATTACTATGCGTTAATCCCCAGGACAGTGTTGGGGGATCTGTGAACTGGATTGTTTTTAAAGGGATTAAACCAGGAGATGATGAGCTCTTGATGCTACTATTAGACTCCATCATCTGGTGGTCATTTTGTCCATGCCACTAAGGTGCAACTAGCCTAACTAAACTCAGAAACATCACCAAGCATTTCCATTCTTACTGCAAAGATCTGCCAGCTAATACAGACACAAGTTTAATCATCTCGCTTACACAGTGTTTCAAGGGGGACAGACAGAATTTAGGCCTTGAGGGAATCAGAGTCAGCAAAATATATTTGCTTGTTTTTGAAGAAACATGGGGTCCTCAGTTCATGCAATTTATTTATTTGTATGGTAATAATATTATGACAAAACTATCTGTACTGGTGCTCTGGTTAACATAGAAAACAGGGTTGTGTGGGAATGTAAGAGACCCAAGATGTTCAATGCCACACCATGAGGAGAAAGGAATGAAAAACCAGACTTACTGACACAAAGAGATTTTCTCTGTTGTTATGGTTTTATGATTTTTGGTTATTGGTATTCCACATCATAACATCATGTAGTGCACTGGGAGTTAACGAACTAATGCTCCAGTTCTGGGCTCCTGTCTGGAAGAGAAGAACTACATACCCCAGGGGGCTTTGCGTTCAGAGAGGAGATATAACTCCTGGCAAGGTCACCTGATGTCCCTTTTTCCTTTGGCTCTCCTCCCTGCTGCTCGACCCGACTGCGCGTCTCACCTCAGTGTTATGGTGAGGCCTTTCCACCTTTCGGACACTCTCTCTCATTATATTTGATTTATTAGCTTCCATTCTAATTATATTGTATTATAGTGTGTTATCTTGCATTTAGTAAATTAATTTGTTTCTCCTCAGATTGTTGCCGCTGCTTTTAATCGTTTGAGATCCCCTTTTTCCCCTTTCCGGAGGCGTGGATTCGTGAATCCCTCTGCCTTGCTAGTCATGGAACCGGGCCGAACCAGCCTGTAAACCTGTCAACATTTCTTGGTGGAGAATGCAGGAAAACGCTACTTTTTATCTTTTAGAATGAATTTCTCTCTGCTCTCGGAGAGCTTATTAGGAAAGTTTATCTCTTTTGCAGGTGCTTACTGAAAACTTGACCTTGAAAATCCAGGTGGATTGCCAATATTCTGGGATATTTGTAAACTTTGAGCACGGCTATCTTGCTTCTGTAAAGAGGATAAAAAAAAAAAAAAAAAGATTCCATTTTCTCTCTTAGACTTGTTTCCAGAGGGAGCTGCTAACTCTACAGAACTTATGGTTTTTAAACAGGCTCCCGGTCTCTCCCTTGAATCCTTTATGCAGTTTTTGAATGCTCATCCAATGATCATGATGATCGTGGTGTCAGTCTCTCTGAATGTAATGTTCATCATTTTACTTATTTCACTCAGTGTCTGGATTTATAATATTCTGAGGAAGCCTTCCCCAGAACCAGAGAATACTGAGTGGCAGGGAGTGTGGAGAGGCTTGGGAGAGTCTTTAGAGAGATGGACAACTTCGGTGTTATGGAACTTCACTCCTGAACACCTGAAAGACCCTGAGAGCCTAAACAGATATTTGAGACAGGAATGTTGCGGCTCAGGCAAATCTGAGGAGGCACAAATGATTTGGGGCCTGGCTAATGCTTATTGGGCCTTATTCAGTACTATCCCAGAGAGGGAGAGCATTTCTGAAATTGAGAGAGAGTCTCCAATCTGAAAGAGAGCTGACAGGGAGAGTCTCCAGTTCCAGAGAGAGAGTCTTCTTGCCGAGAAACAGAATCTCCAGGCTGAGCGACAGAGTCTCCGAGCTGAGAAAGACAGTTTCCAACCTGAGAGAGAGAATCTCCAGTCTGAGAGAAAAGACCTCCAATCTGAGTGGGACACCCTCTGGTCCAAGAGAGACACCCTCCAATCTGAGCAGGACTCCCTCCGATCTGAGAAAGATGCGCTCTGAATCAAGAGAGACTCCCTGCAATCCAAACTTGACAGTCTCCAATCTCAACAGGATACCCTCCAGTCCGAACGGGAAGCCTTCCAACTCGAGAGAGAGGCTCTCTGAATCGAGAGAGACTCCCTGGTATCCAAATTCGACAGCCTACAGTCTCAACAAGATGCCCTCCGGTCCAAGTGAGACACCCTCCGGTCCAAGAGGGACATCCTCAAGTCCAAACGGGACGTACTCCAAACTGAGTGAGACGGCTTCCTTTCCACTCCGTTCAAAATATTCAGCCTCCAAGTTGAACTAAGCAATATTCAGGCTCATTGAGTCATGCTTGAATCTGAACTAAATATCCCCATAATCAAACGAGACAGACTCCGAGCTGAGCTGGAGACTGAGAGCATTGGAACTGACCAACCTGATCAACCACAGGAGACACCAGAATAGATGTCAGTTGCCCCTGTAAGAGAATGGAAAATGAAACGAATCTCAACTCACTTAGAACAGAAGAAAGAGGAGGAGGAGAAAGTAGAGGAAGCAGTCACTGTATGAGAAGAGGAGGAAAGAGGTCCAGAAAAGCGGCTCCAAGATCCAGGGGAGCTGCCCCTGAGTCCAGGGGAGGGGCCCTCAATAAGATCATAGTCACCAGCGCCCAGGACGGTAACAAGAAGTCCTGAAAGAGTAGGAGGTGAGCAAGACATCGTTACCACTACTGATCAATCTCTGAAAATGAATGAAATTTGAGGTCTGAGAAAAGACTTTTCACACCACCCAAATGAGCTTATTGTCACCTGGTTACTTCGATGCTGGGACAATGGGGCCAACAGTGTGTGGCTAATAGTAGAGAAGCTCGCCAGCTGGGTCGCATTGCTAGGGACTCAGAGGTATTAGTACATGCCAGAATGGGTCCTTCACCCTCTGGAAGCAGATGCTGCTAGCTGTAAAAGAAAAATACCCCTTCAAAGATGATCTGATGCCTGAGAAGAAGAAATGGACTGATATTGAAAAAGGCACCCGTTATTTGAGAGAATACGCTGTGGTGGAAATGTTACATAGCCCCGATTTCATTCCTAACGAGCCAGACCAAGAGCATGATCCTGAGAGAGTGAGGTGTACACCAAATATGTGGCATATATTCACAAAGACTGTGCCAGAAAGGTATGCCAGTATATTTGCAGCAATGTATGGCAGAGGGGAAAGAAGACCCCTTATAAATGAACTGATTACTAAACTTCAAGTCTTTGAGTTACATTTAACCCCTCTATGAGCTTGTGTTTCAGCCATTACAAAAGTAGCTGAGAAGCTGGACAGAATGGAGAGCAATCAAGAAGATAAAATAGACGAACTGTCTACCGTGCTTAATGCTGATGAATCCATGGTGGTATCAGATACATCCAATGGGGACCGGGATTCTCAAAACAGCCTACTGGAGGTGCTGATCAAATTGGTTTCCTCCCAGCCTGCATCATCCAATGTCTCAGCTATCAAAAGAAGACGTCCTCCTGCTCAAGCAGGTGACAACAGTAAGGCTATGTCATGTACGGCCTTGTGGCGTTACCTATGTGACCATGGAGAAGATATGAAGAAGTGGCATAAAAAACCCACTCTTGCATTTCAAGCATGGGTAAAGGAATTACAAGACACCACCAAGGTGAACTTCTCCATAAATGTTATTGCTCCAGTTGCTGCAGGACACAGCAATAGCTGTAAGAATGACAGAGGTAACAAATAGAAGGGCCCTACCCCCAGCCAGGGGTGGGAAAGGGATAATAGAGTGTATTTGACTGTGTGGATTTGATGATGAGGCACATCAGAACCACAGAAATATAAGGCCCTGGTGCACACTGGTGCACAGTGCACTCTAATGCCCTTGAGTCACCAAAGGACAGAATCAATTTATATTCATGGGGTGACTGGGGGTTCCCAAGACCTGACTATGCTGGAGGCCGAAATAAATCTCACTGGTAAAGACTGGCAAAAGCACCCTATTGTGACTGGCACAGGGGCTCCCTGTATACTTGGTACAGAAGGGGATATTTTAAGGATCCCAAACGATATCGATGGGCCTTTGGAATAGCTGCTGTAGACACAGAAGGTGTTAAGCAGCTGTCTGTTCTACCTGGCCTGTCAGAAGATCCATCTGTTGTGGGGTTGCTATGAGTGAAAGAGCAAGAGGTAGCGATTGCTACAGAAACAGTGCACAGATGGCAGTACCGCACCAACAGGGATTCCTTGCTCCCCATTCATAAGTTGATTCGTCAACTAGAGAGCCAGGGAGTGATCAGCAAAACTCACTCACCTTTTAACAGCCCCATATGACCAATGTGTAAAGCCAGTGGAGAATGGAGGCTGACGGTAGACCACCGTGGCCTGAATGAAGTCACACCCCCACTGAGTGCTGCTGTGCCGGACATGCTAGAACTCCAATATAAACAAGAGTCAAAAGCAGCCAAGTGGTGTGCCACCACTGACATTGCTAATGCCTTCTTTTCCATTTCTTTGGCCACAGAATGTAGGCCACAGTTTGCTTTCACCTGGAGGGGCATTCAATATACCTGGAATAGTTTGCTCCATGGGTGGAAACACAGCCCAACCATTTGCCATGGGTTGATCCATGCTGCACTGGAACAGGGCAGTGCTCCTGAGCACTTACAGTACATTGTTGACATTACTGTGTGGGGCAATGCAGCAAGGGAAGTTTTTAAGAAAGGAGAGCCAATAATCCAGATCCTTCTGTGTGCTGGTTTTGCTATTAAGCGAAGCAAAGTGAAAAGACCTGCCCAGGAAATTCAGCTCCTAGGTATAAAGTGGCAAGATGGACGTCATCACATCCCAACGGATGTGATCAACAAAATCACTGCTATGTCTCCGCCCACTAATAAGAAAGAGACACAATCTTTTCTGGGCATAGTGGGCTTTTGGAGAATGCATGTTCCAAACTATAGCCTCATTGTAAGCCCCCTTTATCAGGTGACGCAGAAAAAGTATAATTTTGTGTGGGATCCTGAACAGCAGCAGGCTTTTGAGCAGAATAAACAAGAGATAGCCCGTGCTGTGCCCTGGGGCCAGTACAGACAGGACAGGATGTAAAGAACATCCTCTACACTGCTGCTGGAGAGAAAGGTCCCACTTGGAGTCTGTGGCAAAGAGCCTCAGGAGAGACCCGGGGCCGACCTCTGGGATTCTGGAGTTGAGCATACAGGGGGTCAGAAGAGTGCTACATTCCAACTGAAAAGGAGATCTTAGCTACTTATGAGGGGGTTCGGGCTGCTTCCGAAGTAGTCGGTACTGAAACGCAGCTCCCTCTGGCACCTCAACTGCCAGTGCTAAACTGGATGTTCAAGGGAAAGGTTCCCTCTATCCATCATGCTACTGATGCCACTTGGAGTAAGTGGATTATGCAACAAGCGCGGATGGGGAACCTCAGTCGTCCAGGAATCCTAGAGGTGATCATGGACTGGCCTGAAGGTAAAAAGTTTGGAACATCACCAGCAGAAGAAGTATCGTGTGCTAAAGAAGCACCACCATACAATGAACCACCAGAAAATGAAAAGAAATTTGCCCTGTTCACAGATGGATCATGTTGTATTGTGGGGAAGCATCACAGAAGAAAATCTGCTGTGTGGAGCCCCACGCGACAAGTTGCAGAGGCCACCGAAGGAAAAGGAGAATCAAGCCAATTTGCAGAGGTAAAGGCTGTCCAGCTGGCCTTAGATATTGCTGAACGGGAGAGGTGTCCAATGCTTTATCTTTATACTGACTCATGGATGGTGGCAAATACCTCATGGGAGTGGTTACAGCAGTGGGAGCAAAATAACTGGCAAAGAAGGGGTAAACTTATTTGGGCTGCTGAACTGTGGAAAGACATTGCTGCCCAAATAAAGAATATGGTTGTAAAGATGCGTCATCTAGACACTTGTGTGCCTGAGTTGGGCTACTGAAGAACATAAAAATAACCATCAGGTAGATCGAGCTGCCAAAATTGAGGTGGCTCACATAAATTTGGACTGGCAACACAAGAGTGAATTATTTCTAGATTGGTGGGCCCATGAGACCTTGGGCCATCAAGGAAGAGATTCAACAAACAAATGGGCTAGAGAGCAAGGGGTGGACTTAACTATGGATGCTATTACACAGGCTATTCATGACTGTGACACATGCACCACAGTTAAACAAGCCAAGAGGATGGAACCTCTCTGGGGGGAAGAGCGATGGCAAAAGTATAAATATGGGGAGGCGTGGCAGGTTGATTACATCACCTTGCCATGAACTCGTGATGGTAAGCGTTACGTGCTTACTATGGTAGAGGCAACCACTGGGTGGCCTGAAACATACGCAGTACCCCATGCTACCACCTGAAACACCATATTGATGGGTGGTGCCTGGAACTGGGCCGTAACAGCCCATAAACAGTCAACATCTGTTTACAGGCTAACTACATTTAAGGTAAACACTGCCATATTAGCTGCAATAAATCTTCTGTTCTCTCTGCTGGTGTGAAAAAACCCTGTAGTTATTGTGAGGATACCTGAGTATCCCTGGCGGCATTAACAGCTGGTACAGCCAGGCTTTTGCTGGAACCATTTCATCTCTCAAACAAGCTGAGTGTAGTCTTGAGGGTTTTCATCAAGCTGATTCAGACAGCAGAGCTAGGCTACGATGAGTTAGAGGAGTTTTGCCTCAGCATTTCCCTCTAGTCAATCAAAAGCTTTGCATGATTAGTCAGCAGAGGGGCTACACAAAACATGAGAAAGTTGTTGCTGCAGGATTTATAGACTAAAGCTTCTGTAAAAAAAATTAATTAGCCTGTAAAGCTTGTATGTTCAAAGCATTTCCTTCCAACCAGGAATAAACTCATCCTGTCTAACCATTCTTCCATTGCCTTATTATTCTTTTCTGGTCTTTTTCTTCTTTCTACTGAACAAAAATATAAATTAAAAAAGCTGATGTGTAGAGAAGGATTAAACAATTTTAAACAATTGTACACAGAGCGTGGTCAGTGGCAGGAGATCACTGACAAGTGGTGTCTCTGAGAGGTCAGCAATGGGACCAGTGCTCCTCAGAATCTTCATCCATGACACTGACAGTGGGATTCAGTGCACCCTCAGCAAGTTTGTAGATGACACCAAGCCGTGTGGTGCAACTGACATGCCTGAGGGTTGGGATGCAATTCAAACAGAACTAGATACAAGAACTAGTTGTTGCTGCTGTTGAGTACAAGTTCAGCATAGAAGTTTGGGAGTTGCAAACGGGAGCTGTAGCAAGGGAGGGAGAGGTGGACGGGAGGAATCTGGATTGAGCTGGGGAAACTGCTTTTGCAAAGGGAGTTGAGGTGAAAGGAAGTTCACTGAAAATTATTATGAAGACATGAGCGGGAAATAAGCTTTTACAGTACTTACACAGGCTGTGTAGGCGTTATGGAGCATGCACTTGTGAAGATATGGGTGGGTGTGTATGGGGAAGTTTCCTATGAGAGGAATTGTCATTGATAGGAAAAAAAAAATGAAGATATGTTGGGAAAAGACCTTATTTCTGGCTCAAGTACTGCTCTCTGCTGTGAGAGAGATTAAGTCAAAAACTTAGCTTGTTCTGCCTTTACAGCATGCATACATGACCAACGAGGAGATCTGGCGGAGTTGATAATGGTGGGGAAGAAATTGGATGGTGGAAAGAGTAAGGAGCCTAAGAGAATAGCTGAGAGGGGAGGATAAAAAAAGATGAGAGGATTGTGGGTCCAAAGAGGAAACAGGATGATAAAGAAAGGGAAGCTGCAGCAAGGTCCAAGGGGAATGAGGAAAATGGGGTAAAAATTGAAATGTTCAGCCTCCGCCTTGTGTGCCATGGTTTCTTACTAGAGTAACTCAACCTGAGGTATTTCAAAGGACTATGTTGTGTTCTTTTTTGTTCATCTAGACCATGGTCAATAATAACAACCTAGCATGGGTCACCCATATATGGCTCCTCAGCAGTGTCCCTCATCTGGCCTCCGCTGCTCACAGGCTGCAGTTCCCTCACAGGCATCTTTCCTCCACCATCAAGTACCTCCTCCCAGGTGCACATCTCCAGCTTTCTTCCTGAAATCTTCTGTGTGTCTCCTCCAGTTAATTTCCTCCATTTTCTCCTGCCTTTTGTGGCTGCCACTCTTTCTTAAATAGGTTTCAGCAGTGGTGCTGTCGTGAACAGAGATTTTGGTATTCTATGACGCGGGGAAGCATGACCTAACTCAATATGAGTGATAGAAGCTTCAGCTTTATTTCATTTTACCATTTACTTATATAGGTTTACAGAATACATTGCTTTAAACATGGTGAATCATGATTGGTCAGCTCACAAGCGTTATAACATAATTGGCTGTACCTAAGCTATCTGAGCCGTGCCTCTGAGTACACAATAACAAGGATACGATTGGATAAGCGACTACAAAGACATACTTCAAGAGATAACACCCAGAGCAGTCAGTTTGACGGATGCTTCACTAGTATCTTAACATTATTTTTACCCACACTCACTCCCTTCCCTTCGTCCTTGGTTCACACATTAAATCATCTGCATGTTCTTGGCAACCATCTTTAGAGTTATTCACAAACTTTTTCACTCCCTTTCTCACGTCCTTGCTACCCGAACACCTGCTCCAAGTGAGAATTGCAACATGGTGCCACATATATCTCTGACTGGCTGTAATTTTGTGTGATGAGCTGTTTCCACCCATTTCTGAGCTGTCTGGATACAGCTATTAGGACAGAGGGCAGTTCTTGCCCAGCCAGCCATTCCACTACCTAAACCCTGGCTGTTTTGACCAGAACAGTCTCAAAGTTTCCATTGCAGCCATCGCTGCCAGCTCCCTACAGCACAGAGCTTTCAGCTTTTCTTTTGTCAGGCCTGGCACAAAGAAATTCTGTATTGTTGCTTGGGCCCCTGATGCAAATACGCTCTTCCCACTTATTTCTTCATCACTGTGAGTCAAGCTGCTCTGGGTTGGAAAAGGACCTTAACAGCCATTTAAGAGTGCAAGCCCTCTTCTCCTCTGTGCCACCTGGTGTTTCCATCCCACTGCCAAGTTCAGGCCATGCCTCTTCCTCCCTGGCACTGCAAGGAGCTCTTGGGGCAGGTGAGAAGAAAGCAGCCAGCTGTGGAGCACAATGTGGAATAGGTGGAAGCACAATCCCCACACCACCTGGCTACTTAGTGATCATGGACACGTCAGGAGGACCAGCCTGATCACGCTGGTGTTGTTGTAAGTCCCAGAAAGCGTGGGTACAGAGTGGATAAAGGAGACAGGGTTTAGTGAACAGCGATGTGGCCTTACCACAGTCCCATTATGTAGGGTCTCATATTTGTAAAAAAGCTGCCACCTCCACATCCCCTGATTTGAAAGTGCATGGGCTGCTCTGGAGAAGGAAAAACAGGCTTTTATCCCTTGGTGCCATTTCCTGTTTTTGTAACATGAAGTCCTCTGGGGGAAAGACCTGAGAGGGTACAGTGGGCTGAACCTGTACAGCTGCCATATACCCACCCTAATGTGGTCTCACTATCTCTGCTCAATGGGACTGGGGAAGAAAATAAGGTGAAAAATCTCATGGGTTGTGACAAAGGCAGGGAGACCACTAATAGTTACAGTCACGAGCAAAAAAGGCTTGATTTCAGGATGATGAGTATAATTCACTGCCAACTAAAAATAGAGGAGAAGGTTGAGAATCAAAATTAAAAATTGAAGCAACCCCCTGCTCCCTCCCAGGCTGAACTCCTCCTCAGACAGGACAGGCCCATGGGGAACAGAGGCTGAGGTCAGTCTGTGCAGGTTTCCCTCCACCTCATTCTCCTCACGCTCTTCCCACTCTTGTGTGAGCCCTCTCAGCGTGCTGCAGCACTTCAGGTAAGACCCATCAGCATTTTTGCCCTTTCTTCAGTACTGTTTCCCAGAGGTAGCACATGCCTGGCTGTGGTGGCTGGCCACGGCCTGCTGTGAGGCCACAGGCATCAGCTGGAGCGGCTGGTGGCCATGACAGGTCTCCAATGGTGCGTCACACCAGCCTTTCACAACCTCTTCTCAATGACATTTTGGCCACTGTAATTATCTCCCGGGCCTTTATACATGTCCTCTCTGTCATGTGTTCTACCTCCTCAGTTGCTAATTTGAACGTCCAGAAATGAGAAAAGAGACAGAAATCCCTGACAAGGGGTGTGGGTGGTGCAGCTGGAGAGAAGAAACAGCATTTTTCAATCATAAAAATGAGTCTGTGGTGATCTTGTACAGCACCCCTTTTTCCACTAAACACAATCACCTGTGTTACATTTTAACAATGAAACCCCAAAGCCCCAAGGAAACTATTTATCAGTGGGTTAGGTACTTACAGGCTCATTTTTAACACAGAGAAATGTGATTTCTTCTTCTCAGCCTTTCTCTTCCCTTTTGTTTGTTGTTAGCTGTAGGATGCAGATGCACTCAGGTGCATGAGTACTGCCCCATGCAGTATCCACAGCCTTCCTATCTGCTGCTGTTCTCCAGAAAAACTACCAGCAGCGATGTGTTTCCAATTGGTTGCAACTCTTTTATTTACTTATTGGAATTTAGTGATGGAGGAAATTTGCACTGAGGAAAGTTCACTGAATTTATTAGTTCAGTTTGCCTGCAGAATAAAATCTGTGCAATGGCCAGGCCCCTGATGTACTTGAATAATGCTCCTGTATTTTGAGGGATGAAACAGAAATCTGGAATTATGCCAGGCATGAAGTTTATATAGCAGCTCTCACTGAGGCACAGAAAGAATCCACACTAGTTTTAACAGAGATAGAGTCTTTTTTTTTTTTTTTTTTTTAGATTTGTGACCAAAACAGTGCTGGCAATACGATGATGCTTCATTTGTTGCTAAGCAGTGCTTGCTCACAGTCACAGACTTCTCTGTTTATCATGCTTCCACACCAGCAAGGAGGCTGGTAGAGCACCAGAGGCTGGGAAGAAACACAGCTGGCCCCAGATAACCAAAGGGATGTCTCCTACCATATGAGATTGTGCTCAGCAACAAAAGACTTGGGGCAAAGGAGGAAGTGGGTTGTTTGGAGTGATACCATTATACGTAATGAGCCCTGCTTTCCTGGAAGTACCTGGCCGTTTGCCCTCTGATGGGAAAAAGTGAATAAATTCCTTGTTATACTTTGCTCACATGCATGGCTTTTGCTTTGCCTAGTAACCTGTTTTTATCTCAACCCATGACTTTTCTCACTTTTGCCTTACAGATTCTCTTCCCCATCCTACTCTGAACAAAGTGAGTGAGTGGCTGTGTGGCTGAGCTGCCGGCCACAGCTAAACCACAACAGGAAGATTTTAAGTAGACGCCTGTGTACGCTGTTACTGATACAGCCCTGACCATCTTGCATAGGTCATGGGTCCCCAGTGAAATGAGCTGAGCAAGTGACAGCATTTAGAGAAGATCTTGTAACACAGAAGATGAGTGTCATCCACTAGCTGTAGGGAAAGGCTATACAAAGAACAAATATGTGTTGCAAGGCAAACAACTGGATACTGGATAATGGCCAGGAAGATTATAAGAAGTTACATATATCTGGATGTCTGTAACTTTACTTTTCATCTCTTTCTCTCCTAATATTCCCTTCTTCCAATTTCTTTCTTCCTTTCTTTCTTTGTCTCCCTTTCTTTCTCTCTTTCTCTCCTTCTTCCTTTCTTTCTTTCCTTCTTTCTCTCTTTCTCCCTTTCCCTCTTTCTTTCACTACTGGGAGATTTTCCACCAACATCAATCTTTTAAAATGTCACCAACAGTTTGAATTTATGTACAAATCCTCTTGGCCTAACACACTCAGTACACATTCTGAGTAGATTTCAGGCTGATAGTTAATATCTGCCACGATAAACAAGAACCGTAATTAATTCATAAAGTTCAGCAAAAGTTCAGGAATTGGTATAAAAGTATTAACAAAGGCAAAGAGACTAAACTGAAGAAAATGAGATATTAAGCATAAGGTCATTTAATAATTTTTTTTGTTATAGAGTTATTAATACCTGTTTCTTGTATTATAAAAGGTATAGAAAAATCAGAATACTGGAAAACGTGTAGGAGAATAAAACAGGTTATAGTTCTTTGTTTGTTTCTTGCTGTTATAGGAATACCTTGGAGAGTTTATATTTTCCCCCCGAGGGATTTCGCTTTTATTTTTCATGATAAGGAAAACTGTGTGTAAACAAAACAAATTTTTGTTTTGTAGCAGCCTTTAAATCACCTAGCTAAGATTTGTTGCTAGAATGTTACATCAAATTTCGGTTTTAACAGTGTTTGGAGTGAAAGAAAATAAAATAGTAAATAAATAATGAATTCATTTGCCCTTAGGCTGGTTTGTGAAATGATCAGAGAATGGATGGATACAGCTAATGTGGTTTAAAAAGACATTCTGAACTATTTGCCAAAGCAGAACAGAAGAGTTTATGAAACTTGACAGCTTTGTATGTTCTTTAGGGCTTGATTGTGTTCTAGGGAAGAGTAATGGTAACCAGCAAGGTGTGTACCATGTGGACAGTTGGCATCTGGAGGTAACAGGTGGAGCCTCAATTGTCTCCCCTGGTAAAACAAACAATACTGAAGGATAGCAAGCTGAACTGGGAGGCTCTGATGTCAGTGTAGCTATTAGGCAATATATTTATTTGCTGACTTTTGCCTATTGGAGATGACAAACAAAACGCAAAATATTTTGTCTAAATCGTATGTGGTACAAAATGCCACTTCACTTCTTCTTTGCTCTAGAAAAATCTTAATTTTTGTAAAATGCAGTAGTAATTACAATTTTGTCATTTACTTATCCTTTAAACAACAACAACAACAAAAAATTTGTGCTTTTGCTCTCCGAAAATATGACGAATGTAAGGTAACGCATGAGGACTCTTGTCCTGGTTGACTTATAAGACCATTTCCACTTTTTCTTGACAAGTACTATTTAAAAGATAGTTACCTGGCACGGTCTTCAACCTGCTTCTCTGGGGAGTGTTATTTTGATTATTTGTCTTCTGTTCCAGTCACTGTGGGACTAACGTCATACTCTCACAATCAGAGGAATTATACAGCAAGAAACCTGTGCTGTGCCAGCCTCCTTCTCTGGTAAGTACAATATAAAATTCTTAGTAACCTCACTTCTCTTTTGCTCTCTGCTCTGATCTGAACATATCCCCTTCAGAACTTTAGATATTTGGAAGGTGGTTCCAGCAGATCTCTTCTGCCTACGCATGACAATCAGCAGATTGTCTCTTACAATTCAGCTACAGGATCCCTCACCTCAAGGGAGGCAGAAAGACTCTTGGATTGGAAGGGAAAACTCATAAGGATTTGATTTATTTTATTGGGACAGGGTGAGATGTGCTGTCTGGACTCCACTCACAGGATGGACCATTACTCTCTCACCGCACTTACGAGTTTTTCAGGAAACCTGCTGAGCTGTAAGAGATGAGTCCTATTTCTTTATCTGGTCTGTGTTTTCTTGCTCAACCAAAGGCCATCTTCTGAACATAGGTACACATATGGGGCTATAAGAGAAGGCAAGCACTAGTTAATAAGAGGCATTTCCATATCTTGACAGATCAGCCCATAATTAATTCTAAGGAATATGAATCCATTCACATTCTTAATTAAGCTGTCATCAGATTTTCTACAGAGGTTTCAGGATGCACATGTGCATGTACAACAACATCTGTGCAGAACTACATTGTGAGGAAGATGTGACAACTGAAATGTCTCAGTCTAATCCATGTGGGTATAATGTTGAACCACATCGAACTTTGGAAATGGCACCTTGTTTTGCCTGGGTGAAGGTGAGGAACATGGGGTTACCGATCTGAGCTGGAAAGGCTCCTCTGGAGTGAACACATGCAGCTTGAAAACAATGTGCAATCACTCTGGCAAGCTCTGCAGGGGTACGAGCTTTAGGCTGTTGGGATCAAGCAGCCTGGAGTATCTGAACGACGGTCACATTTCACTAGCTGAAATATTTGGACAGTGCAAGGATCATAAATAGGAATACTGAATTCTTGAAAGAGCAATACAGGAAAATATTTCTCTTATGAAAATCCTAAACAGATGCAGTTCCTTCCAAATCCCAACATCTTCTGAAACTGTTCTCTGAATAAAAACATCTGTCACTTGGATAAGACCAAGTCTCTTTTAATATAATGCAGACTCTGATTTTCCTCTTCCCCTAATCTGCTTTTAAAAGCTTTGCTTTTAGCTGTGCCAAGGGCCTATGCTGAAATTGCCATGTCTTAGCCATATGCTTTAGTCACAGCAGTACTTTGAGATATGGATGGCCACTTCCAGGAAGATTTAGCTCTATTTAAAAGGTGTAGAAGAGCAAAGATTCCGGGGGAGAAAGAGTGCAACTGATGGCTGTCCTCTAAAGACGTATTAATATGAAATATTAATGGAAATTTCTAGTTTTGATTCCATTGCCCCTGGATTATCATTACAGCTAAACACAGCAGACCATCACATTAGATGGATAAACACTGTTTCAGGTAAAGCCATTCTTTCCTTTGGATAATTAAGTTGTGCAGACTTTAAAGTGGATGTTTCATAGTTTCCCTCTTTTCCTCATCCCCTTCTGGACATGATCTGGAAGAAAATCATTCTACAAGCATATGAATCTTACAGAGTTTCCTTGTCCCACTCTGCCTCATTTTTTAATATCCTTCCTGGAGGTTAAAATTTAAAACTTTCCATTTACCACATGTACAGTGACAGAAATGTACTACACTTTCTCTGCAGAATATTTTCACTGAGGAGGTGCAAGAGTATTTGAAATATGTTGTTTGGAAAACGATGCTGGCTTGTTCCTTTTCTGTCAAGGTTTTAAATATGCTTCTGATATTGGACGTTTGGCTCCAGATAACTGCCAGGACTGCTTCCAAAGAGGTTGAATATTTATGACACAAAAGGACACTGTGAATTCTGTGTGCTTACACTGGTATGTGCTGATGGCTATACTCCTCCTGATCCCTGCACACTGTAATTAAACAGGCAAAGATGACATTCATACATACTGATAAAGTGTTGGATGCATGATTGGACATATGAGGAGATGCAGGAAGCAAATCTGTATCGAGAGTCCAAGCTGAGTGCATTTGGAAAGCAATATTAACTTCCTGTGAGCATTCTTTCTCGTTTTATTTCTGGATCTCTAGCAAAAAATAACACAGAAGCAGGTTCCCCCAGACAGCAAATGATGATCCCCATTAATAGCTTTACTTGTCCAATCCTAAAAAGATGTCTGAGTCCCAGGGCTAAAGCTTGTTCCAGAGCATCCTGTTGTGAAGAAGATCATTCTTCACATCACTGAAGAGGAGAGAGGGAAACCCTCTCTGGAAATGTCTAAGGGCTGGTGTTTTACTTATCAAAAAAAGTTCCCCCTGCTACTAAGGTGTCACTTCCTTCTCATTGCTAACCTTGCTTTGGTTGCAGAGAGGAACTAAATGCCTAGACTCTTCTCTTGCTTCTCTCAGAGATGTACTGACCCTCCAGGAATGGTGAGATAAAGGTCTTCTCTGAAACAGGGCTTGGGCAACAATCCTAATGCGAAGGGTAACCTGGCAGAGATCACTGCACTACTTTTTAGGGGCAGTGAGTGACTGGGCAACACCCGAGGAAGGCTTTCGAGAACACCAAAAAGAAGCTGATGCTGTTTGGCATTAATGTTAAAGGCACTGGAGCTGTTTACGTTGTATTACATTTTAAGTAAGAGTCGTCACAAATGGAGTAAAAAGAAGTAGTTATCATCTATCCTGAACAGTTGCCACCACCATTTCTTTGTGAGAGAGAGGAGTTGGTTGGCGTTTGTAAAAAAGATTCACAGAACCCATAGTCCTCTTGAGTGCTTTGATAGCAGAGCGAGGCACTTTCTTCTATTTCATCTACAAGTTACACACTGTATTTCTAAGCAAAATCTCTTGCAAAGCTAAGGGCTGAGAACAAAGGGCAGAAGTTTTCTTCTAGTAATTTGGCTGTAAGCTGAAAACCATCACCTGCGCTGTAACCTGCCGGCCAGCTCTCACTTTGGGAGCCCAACAGGAGCAACTGCTGCTAGGACAACAGTGTCACCTGCTGGTAAGCGAAGCCACAACTCATGCGTGCTGTCATCTTCACTGAACACCACAGACTGCTTATATCCTTCATGTGAGAATAATGCTCTTCACGTTTACATTAAGGTGTCAGTGCAGTGACGTGGTGTCAGTAATAGAGTCAAAGATGATGAATTTTCTTTGAATTAACAGTTTTGTGTTACTCAAGCATACGAGATTGTCTGAGTTTTACTTTATGATGAAAAATAAAGTGGCTTTAGTGATACAGCCTTCGTTTCTTTGTATTAGTTGCATCATTGTAATGCAATTTTAAAATCAAATCTGACACTGAGCCACATTTTGGTATGCATTTGATATTGGTGAAGAACATACAGAAGTCTACTGTGGGTATCATTTACTGCCCTCAAAAACTTCACTTAGAGGCCGGTGAATCTCACACTTTTGCGTGCATCTAACAAGCATGTATTTCATAAAGGTGACATGAGTGACCACGTGGAAGAAAACGACAAGAAAAGCAGCACTGCCCAGAAAACATCTGCAGAAGAATCTCTCTGTCCTGCTGCAGACTCAATGACAGCACAACAACTGGTATGACTTCTGCAGTACTGTTTTATTGTCAAGATCCTTACCACTTGCCTTCCATTTATTCAATAATTAGAAAAGTTAAAAGCTAGAGTCAGTAGGAAAATACCACTAATAACAACTGTAAAATAGTTGAGTTTGCAGTGCAGTAATTTAGAGGGCTAAGCACTTCTGAGATCTAATGAAATAGAGAGGAAATAAAGAAGTATTCTTAGAGAGAGCGCTATCTCCACAGCATATTATATTTCCAACTTGAAATTGCATTACTTATGATCACAGACAGCAATGATGCTGACGTATATCTTCTGCATTAAAAATTTACCCCAACTCTAAAGGAGAAAAGTTTGAATAATGTAGGAGATAGCCCAGTTGGTTTTTATGAGAATTCAACAGAAAATCCACAGCATCAGTGATATGTTTCTCTTGTTTCTCAGACGCTGTGTGTCTCTATTAAAGATGTTTTGTTTCGCTTCTTCAGTTTTGTACATGCTTTTCTCTTAGACCTCACTTGCCTAGTGCTCCCTTCCTGCACTAGCTGATCCTCCAGATATTTCCCTTGCCCTCGACCTGCTAAGACAAAGCATGTCTATGGGAACCTCAGGGAAAAGTGAAGATAAGGGCTAATCCAGTCAATATGTGTATAATTATACATACTTTTTAATATTATGGATAAACTGAAGAAAAAAATACACAATTTCTGCCTCCCTGAGACAACTTTCAAACCGTGCCACTGTATCAGAGTAAGAATCTATACCCAGAGGCCTATTAGGTTCCACATTCTACCAAGTCAATAGTCAATTAACAGCTACACAACCAAATAGTTCTAAAACCACGATCTTAGTTTTATGTTGAGCTTTGCCTTATCTCCCTACCTGTGTTAAGTTAGCAAAGATACTGATTTTAATGCTATTTGGAAGCCAGCGAGGGCATCTGGTAGCTAATAAGTGCTTGCTCTAGTTACAAAAATTATGATCTTGCTCTTCTTCCGTGTCTTTTTCCCTTTTTTTTTTTTTTTAGCAAAAAGTTAAGAAGGAACTAAAACAATTAGTTTTTCAAAATCCAGGACCTCAGGTAGCTATCTTCAATCCTGAAACTAGAAAGCAGAGGAAAAAAGCACGCATGTCACAGATGAACCAAGACTGTTTTAATAAGCCCAAGTAAGACGTGTTAATTTATTACAAATTTTGCTTTTAAAAATGGTTCTCATGCTGTTTACTGAATATAAATGGAGTGAATAAAAGCAGTAATCCTTTTCAGAGATTTCTTATTACATATGAAAGCTGCACAGGGAAAATAAACTTTTTCCATGTGACTTAAGAGATTTTGACTTCTTCAGCACACACAGTGCCTATTTCAATTAGATCTAACGCTGTTATTTTGACTGGGCTGCAAGGGTGTTGAAAAGGAAATATTTGTTCTTGGACAGATGTTTTCCACATTTGCTGGGTTTAGTCTTTAAAAATGTCAAAGCACTCTCCAGGAATCACTGTTTCTTTACTTTTGCAGAACTCTGACAAAGTATGACAGTCACGGCCGGCTGCTTGGTAGTAACATTGATTTGTGTGACTGCCTGGACAAGAACTGCCTGGGTTGCTTCTATCCTTGCCCCAAATGCAACTCAAATAAGTGTGGGCCAGAATGTCGCTGCAATAGGAAGTGGGTTTATGATACAATTGAGACTGAAGATGGGAAATTGATCAGTGCTTTCCCATTTTCTACTGATCCCTGATTTTGTTCCCATAGCTTTGTACCTGAGCAAAGTTCTTCTTCGTGTTTTATTATAGCGAATCTCAGCTTTATGAATTGTGCAATGTCTGTCAATGTTGCTTGCACTTCTTTATTGATGCCTACTCAGCACACTTGAACAGTTCCCATTAAGGAAAACTGTACCGAGGCTCTCAGCTCAGACTCAGGCACATTTTGCAATGGAGGGGTGATGTCACTGCACACGAGGTTTCCTGAACCAGGGTAGACCCAAAGAGCAAATCCCCTCCTTGCCTACCTCATCTGCCCAAGTGCCTGCAGAAGGGCTAATATCAGAGGTGACTCCCCTTTGTGGAGAACTAAGAACCCAATGTGCCAGCCAAACCTCACCCATAAGGAGGTCTGTTCCCTCTCTGGAGTCCAGCCTAGCTAAGACAGCATCTGTTAGCCTCTTGCCTAAAAACTGATTAATTTTTTCTTCCTGTTTATTTCTCTTGCCTAGTTTTTTGCCTAATTTTTTTGTGAAGGTAAAGATGTTTCTCTCTCTACTACCTTCCTACGTGGTTGAGGGGCATAATATTATTGAGATCTTTTTGATTCCAAAGACTCCACTGAGCATGTTCTGCTAGGTACAAACCTGAAAGCTCAGATAATTAGAGATAACAAGATTTTGCACATAGCTGTTCGGCTTCATTTCACTCTACCAGACTTTAAGCTAGTCAGTTAGACTCTGAAGACAAGCACTACTGAACAATTTGTCTATAGTTTTAGAGAAGTTTTCACAGCTCTGTGGATAAAAAAAATACAAAATAAATAATCCCCCTAAAATCAACAGCTCTCCTTGCATATATATAGCTCAAACTGGCCACAGAAAAGCCAAGCCATTAAAAGCTAAGACTTTCAGGATGCGACAGTGCACTAAAGTGAAAGAATGCCTAAGGCTTTATCAAATGGGTCAGGAGATGGGAGTTTTGCATGAGAAGGCAGACCAAGTCTATCTGAAATCAAATGACAAAATCACCACAACATGCTGGGACACCTGTACGTTCAGGCTGTGCAGCTGACCACCTAGACTACTAGTCCCACGTGAGCCCGTTTCTGTACTGAGAAAATGGCAAAACAATGCTGACTTTTCTTTCATCCACTGTTTGCAAATCCCTCTTGTAAATCAAAATCAACATTTGTCTATAAACTCTTTTTATTTAAGGACTCCGTAAGTGTTAACCTACAATTATATACATATACTAATAGTAATGTTTATTGTAGCTTCTCCTTCAATACATTACTCATAATCTTAAAACATTTTAAAATAAATTACACATGCTTCAGTGGATTATTTTGTTTTGTCTCATTTGACTTGGGAAACACATATTACAAGCCTAAGATAACAGCAACCCTAACAAATATTTGCTGAAGTACTTGCATTTAATTAACCTTAATTTACAACATCAGTGCAAATCATGTTGTCCTTCTCACAATGATGCAAAATTGTTTCTGAGAGGTTCTTGGTGATACCAGGCAAGTATTCACAGGTAGGCCATAAACAGAAAGAAGAACAGAGCTCACCCAGCTGGTGAAGGGGCTCTCTGGCTATACAGCACTGTCACCAGAAAGCAGCCCAGGTCCAGGAGGAGCCCTCCCTTCAGTGCCTGGTGCTTATATGAGCCCAGAGGGGCTCCACCCTGGGTCCGCCCCTTCTGCTCACATGGGGAACAGAGGAGCAAACAATCTGCCTGCCCTCCCTAGGCCAGCTACAGCCCTTGTCCTGGTGCTCAATCAGCAGTTCAAGCTATGACCCAACAGTTCCCCTACACATTGTAGGATTTCCCATCCTATCTTTTATATAGAGCAATGTATCTTTAACCCGTTATCCTGACCATGCAGAGTACTGACCTGCTTCCACCTCCATACAGATACAAACGTACAAATGCTGTTCCCTCACAGAATCATGTCTATCTCTGTTACCGTTTGCATTACACTGCAATAAATAAGGGCTCTTGAGGCTCACAATCATTAGATCAAATGCTCTCAGATGCATTAGATTACAAGTGTAGGCTGTGCAGCCTCGATTTCTTCCCTTCACGTGACCAGATGCAAGCATTTAAGCATAAACATAAAAAAAAAACAACATGAAAAAACACAGCTTGAAAATCATAGCTGCCCTGCACGAGAGACTGCAGGCCGCCTTCCGGCGTGCCCCGCCCCGCCGCGCTGCTGACGTGAGAGGGCGGCAGCGGCAGCTATGGCGGCGTCCGTGGTTCCGGAGACGGACAGGTAGGCGCGTGGTAGGCGGCTTTGGAGGCAGCACTGCTCCCCGCCCGCCCCGGCCCTGCACCGCTGCGGGGTGAGGGCAGCGCGGCGTGGCGGAGCGCGGCGGGGCCTGCTGCAGCCTGACCTCTCCTCTGCTTCCGCGCAGCATTCGCAGGGCCGTGCTGCTGCTCAACGCCGTGGACCCGGGCCGGTTCCCGCGCCTGCTGTCCCGCCTGCTGCAGAGGCTGCACCTGAAGGTGGGCGGCGCGGCTCGGAACCGTTCTGCCAACGCGTTTGTCACCTTTGCCGATCATTTATATGCTCATTTGCTTATTTTTCATTGTGCGTTAGGCATAAAATCAGCAGTTGGTTTCACTGCGTCGTCCCAAAACGTCAAAGAGAATTTAAATTTGGAACTGTAAGAGAAATGAATAAACAGAAGTGCTTTTGTTGTGAGGATTTCTTTCAATTCTGTTTTTATTCTTGAGATCACTTTCATATGTCCCTTTGTTTTGTGCTTAGAAGAAACAGAACCGAAATACGAAGTTTGCATTACGCAGATGTGCAGGCTGGCACTAAAACAGTGCAGGGTGGGAGCAGCACGGGTAGAAGTAAAAGCTTGTTCGTGGCCGCAGCTCAGGGGCTGTGAGGATTCTTTTGTTACTTTATTCTGTTTCTGGTTTCTCCTTCCGGAATTGCTGGCTTGCATGCTGCTGTTATCTCAGAGAGCTGTCTCAGTTATTTTGAGTGGATAGCAGCTCGTTAAGAAAGCATCACTAACTCTTTTGGTGCTCAGTACCAGATTAATAGCTTTTAACATGAGCGGGGTTTGTGAAGAGTGAGCTTAGTTAAAGAGACCCATCTCATGGATCTTTCCATTGGCCTTCCCAAAGTACCTGACCTGGGGATGAAGGCCCTGGGGCCTTTCAATGAATTTACTTTCCTAACAGAGCAGATGCGTGGAGCTCCACATCTGCTTTTAAAAGCTGATCATTCAAATAACATTTCTGTTTTGCTACTGTTCCTGCAGACATTGTGACTGTTGAAGTTTTGGTGTAATTGCCTTATCTTGTTTATTCTGTCAGCTCATTTGCCTTTTTTTGGTGGAGCTCTGCCGTGTTGGGCTGCTGACTGGTCAAAACATGGCATTCTGATGTTTGCAGCATAGTAATTGCATTTTAAAGGATGATAGTATCTGCATTTAAATTAGTATTTAATTTACTATAGTAATCATGACTGCTGTATTTAAAAGTACAGCACATTTATGGTAGTTTTCAGTAACATGGATTTAAATATAGTCTATGCTATACCAACTTTCAAAGCAGCATGTTTTGACTTAGGGCTTTATTTCCTCTATCACAGAACAGACATTTTTCAGAAGGAGAATCTGAAGTGGAGGAAGCCTACAAAATTAACTACACAACAGCTTTTGCTTCCTGTTTTCTTTGGAGTCTGATTCAAGCAGTGCATTTCGTTTATGCGGGTAATGAGCTGATGCAGTCAAAAGAGAAATGTTTTCTTTGTATCTCTCAAGTACAAGGAGAAAGCATTTTTTTTGTGGTGTATTTCAAGTGATCCTTATAGAAGCTGCAGTATCTCATAAGAAGTTAAACCTGAATCTCAATGAGATAAATTAGATTCACTTTTTTTCTGTTGGAGAGGGCTTTACTTTGTTATTTCCAGTTAAGAAGACTAGAGAAAAGCAATGTATGTGAGAATGATGAGAAGGCTTTTGTTTTGGCAGATGTATTCCTGGTGGCTGAACAGAATGTCAGCAGTAACCATTCATGTGTTTCAGGCTGAAACCAGCTTCAGTGAAGAGGAAGAAGAAAAACTTCAGATAGCTTTTTCACTGGAAAAGCAAGATCTTCATCTAGTTCTTGAAGCCATATCATTCATTTTGGAACAGGTATGTTGTTTTTATCATTATGAATCCATAAATGCATTTCTTTTATCAGGCTGTAGATTTAAAAATACGGATATCAAGATAGAAAATTATTTGTGGGAGCGTGTCTGTAGTATATTACATATATTTTGGGGACATGATTTTCCATTTGTATACTCTACTGATTTGTACAGCACTCATTACATTTATGGGGTGATTTTCCAGCTAAGATAAATAGAGGCAATGGAAATCAGCTGTGTGTGACTGTGAGGAAGGGTTGCTAATTGTGAGGTATAGCCTTTCCTCTTACCTGCAAGTGAACAGGCACACCTGCTGTAGTTCTCGTATCAGAGTGAATGGGTAACTGCATGCTGTACAGCTGAGTGTCTTGTACAAGGAGGATGTTTTCTGCTTCTGCTGTGGGTTGCCAGTCAATTACCACTGAGGTGGGAAACCATAGTAAACAAGGAAGCTCAGCAACTCTGACAGCTGCAGTGTTGCTGCTGCATTTCTGTGCAAGTGTGGTAAGTTTTTGTGCATAGGGAGTACACGCTGGTGTTAATCAGGTGTGCTGGGTGACTTGAGTCTTTCTTGCACCTGTCAATTTAACATTAATTAACTTAGGATATTCCACAGTATCAAAAAGAAAGCATAGTCCTGCCTGTACCTCCTATCCACTGAACACTTGAAACAAAAATTGTGGCCAGATCCAAACTGGAATTTTGAATTTTCATCTCAGCTGGACACAACCTCTCTGGTTTTAATTCACTTGACTGCTTAATTTGTATGACAGTTACTGGAGGTGAGTAGAAAAATTAGAAAAGCATGTCCTAGGACTTACTTTCTAGCATTAAAAAAAAACCCAACAAACAAAAGCATACTAATTAGTCCAAAGAAGGTATGGAATACATATTGTATAAAGGCTCTTCTGTGTTTCCACTGATAGCTACTCTTTTTAGAATTGCTGCTTGTTCTGTCAAAGTGTGGCTTTGATAACAGACTTTTTATCTACAGGCACATTATAGAAATAAGATTGCTGCATGGTCTTTGCTGTATATGCTGTAATTTTGGTTTTTTTAAGGTGTGGAAGGATGATGGAGTCCTGTTTTTTGTTTGTTTGTTTTTTTTTTTGAGTGAAGGGCACCATATGATGTAGAGTTTCTTATCACAAAAATCAATGCTGTGGCCAAGTGGCCATAGTAGCAAACTCCCCTTTTCTGGCGAAGTACTCCTGTCCTTTTAGAATATTACCATGATAATTTAGCTTTGCTAATGTGACAGTGCGAAGTGGGAGAAGTTGTCCTTTTTTCATCATCACAACTGACTTTAAAATGCTTGGGCATTACCTACAGGGGAAGCATAGGGAGGTATATTAACTGTACCAGGCCCAGTCTGGCCTGGTTCCACGACTAAATGGGGTTGGGGGACCCACGGCCAGGGAGGGGGGAAGGCGTAAAAGGTAGTGAGATGGGCCTAAAAAAAGCCAGCGTTAATTATCTAAGGGAGAAAACTAATTTACTAAATCTGATAGCGGAATGCAAGATAACACAATATAATGTGATTGAAGTTGAGATTAAGAAGTCAAATAAAATGAGTGAGTGTGTCCAAAATGGAAGGCTTACCCTAATGCTGTAGGCGAGATGGTTAGGGAGCACGCACAGCAGTGACAAGCAGAAAGAAGGGCACAGTCTCATGGCTCTCGAGTAGTTTTATCTTCCCCTCTGAACGGAAAACAGAAATGGAACAGTGAAAGTCTTCTGGGGGTTGGACTAGGTGATCTCTGGAGGCCCCTTCCAGCCCCTATAATTCTGTGATTCTTTGAGATGTAGTTCTCTTCTGTGAAAGGTACCCTGGAGCCATCAACAATCCACAGAACTGGAACGTTAACTTGTTAACTCCCAGTGCACTACATGATGTTATGATATGAAACATTGGTAACAGAAATCATAAAGCCATGATATTCCACCCCTTATTCCATATCACTGTGTCATGCTTTATATGTATACAAACAATAACTAACATGCACTGAACACACGCAAACACACATATACATACATACATGGAATTACTGACTGCACTCCCCAACATCAAATTCCCTTGTGTTACACATTGAACATCCCCATGTTTCTCCATCACCCACCAAGTGGACCAGGTCCCTGAGCAAAAACAGTTCCACAGAGAGGTCTGCCCTTTCCAGAAGCTGGAAAGACCCAAACTGCTTTTCCAGTATGCTCTTTACATGTACTGCAGGGACCTTATCTCCTTCTACAGCATGTAGGGAGCTGGATTGGGCAGGACCATCACAACTGATAGATCCTTGAGTGTTGACCAACCAGGTGGCTTCTGCCAAATGCTTCTCCCGGTGCTTAAATGTTTCACCACCCATTGCTTTCAGCACGTTTTTAACAACCCGCTGTAGCGTTCAGTTTTACCAGAAGCTGGTGCATGACAGGGATATGATAAATCCACTCACTGCCATGATCTTTGGCCCAAGTATTTACAAGAGAAATTTTGAAACGAGTCCCATTATCTGACTCAGTTCCTTCTGGAGTGCCACGTTTCTTGAGACCTGATATGGTGTTTTGAATTTGGTTTGCATATGTAACTTCTCACAGTTTGTCTGTCTTGAGTCATTCGTATTATTGGCTTTTGAGTTGTGATTGGGAAAGTTACACTCTTCCATCTCCTCAGTGAAATGGTTAGGATGAACGCAGTGCTTGCAGTCCCGTTGTAGAGCTGCTAGTAAAAAGTCTTGTGTGCACGTGGACGCCATCTGTAGTATTGTTGAATTGGTTTGGCACAACTTGTAGAACAGTACTTCAACGGTAGTGGTTATTTTCCTTTAAACAGGCTGTTTATCACAATTTGAAGCCTACTTCGCTGCAACAACAGCTGCAGAGCATTCACCTGGACCAAGACAAAGCTGAGGCATTTGCCAGTGCATGGGCAGCTGCAGGTCAAGAGACGATTGAAAAGTTCAGACAGAGGGTTTTGACCCCTCAGAAGGTAATTCTCATTTTTTAAGAGATTAAAGCTGTGTAGTTTTATCTTAAAGCAAGGTGTCTAATGTAAAAAAAAAAATTATGACAACTCAAGGTACTGAAAACAAAAAGGGTACTTACTAGGTTGTGGGTACATGTCATCAGTGTAATGAAGTTGTGTTGCCTCAAAGAGGTGTTCATGTGCTAGTTCAGCTGCTATAATTGTTTAAACTATGCAGTGTAATGTGCCCCATGTGTCATTTGTGATATGTTTTACATTGTATGAACATGCTTTACAGTAGGTTATGGGTCTCCAACCCCTTGGCTTGCCTGGGCCACATGGGGTGAACAGGAATTGTCTTGGGCCACAAGTGAAATATGCGGATAACGTATATAACTACCAAAACTTACGTTTAATATACTTGAATTAAAATGTAAAAAGCAGAGAGCAAGAAAACCATAAAACTTGTGAGATATTTGGACTTGTGAAACTTGTGCATCAGTGCCTAGGTCAGTGGAAGTGGTTGCCATTCCTAGTGAGTTCTCAAGGAGGTCAACTGAGATTTTTGACGAAATACTTCTCTTCCTGTGCTGCATCACTGAAGGCAGTTGTTCACAAATGTGTGTTCTGACAAGAAGCGATGGCATGATTAAGGTGTGATGGTGGAGTGATGGATATTCTTCTCTGCTAAGACAGATCTTATGAAAGTGTAGTAAATATAGATGATCAAATTTTAATTGGAGATGAATATCTGGTTGCAACTCCGTACATTCCATTTGAAAATCTGTAGGTAACATGGTTATGTTGACTGAAAGTGGAGTTGCAAATATACCAACAAATTCATGATTTTTTTGGAAATCTTGAAAGCTTTTCTCAAATTCCTGTATCAAAATTAAAAGCAAGACTGCATGCTTTATGCCCACACATCAAAATGCATGAAATTATAACTATAGCTTGAGTTTGTCATAATTTGTTTCATTTTGAAAGCAGTTGTTTTTTGAAATGTAGCACAGATAAGGTGATTTTCACCTTGAAGACACGTTTAACTCATTTGAAGGAGAGGTCACATCCACCAAAAATGCTAAATCTGTGAGCCATTTTTTAATCTTCACATTCTGGCGCAATTTTTCCCTTGGATTCCATAAAGGACTTGATTTTGCTTGGCAAATCATAAAGTCTTTTTGGTATTTCACTCTGACTTTCAGCCACCTTCCTTCAGAAAAGCAAATGATGTCTCTGTAATCAGCATCCGTACTTCTAAGGATCTCCTGGAGCTGGTGATGATTCAATCTCTTGGACTTATTCATGGGTTTGATGATGATTTGCATGGCATTATCCATTTTTAAAGCTTTTGCACAAAATTTTTCTGGATGTACGACGCTGTGATATTTTATCAAATGTGAGCTGTCAGTGGCAGTTGCATAATTTTCTACTAATCTTACAGGTCCATCTTTTTTTACAGACCATCGCCAGGGTGCCAGCAGTAGCTGTACCAGATATGTTGATGAAGGTTAAAGAAAATTGTTTTAAAGCATTTTTTACTGTTCCATTTAAATCAAGACATTCAGCCGTGTCTTTAAATGGCGCTGTAGAAGCCATTTCTTCAGTGATGTTATACCAACTGACAATACCTGTAACAAAAATAGCAGGTTGAGCTGTATCTGCAGCATGAGTATTTACATTTATTGCCAGAGCTTTGCTTTCCAAACTTCTTGCATTGTATTTTCCTGTTTCTTTGATTTGCCTGGCTCCAGGCTGGTGAGACAAACTGATTTTAGAAAAATCTGTTTTTTTTAATCGGGACAAATTATATCTGCCATGCTTTCCAAACATTGCTTGGTAAACTCGTGTTCAGTAAATGATTTTGATTTTTTTTTTTTCCAATTAGATTTACTACCTCTTAAGTAGCTTTTATAACAGAGTCTGTTTGATTTTTAACATTTAAAAAAAAAATACATAGTCAACAAGCAGCACATGCTCATGCCATGAGTAATACACATAGGTTTTGATGTGACTGAGCGTGTGCGGTGTGTGCAAGAGAAAGAATCAGTGCTGCAGTGGACCCTCCCTGTGTCCTGGTTCAGCCCAGACAGTGCTGATCACACAGCACTGTTGGTACTGAGTGATGGGTGCATGCCTGGGGCTGGGCCAGGCCTCTTGGTGGAGAAGAGCTGTCATCACAATGATGGTGAGGCCGGGGATGAGCTGCATTGTGAGTTGTGCCAGGCCACATGCAGGCTGTGGGTTGGACGTGCCTGTGCTTTACCTCCTGTAGAGGTAAAGTGTGCTCATGAGCAGTGGCCTAGCCTGTGTTATTTCTCTGTAATTAGTGTGTTTCAGAGCATCTGCCACTTCTGATTTTGTAATCTGGGTAATTAATGGAAGCTTTCATGCTTTGTATGTGTCTGTTGTCAGTTAAAACTTTGGCACAGTGCTGTTGAAGTCTGATCCATTGTATCTTTAGGCTTAAATGTATAGATCTTTGAGCAGGTATAAAATCCTTTTGTTTATTTGTGATAAGCCTTCAGGGGAGAGTAAACAGAACCTCTCAGTGTCAGACATGATCAGATGATTCAACAGATCTGTTGAACATTGACTTAATTGTTCTTTCTTTATCTTTTTTTTATCTTACCAGGATAAGATTTGTTTTTTAATCCTTTCTTTAACCTCATTTGGTTAGTGAAATGTACATAGAAAATAAATTTGATAAAGAATAGATGGTACACTGACAAAATAAGAACGTAGCACAAGCAGCTTTTGGTCTTTTAGATGTAGAGGCACATTTTAAGAAGACAAAACCTGTCAGTTGCAGAGACTAAAGATATTCGTAATTAGGTTACAGTTGATGTTTTCCAAAGTGCTTAAACTTGATCATTTGGGAAACTGGGTAGTTTTAGGCACATATAGATTCAGGAACTGTGGATTCTTGATGTGCAAAGTTCTGTTAATTCAGGAAACAGCAAGTAAATGGCTTTTTATGTAAGTATACAAAAAATATATACATAAAAATTAGCTGCATGTATTTTTGACTTGTCTTTTTGAAATAACACTTATCAATGTCAAGCATGTAAGTCCCAGAGTTTAAACTGTCCAAGGCAGTATGACAAGCATGATTTTCTGTAGAGAGAGGTGAGCAGTTTGAAAACCAAGTGAAATCATGGAAGGTTATAACACAACGTGTGTGTGCAGACTGGGAAGCAATTCTGAAGAAGCTCTGCCGAGCAAATGTCTCAATAAAATTCTCAGACATACTGTTCAGTGATCTGTTTTTTGCTGTTGAGTTTTCTACTTATAAGAATCTAGTACAAAAACCTTTGATCATCTTCTGTTTGTAATTGCAGCTATTTTAGGACTTGTACTCTTTTCACCTTCAGTGACCTTATTGGGATAAAAATGCTGTGTTTCTCTCCTGTCTCACGTAATAGAATTACATTTTTTGTATGAGTTGTAATACGCTACCAAGTTTTAAACTGCCATTTGTAATTATATTTGCACAAAACCAACTGCGAAATTGTCATTTCCTTTTTTAAAATTTTTGTTCTTTTAGAATGAAAGAGGGCTTAAATGTGGGCATCTGCCTCTACAAATGCTTAAAAGGTGAAAATGATTTTGCTATTCTGGATGGGAAGCTGATTCACAGTTTGAGTGTGTGTGTAGGACCTAAAGTATAGTTTGAGTTTCAACCGCTTGAATTTACTTCCTTTAATTTGTTTTGTAAAACCTTTTAAAATTCTAATCCTATGGACTTCAGTTTAGTGAAAACCTATGAGGTCCATGAAAGCTTTTCCTTAGGCAAAGGATTAAATCTCAATTATTTTTTTTCTACTAATAAGGCATGTGTAGGAAAATACTTACAAATTACATGGGAAAGTGGAAGAACTCGTGATCTTACTACATGGAATTCATAAGATGGCAAGTGCAGTAGATGGCTGCATGATCCTTCATTTATTTCAATCTGTATGCTATAAGTAATAGTAAATCAGCATGTGTTTGCTGTGTTATCTTCGAGAAATTGGGGAAAACGTTGTATTAAGATATATTGTTCTAGTAGCTAGTTTCCTCTAAATTGTCATAATCACCTCTTTTTAAAAAAGTTGATGTACTGAAAAACACCTAGTATTAGTTTTTAGAGGCAATTTATAACTTGGATTTTAAAATTGATTTTAGAAATTATATTAGATATAATTCTCCTTAAAGAAAGAACCTAATTATTAATACTCTTTCCAATGTGAGTATGGTTAAAACACAATTTGTAACAGTTGATCCTATGAATGGGCCCTCCATATATGTACTCTGAGTGTACTTGTTTACTGTGCAAGTTCCTAGTTTGCTCACTTGTCTCACAAAAGGAATATTTTACATGTGAAAATAAAGTGATGTTGTTTTGTCATAACAGTTAGCAATGTGATTGCAAGATAGCTGAGATTAGAAGGGACCTCTGGAGATCATCTGGTCCATCCCCCATGCTCAGGCATGGCTGCCTGGAAAGGACTGCCCAGGACTGTGTCCAGGCAGCCTTTGAAGATCTGCAAGGAGGGATGTTGCTTAACCTGCCTGGGCAACCTGTGCTCGTGCCTTGTCACCTGCACAGTACAGAGGTGCTTCCAGCTGTTCAGATGGAACCTCTTGTGTTGTGGTTTGTGTCCATTGCCTCTTCTGTCAGAGATTACCTCTGAAAAGAGCCTGGATCAGTCCTCTTTGCACACCCATTTCAGGTCTTTATATGCACTGATAAAATTCTCTCTGAGCCGTGTCTCCTGCTGGCTAAACAATTCCAGTTGTCTCAGCTTTTCCTCACAGTAGAGATTCTCCTGTCCCTTCATCATCTTTGTGGCACTTTGCTGGACTCTTTCCAGCATGTCCATGTCTTGTATTAGAGGGCCAAAAACAGCCCAGCACTCTCAGTGGGGCCTGACTACAGCTAAGTAGAGGGGTAGGATCACACTTTGCTGAAGTCATGTCAGGACATGATGAACCTTCTTTGAGGCAAGGGCCCAGTGCAAGCTTGTGTTCACCTCAGTTTCTACTGGAGCCCCTTGTTCCTTTTCTGCCAAGCAGCTTTGCAGCTGGGTACTGCCAGAAGGTACTGGTGCCTGGGGTTGTTCCTACCCAGGTACTGGACTTGCCACTTCTCCTTGCTGAACTTCCAAGAGAATCCTGTCAGCCCATTTCTCCAGTTTGTTGAGATCCCTGTATATGGCAACAAGGCCCTCTAGCTTATCAGCCACTTCCTACCATTTTTGTGTCATCTGTGGACTTGCTGCTGTTATGCTCTACCCCATGGCTGTCTAACCTCGTTGCTTGCCTGGGTCACGGTGAGCGAGGAGGACTTGGCAAGGTCCGATGTTTTGGTTGTTGCTGAGTGATTGGTGCATGCCTGGGCCTGGGCTGGGCTGCACGGCAGGGAAGAGCTTCCACCATGATTGTGCAGTGGCAGGAGGCAGAGCGCAGTACTAGCTGATCTAGGCCGCGGGTTGGACGTGCTTACCCAACCCTATCATCCAGATCATTAATGAAGATATTAAACAGAAGAGGACCCAGTGTTGATCTGTGGGGCACAACACTACTTACTGGGCTGTAGGTAGGCTTTGTGCCGCTGATTACTGTGCTCTGAGCCTGGCTGTTCAGGCAGTTTTCAGTCCACCTTACTGTCTGCTCATTCAGCCGTATTTCATCAATTTGTCTAACGTAAAGGGAGATGTCAGAAGCCTTACTGCATGACTTCCCCCAGTGTGGACCACATGCTGGCTACTCCAGGTCGTGTTCATGCTCCTGGAGATGGTTTGTAGGATTAGTTGTTCCAGAACTTTCCTAAGGATTCAAATGTGGCTGATTGGCCTGAGTTCCATGGGAGATCAAGGAGGACTGGGTATTTCCCTTTCACACTACCTATTAGGGGGAAGTGATATCTTACAGACAGTTCCCTTACTTTTGTGTGTTTATTTTGTTTCTCTTAAACCAGATTCCTTTCTTACTGGAAAGGTACAGTAGCATTTTGAATTCTAATTCTGTCCTCATGCCACATGTGTAGGTAGTAATGCACTGGCTGATAGCTTCATTAAGATTACAGGCCGAACTGAGTTTATTATTACAACAGAATAAATATTTCCCAGGTGAGGAATACTAATCTCCTCTGTGACATATTGAAAACTGCTCCTAATTGTCAGAGAAAAATGTTCTTTTTTGAGTTGAGGTCTTTGAATATTTTTGGGGGCAATCTGCTTGGTTGATAGGAGCCTATTGTCCTGATAGACGAATAAAAAATTTAGAGTTAAAGCTATATCACCTAATAGTATTTATTCTTCTGCTTCATCCTTTCATTTTCTTTCACTGATCTATTTATAGTCAGTCTTCAGCTGCCCAGTGTTATTAATTATGTATAGTCTCTTGTTGCATTAATTAGTTCTTCGAGTCTTTACTGGTATGGTATGGTAGTCCATTTACTGTATTATTTCTGCTGGGTGATGCGTTCCTTATCAGCTGGAATGATGGTATTTGTATCAGGGGTTGGGTTTTTTTTGTTTGAAGGTATTCTTGATTTGACCTTCAGAATGATAGGAAAGCGATAAGTCTGATCCAGTTTTTAAATCTCGGTAGTGTGTCAGTTCAGACATTAGGACACATTGTTCGGATTAAAATGTATTTATTCCTCTCTGCAAAGAAGAGCAAGCTTTTTGGTAAAGTTCACTCTGAAATCTCATGGCAGTTTTTCATTGATTTCTTTACTTTTCTCTACCGTCACTAAAAACAAAACCAACCAAACAGAAAAAACCCCACCCTTACTATGTTCTGTGTACGTTTTTTTGCTGCTGTGTAAGTCTGTCTGTTCTAACAGGCAAGTCGAGCTATACTCCTCATAGGCTTCTTGTTTGAGAAAACTGTTTGCAGTTTTATTATTATACATAATAAAAAGGCAGAGTCGTATGTTGCCATGCAAGGGGAAGTTCTTTAAGGCATTGAGATAGCCTTACTTAATATAATGATGTGTGGGAATGCAGCTGGTGTAATTACATACCTAAACCTCTTCACAGAGCTGTCAGTTCTGTATGTTGACTGCCTGTTTGAGGCCTTATGGGAAAAATTCTGAAAGGAATTTTCTCCAAAACTGGCCTTCTTAAGGGGTTTATTTGTAGTGTGAACATACTGAATTCCCTCTGTTAGATGCTGGCTGGTCTGCAGAAATAGCATTCTGAATGACATGCATCCTACAGCTGTTATGACAAAGAAGAGAACTGGGGCTGTGTGTGTTCTGGGGAAAAATTTCATTCTGATATTGGAAGAAAAGCAAAATAAACAGGAATACAGTTTAAGCAGAAATAAGGCATCAGTTTCTGGTTAGTTTTTGCTCCTCTAATCCTTCTTACAGTGACAAGCAGAGGTCACAAGACAATGTAGTCCCTATGGGTATTGTCGCAATGAATTGTGAGGCAACTTGCGTGATACAGTGTCATCACAGATAGTGGCAAAGAGAATTCAAGTGATGAAAGATGGAATAAAGACTCAGTTTTATACCCACTGAGATTTATTTTGAAAGCCAGCTGCAGCACGGCTGAGTTTCTTTAATCTTCCACTCAGTAACATTGCTATTAGGTACTTTAATAATGTACAGTTTTTTAGCTACTACTTCTTGAGGATTTTTTAAATGAGATTTTTCCTATCTTTCTTACCCTCTTCTTTTCTCTACCCAGTAAGTGCAAATGATAAGGGGCAGGAGATGCATTCTGAGAACATTTAAAAACATCTGAAACAATTATTCTAAGCACAAAGTAGCCATTTTAAGTTGGAATGAAGTGCTGTGCTCATCTCATTTAGCATCTTGTGTAATACAGACTATAATTTTTTCCTTTAGTATGTAAAAATTCTTGAAAAAGGTGGCCTGGTTCTGATTTCAGGGCATGAAATGACAGGTAATTTCTGGTGTAGTTTTGTGGCTAATAAAAATGTCCCTTTTATCTGTTTAAAATCTGCCTGACTTCATTTTCCCTCCAGAAGTTTTTGCTATCTATTCTTCTTCTGGGTAGAAGAGCCAGTCAGCTATCTTTTTCCATTCGGATACTCCTGGTGCATACTTTTACTGCCTCTCTGAACTTGGAGGGTGGGTTTTCCTCTTCAGGTTGCTTATTTCTGAGCTATAAATCACACACTTTCCGATAGTATTGATTACCTACTCCTAACAATATAATAGTTGAAGCTTAGAGTTTGGAATCTTAAAATTATCTGTGTTTACTTCAGACTTTATCACAATAGTCTTTAAATTAATAGAGTGTTCCAGCATTGATGTAGTGAAGTTGCTGTGCATAAACTGATGTAATGCTATTATGGATGTCCTACATTTGGTAGAAGTAGGTGAGTAGAGTAGAACTCTGAAAAATACTAGTGTTACTTGTGTATTAATTTGTCTTTGAATGAAAAAAGCTGTATAAAAACAAGCAAGAGCACCTTTTCCTTCAGGATACGAAAGGCATAGTCTCCTGTTCAGTAATATCTAAGCTGTCAAATATTATATCATCTGGAACAGACAGACTTCTCAAAATAAGGATTGCATTATTTGAAAATCAGACAGGCGGAGCTATCTACCAGCGGACCATAAAACTGATTTCTGTATTACTTCAGCCTTCCCATTTTTTTTACAGTAGTTTGTTTTCCATAGAAGATTGGTATTTTCTGTGATACCTATAAAGGATGAAGCAATAATAAGTTTTCATGGCGTTCTGTGATGTGGTTTAAAGCAAAGCAAAACAAAAAACGCCACCTCCCTCATCCCAAAACAAGTCAAACCATCAGAACCTCATGGAAACGAAGCCAATTGCACTGCTTTAGTCTGTCCTCAAATTGATCAGCTTGACTGTGGAAAAAAAATAGTGATACATGCATGTAAACTACTTTGAATGGGCTGAGTATTGACTCAGTGTAAGGAGACGTGGATGTTCTCATCTCTGCAATTCTGAGACTATTCTGTGCCACATGAAGCTGCATGTAACCACAAATCTCCTTATTAATCAAATCCTTTGGCATCGCTAAGGCCACAGAAGAAACAGTGCTATTAGAAGTGCTCAGATCTGTGCCAAGACTTGGGTTTTCAGCAAGAAAATCAAGATTTATTTTCAGATGTCCCTGGAAGCCAATTGGACTGAGCTGGTTGTTGCTTTATGAACTGGACGAATAAGATGTCGCATCGCCCCGCAGTTTCGTTAGTACACCTTTCTTCTCAATCTCAACAGTGTGATCTGATTATTTTAAAGGTTGCTCTTACTGGCTCTTAGTTCTTACTGTGGACAGCAAGACCAGCTTGTTTTAAAATTCTCGTCAGTAGGTATCACTCAAGTTTCAGGAGGCCCTTGACAACTGCAGGCTAATTAAAATTGTTTGCTGTCTTGAAATGCACACGTTAATGGGAGTTTTGGTTGTTCTTTTAAAAAATCAAACGGAAAAACTAAAGGCCAACAGACAATTAAAATCTTCCTTTCCTACGGCAGCAGAGAGCAGCGTTCAATATGGATCCTTCAAATATCCCATCACCAAAATTACTGAACAGTTACGTAGTTGATTTTTAAACACTGCCAAGAGTAACGCAAGGAACCTTTTGGCAGTAATGCCAAGAAGTGTTTGTGCCGTATCAGTGAGTTTTGATGGTAGCAGTGCTGATTTTCTTGTCGCTTCCATAATTATTTGTTACGATATTGTGTGACCTTCTGAAAGCTTCACCTTCTAGAAGCGAGGGATTTATATGAAAATTGAAGTTTCCTGTTTAAAATTAGAAGTCTTTGTGGGTGCAGAGAAAGGCAGGAAAAGTTATTTCAGGATACCTCCAAAGCTCAAAATTGAAAAATATCCTCACTTTTCCCCCTGAAATATATGAGTATTCAAACAGCTTTACACACTCCATCCTTAAAAATGCTGGCCCCGCTCTGCACGTTTAGAATGGCTGAAATTGGAAGTTCTGGGATGATTTTCAGATCATTATGTGTTCTCTGTAATTCTGCTCCCACTTGAAGTTCTCCCTTCTTTTCTCGTTACTTCCACTTACATTCCTTTCCCAAGTTAAGGTCCTTAACAAGGTTTTTCTTTCATAGTGAGGTTGTTTCTTAGTCGCTTTTCTTCAGTTCTCAGTTCTGAAGTTGTCGCCCTTCATTGTGCCTGTTTTGAATATTGCTCTCTCACTCCAAAGGCACTGATTCTGATAGACTATTTCTTGCGAAGTGGATTGTTTTCTTCTTGATATCCTTAGCCTGAAATCTTTTGCCAGCGAACATCTGTTTGATTTCTCCTTAAATAGCTGAAGATACGTATCCATGTATAATTAAGAAAGGAGAAGTATTTTCATTTTAAACAGCCCATGTAGAAACTAGTTGAATTTATCAGATTGCTTGAATTTCTTCTTTCTTTCAGTTTTCATTTGTAGTAATGTTTGTGGGCAGTCAGAAATGAGAGATGAAGGGTGAAATGCTCTTACGTTCAGTAGCTGACAGCTAGCTGTTGTGGATCGGTCCCAGGCACAGGCGTGGGTGGCCATAGAGAAGCAGTATGTTTGTAGGGAGTGCGCTGCTTTTTGAGCTTTTTGGGGCTAATACTGAGCATTGGAAGGGAGGGAGTCGTTCCTAAGTTCTTCTGTGTTTACTGGTCTTGTCTGTTTTGGTTCTTCAGAGGCCCAAACAGAAAAAAAATACACAGGGAAGCATTGTCCTGTCTTTGTTGCTCTGAATCTTTTGCAGTGGTGTTCGTGGGGCAGATCTGAAGGATTTTCATTTGTGCTTGCTCATGTGTTTATTTCCTATCGACCTTTTTCCCTTCCTTGTTTTCCAGCCTGCACCTGTTGGTTTTTTGTTTCCTGAACACAACCTTCTGGTTCAATAATTGTCAGAGGTACCAAATAAGAGCTTACAGAGTGAAATAGTACATTTTCAACAGTGCTTAATGTTGCATTGACAAGGTAGCTCACATTTCTAAACTGCTGCTTAGAAATTATAAAAAGAAAAAGCTAAAAACATGGCTTTAATTCCTTGCTAGTTCTGGAGGAATTCTTCTCCCCTAGTGCATGCTTTTTGCATAATATAAGTGTCGGTGTTATCTGAGATGCTGGCACTTTATAGTCTCTCCCAATATTTGTTTTATGTAGTTTTGTATCAGAAGTGAAAATAAATTTAAATTCCTTTCATCTTTTGAAGAAAATGCCCCTAAAATATGTACTTCATGGCATCTGAATGCTGTGCCTTGGCATGAATATCATGCAGCAACATGTCCCTGCTCTCAGAAGGTTAACTGACATTTCAGAATGCTGAATGTCTAAGTAAACCTGACCGCAGCCAAATGCACATTGCATTTATATTTCAAGAACGTATATAGGCAGGCCATTTTGAAGTTCTAGGCAGCGTATTACTTGTTAGTCGAAACCTGTTCTCCTGCAACTGTATTTAAAACAGAAATAAAAATGGCTATGGGAAACAAAGTAATGGCAAAGTAAAGCAGTAACAGAAAGGGAGTTACGGCTGCTATTCAGCTGTGAGCTCAGACCACTGTGCTGCCTTTCATTTTCTGTCCTGTCTTTCATCTAGAGATTGCTGTCACTGCGGGAGAACAGCGCAGGTACTGAATATTGGGCTGGAAAGGAGTTAGCAAATGTGGCTGACTTAGTAACAACAAAAGTGAGCCGCAGTATTTACTAGCAGAAAGGAGAGAGTAGACTGAAGAACTTGCATGTCGATTAACTTGGCAGGTGGTAAGACTTTGTATTTCTACTTTTCTTCATTCAAGAAGGCTAGGTGGATTATTTCCTGGTGGGCTTGTAGTTCTGTTCTTACATGCCTTATGCGTGCGCTGTAACTCGATAATTTTTGAATGTCACTTTAAAGATTAAAAAGTATTTAGGAATGTGTTTCTGAGGAGCTTTCTATTCAAATGCTGATGCACACTTGCTCAACTTTTTAGCTTTTCAGTAGAAATGTTAGAAAGCAGCCCAGAATTATTTTTGTTGTAAACTTCCATATATGGTGGTACATGCAGTAGGTCTGTTGGTTAAGAGATTACCATTTTTAGGTAGCTTACAGTTTACTGGTAATTTATTAATTTTCTGTGCAATAAAAGAAAATAATGAAATTGAATCTTCTACTTCAATCAACTTTGCAAGGAAGGGGAATACATTCTAGTTTGGATACTTCATTTTGTTTTATGGATTAGTTCAGCACATTTGAGGCATTTGAAGTAACTTATTTGTGAAGGCCACAGGCAGTTTTAACTGGTAAGTGTGGCAAGAGGCAGAAGCAAGCACTACCTGGAGTCCAGGAGAATTTGCAGGATGTGTATTGTATAAGAATGCTTAATACTTGTAGCATCACATACAGCATCTGTCAGTGGTTTGTCAGTGAAAGTTGACCTCCCAGTACTTCTGTGCTGTCTTATTCTAAACTAAATTTGTGTTTTATAGCTTGAAACAATTGGTTGGCAGCTTAATCTTCAAATGTCTGCATCCACGCAAGCAAAGCTGAAATCTCCTCGAGCTGTGCTAGAGCTGGGTGTGAGCAATGAAGATTCAAAGGTAAGACAGATGTGTCTGACGAAGCTGGAATGAACTGTGATGATGGCTTTATGTTAGAAGTTGTGAGGCATCAGTTGGAACTCTTGATAACAATTAGTCTCCCTGCAGTGTTTTCATATTTATGTTTTGTGAAATTACACTCTTAAATGAATTAAGCATTTGGAATGGTGAAGCACTGGTGTAATAGCATATATATTAAGCGGACTGTGGAGTTGACAGCTGTGTTATCAACTGTGGGCTGTGACATCATGGGAAGATGTTATGAAATATGGCTATTTTGGATCTGTAAGATATATTTCTAGATGCCTCGATGCAACTTGTGATTGATACTCCTTGGACTTAATGCTCAGCTTCTGGCTGCACTATACCGTGAGTAGTCACTTAAGATACCACTTGTCACTCCTAGCCTTTTTGTGCTAATAATGTATTTATATGAATGATGACAGTGGTCCAAAGCCACAGAAAGCCAATGTTTGGAGATTTTAAGATAAAGCCTTACATTCAAAATTTTTAGTGATTGATGGTGTTTCAGTGTCAAAAACAACTAATGAAGTTTTATTTATAAAGCTGTGTCATATATTACTTAGCACATAAACATTTATTTACCTTATCTTGCTAAGGTACATAAATTGGAGCCTTCTGTGGTGTCTCTCAGACTGTTAAGCAATGGAACAGTCAGTACAAAAGAAGAGAAGAATCAGAACTCATTTCAGCTTTTCTGTTGCATTTAAATTGAGGTAATTTTACTAATGCAAGTGGAGTTCCTGATGTGTGATAGAATGAAAGAGAATACACAGCTTGTATTTGTGCTTTTTGTCAGCACTTTCAATGGAGTTCACAGCAGTCTCTCTTTTTGAAAAGTACATGCAGGAACCCAACAATATTTTATGCCCAAGCTGTGTTGAGGAGCACTGCATACAGGTTCAAGTCTGTGGCTGTAATTACAGCAACACGAGAGAGATGTGATCTCCACATCACAGAGATAGTTCACCTGTTTCCTTTACGAACAGAATTTGGCAAGTGGATTTATTATTTATCTATTTATTTCTCTGAGCGTAGCTAGATACTTATGTCAATTAATTTTCACTAATTACAGGCCTCGAGTAGGCTTGTACCTGGCATTTAGAACAGTGCAGCATGGAGAACATCCTGCTGATGAAATATGTTTCAGACACTAAAATTCTAATCGCTGTGTTGTTATGAAGACAACTGTTGGTTTTTTGTTTTGGGTGATTGATTACATTGTGTTAGAGAGTGAGTTTAAGATGGGATAATGCGTACCTGTAAACAGACAGAGGAGTTGAAGATGATTGATTTTTGTGCAGCGTTTGGTATCACTGTGATGCTTTTGTGCTCGGAGTATTAAGTTATCTGGAAATCTGTAATACTGGATACTTTTTTCCATTTTTCTGCCCACGCTTACGTAGGTGCCTTTTGCACGAAGATTTTGCATGAGTTTAGTGTATGGGATCATAACGATTAATTGTCTTCGTTTTGCACGAGCCTTTTTTATGAAGTGACTCATGGTTAAGAATAATGGCGTTTTTTTCAGATGGAAAGGAGGATGCTGTTGTAAAGTGCTTTTGCGGGGTTGGCTCATTAGGGGGCAGTAGTGCTCTTTGCCACGCATTTCCAGCTCTGAATAGTATTTTCAGATAGTACTCAGGCTCAGTTCTAAAGTTAGTAGTTGTGGGAAGCACTAAGGGTTTACATTTCTAATCTGTATATAACAGTAGAAGTTTGTCTTGTCAATCTACATAATTAAAACCTCTTTAAAAAATTACTGAGCAAGGTAAATGGAATTTGCCACTATTTCTACTAATTGAAAGTAATTTATACTAGTTTGGTAATGTTTACTGTAAGTAACTACGATTAAACACCGTTTAAACTATTCTTTGTCAGAACCTGACACTTAAAATAGTTACTAAATTGTTTTTCCAGTAGCTTTAATCAGAAAATGTGTGGATATACAGATGATATTTGAGCTTCGTGCAATGAGCCAGAGGATCCAGTATTTGAGATGGGTCTCTCAAGTATATTTTGTCAGCTTCAGATGAAATACAGAAGAGTATAGGTCTTTAGAATTCAAAATGAAGTTGGGCTTTGTTTCTTTCAGGTGATTTAAGCTACTGGTTAGATTTGCATTGCCCGGTAAATACCCTGCTTGTGATTAGTAGTCATAGATCATGTGATCTTTTCTGAAGCCCTTCTTAGTCGTAAAAATTTGCTGTTTGTTTTTACTCGGATGTTGAACTCCTTTTGCTTTGGATCTAACGTACATTTTACATATGTCACACAGAGCTTGCCATCGTTAGGGTGTTTAAGCACTGGAATGAGAGGCTGCATAGCTTCCAGCTGTGGGATGATGACTTGAGCAGTCTGACCCAGGCGTGCATCCAGCCCTGCTGCAGGGGGAGTTGGATCAGGGGAGCTGCCAAACCCTGCTTCCCAAACCGAGTCGTTGTGTGATTATAGACTGCTCAACAGCTTGGTTGTTGATGAAATTTGGTATGAGGAGGAGAAAAGAGCAGGCTGTGATCAAAAACGCAATTAACAGCACTTACTACAACGATTCAGAATTTATAATGTTTAATAGCATTTCTAAACCTGACCAAATGGAATTTCTGTGAAGTAGACACATAAAACAAGCTGGTACGGTGGGAAAGTTGCTCTTGTTTCCATTCTTATATTTAAGCAAATGAAGAGAACATTTAGAAATAGCCTCTTGCAAACTGATGTGTTCACTTCTGAATGTATATGAGTGTTGTCTTTATCTGTGTAATTGGGTTTCACGTTTGTTGTTGAGCTGCAGCACTAGCAGGATCATCTTTTGGCTGCAGGATGAAGTAGCCAGTAGAGGGCGGAGGAATTAATGCTGATAATACCTACCAATTATGATTGCAGATTGGCAAACAAAGACTGATCCTGAAAAGTAAGCGCTGTGTGTATTAGCATCTCTGCTTATCCCAGTGGTTTATTTAATAATTATCTAAGTAGACACACAGTCGAATGTCCTTTCCCACTGTTAATACAGCAATTCCCTCAGCCATCTAGGAAAGAGCTTTCTGAGCAGCTGGGGCAATTCCCCATAGCCACAGGAGCCATATACAAAAACCTCTTCTGGCAGAGGTTGTGGAAAAGGTCTGTGGGCTTCAGAAATGTCACATTATCTGTGCAGGACAACTTCCCAGAGAAATGTGATAAGTAAGAGTGCGTTCTGCTGTACTTGTTCACTAGGAATATGAAGTAAGATACTTTGTCATGTAAGATATTTATTACTGTGTATTTTTACATTGTGATCTGTAGTTAGCATTTGTGCTTGGAAGTTGTTAGGATAAATTAACTGTTGTTGTCTCTCAGGTCTTTTTTGTAAACTGGTTTCATTAAATACTCAAATTTAATTACAGTTTTTCCTATGGAAGGTATTCTTCTTTTCTTTTTCCCCCCTTCTTTATTTTTGTGTGCAGTTTCCTTTGTAACCATTAAGGACTTCTTGATAGCCTGTCTTTGAGGGAGTTTTTTTTTTCCTTTAAGTGGGAATGCTGTGAATAGGTTCTTTCTGAGAGTTCATTACGCTGTTTATTGTATTTCTTCTTTATGCTGAGGAATTTTGTTGTGTTTTGTGTGCCAATGCAAGGCAAAAATGATAAAAGCACGGTTTTATTAAACCTGCCAGTGCAGTGCTTCTGACACAAGGCACATGATATTAAAATACTGTAATCATTTAGTTTTATTCCATTTTAATTTCTCTTGAATCTCTGGATGCTTTGAAAGGAGAAAATGACTGTGGAAATCTTTGAAATTATTTCTTTTTCCTTTGCAACTGTTTGTTGAAAATCAAAATGAGGTCTGCAGTTGAAACTGAGATTATAATAGATATTCATCATTCTACAGAGGATATGGAAGTCTGGGCATCTTAAATTACTTTTTACTTTCTGGAGTGAGAGGCCCCAGCTTTCTCTTTTTTATCCCCTCGTGGTTTTAACAGACTTTCTATGCGGTCAGGACTGTGAACAACTCTAGGCCTTAGATGTACTGCTGTGTTGACTTCAGTAAGTATGCTGCTTATCTTTCTAAGCTTGTCATTGTGAATGTTTTCCTCATCTTTAACAGCAGAGCAGAGTAGATGAGAAGCAAAGCTTTTCTTCCAGTTGAGCTAGGTCCATCCATCAGCTCAGGCCGTAGATTCAGTGCAGCCTGTACAGCATGCAGGCAGGACCTGCACTTTTGATGGATGTTTAGGGAAGCATGATGGTGCTTCCACTTCCCCTTCAGTTTAACCCTTTTCATTCTGAAAGGGAGCAGTGTTGGCTGGGTGGCAACAGTGGATGCTAGTGATACATTCCCACTCAAGGGGCAGGAGGTAGCAGCACTGAGCATCTGCACATTGATGTGTTCTCAGCATTTATCCTTCTCAGGCCTCTGCTTTCAGCATGAATGCATTTGGATACCTCTTTTTCCAAAATAGAGAAGTAATTTGTTGCGTCTTGAAAGACTCAGTGGTGTTGGAGGCGCTATGATGAATTGCAAACACTAAGTTGTAACTTGCTTCTTGTGTTCATCAGCCATTTTCTGTTCTGATTAAGGTATTACCCTTTTCTTTCTCAGCAAACAAGGAAGCTTGCATGTACATACTTGACTTGAATTTAGTGTTCATGTAATGCAGATTTGCAACTCTAGCATTTGCCAAAAAGTAGGACAGGCTGCTGTCTGAATGCAAAAATATTCGAGGATGAGATTTAAGAGGTTTTTTTCATTCCAGTTGAGAGGAGATAAGTGAAGGCCTAGATGTCTTCAGATAGCACAGTCCTGGTCACAGTCTTTCTCAGCTTCTTTATACAAGCGAGATTGCTGCTTTTGGCAAGGAAGATTGTGAAACCAATTTTGTTCTGAGAACTAAAATCTAATGAACACTCCTGCTGATAAGAAAGCAGAAACTTCCCTAAGACAAGGGTTCAGAATACTGGGAAACATCTTCACGTTTCTAGGAGCTGTGGTGATAGTGGTTGTAAAATCTTGGGCACGTGGAGCAGAAAAATGAGCTTGAAATTTGTAATTTGCTTCCAGGCTGTCACGTCGCTACAGAAAGCTGTTAGAAGTGTCTTTGCTCAGTCTTTAAAGCCTGAAATTCCAAACTTGCAGTGCACAGCAATTCTTGCATTGGACCGTTTCTGATTTATCTACTATCCTTGATCAAATTCATTTAATTAGAGGAAAAACTGAAGGCAGTCCTGAATTTTCAAGCTGCTGAGAGAGCTTTTTGTTTTCTTACCAGCACAAGAGGGAGGGCTGAACAACCTGTATCCTGTAAGCTGTGGGCAGTGTGGCATTTTTACCTAGAAGCCATCTATGAGGTGGTGTGACTCCAGGAGTACGTGCTCACCTCTGGCAACTGTAGTGCAGCATGTAGTTAGTTATCGAGCTCCATTTCTGATCTTAAATGATTGAATTATCCAGCTTACAGTGAAGGTCAGGCATTTCTGCAGTATCCTTTTGTTTTGTCTGGCAGTAGACAAAATTTATGAATAAAATCCATAACACGTGAATTTACAAACCCTGTAATTGGGAACAGCCCCTCCAAATGCTCTGTTTCCACTAAAATACTCTTAGAACTGTGTCCATGTATGTTTTAATTGTGGAGTTAAAGAAAAACTTGGTCCCTGTTGACAGTGTCATGAAACAATGTCAGTTTGTAGTTAATACTGGTACTTTAATTCTTTTGTAAACTGAATTGTGCATAAATGTGTAGCTTTACCATTGTCGATCCAGCTGAGGAGCTGAAAGGTAGGGTAAATATTTAAGTTTAAACTCGATGACCCACTGCATTGTCAGATGGAGTTTAAATTTAAGGTGGAAAATAGCCATATTTTGCCTGTAGTTCTGTAGTGCTTTTGCAGTACCTTCAGCACTAATTCCTCCCTGCCTCAGAATGCCCGTAGGCTCTGCCCTGTGCCTGGTTCTTCTTACTCTAAGGTAGGAAGATAAGGTAATGTAGAAGTTGACCTTTCTCTAACAACAAGGCTCTCTTTTATGAAAATAACTGTTCTGCCTATGTCCTCTGTGACAGCGACGTTTACTGTTGCCTACTTCAAATGAAGGTGAGGCAGGGAAAGAAAACATGTAATCTCCATGTCACCAGCTTTCTAATGCAGATATTTACAGAGAATTCTTCTGTTTTCAGATGCAGGAGAATCAACGTTTCGCTTAAGATTTAAAAGGCAGGGGTCATAAAGCATTTAGATATTAATAAATCAAATGAGTAAAATTTTGTGGCATTAAAATCGGATAGGCGTAGTTGTCTTTTGTTCCACTTGGCAATTACTCAGGCTGAGAAGAGGTGGAAAACAGGTTCTTTGTAGAAGTTGGAGATGATTTTTTTAAATAAGATGTAGCGTTGGGAAGCTCTGCAGACCTTTAAATGTGGTGGTATCTTTTCTGGGTGTGACTGGAAATGCTGCTTAGCTCTCCATATCCAGTTTCTCGGTTCTTCCATATTTAAAACGATGAACTTATTACTGTTCAGCAGTTGCTACTTGAACAGATTTATAGAAAATATTGCTGTCTGTTTATCCTTCTTCCTGTTAATCCTGTTTTTCCTTTGAGGGGTTCTAAAGAAGAAAAGTTGGGAGAGACATGGAAGTATTTTTATTTCATTAAAAAAAAAAAAAAGGGAAAAAAAGGATTTTCATGTATGTTTTTTCAGTGGACTTATTACAGAATCACAGAATCACAGAATCACTAAGGTTGGAAAAGACCTATAAGATCATCCAGTCCAACCATCCACCTATCATCAATAGTACACGCTAAACCATATCCCTCATCACAACATCCAAATGTTCCTTGAACACCTCCAGGGTCGGTGACTCCACCACCTCCCTGGGCAGCCCATTCCAGTGCCTGACCACTCTTTCAGAGAAGCAGTATTTCCTAATATCCAGCCTGAATCTTCCCTGGCGCAGCTTGAAACCATTCCCTCTAGTCCTATCACCAGTTACACGAGAGAAGAGGCCGACCCCCAGCTCACTACAACCTCCCTTCAGGTAGTTATAGAGAGCAATAAGGTCTCCCCTGAGCCTGCTCTTCTCCAGACTGAACAATCCCAGCTCCCTCAGCTGCTCCTCATAAGGCCTGTGCTCCAGACCCCTCACCAGCTTTGTTGCCCTTCTTTGAACACGCTCCAGGGCCTCGATGTCTTTCTTGCAGTGAGGGGCCCAGTATTCTTCAAATACTTCAAGAGCCAGCAGTGTTTTATTGCCCTGTATCTGGCTCCCCTGTGAGGTGGATGCCTTCAGAGCTTGGTGGAAGAGATAGTGTTGTCTTCTGCAGTCTCATTATCTGTTGCTTGTTTTGTTTTTGTTCTTTTTTTTTTTTTTTACTGCACAGGTACTCAGAGTAGAACCATTTGGTTTGCTTTTTGTTACTGTAATGGTAGTTTGGGGGTAGTCCTTCCCAGGTGGAAACAGAAGAGGCACTCCCCTATTGACTCCTCTTCTGGTAGGCCTACTGTGTTTGAGGTACCCTCAGAAATTGGAAGGCCTTTACTTAAAGAAAGGCAACATGTAAAATGGAGGTGTTAAAAGTAATTTCTAGGTATATGCAGATTGTTTTATTTGAAGTTGTGTACTAGAACTTGGCTACACCTCCAACTTCTGTAGCTGCAACTCAGAAATGCGTTTTTGGCAGGACTCTCCAACAAAAGGTAGGTTAGTGACTTTACTAACTTAATTAAACATGAACTGCTGAAGAAAGCTGACAGAAGTTTTATTTTCTTGTTTTCTGGTGTATTTCATCTGCCTCGTCTTTGATTAGTGCACCAAAAAAGCATACCTGCATGAGCTTCTTTGTTGTCTTCTTACGGCATCCCATGTGTAACAGCTTGACTTTCGTGAGATTTTTTTTTGTTATACTTCACATTTGTGTCCTGAGTTGTATTTTTTTTCACTTCTGAGTATTAAACACGTGGATTAGATTGGAAACTGTGCTAATTCTGTTTTTATGCGATAGGATTTTTCAGCCTATCCTACAATGAAGGGTAGTAGTGTACAGGAAGGCACAACAGGCATGAGGCACTCACTCAGCCTGTTAGTGTCCATCTTACATTGTTTCTTTGTGCAGCTTCTGAAAAGCATAGCTGCAGTCTGACATTTTAACTAGTAACATATTAAACAAATAAACATTTAATAAGTTCCTTAGCATTTCAGGTGTTTGTTTTCTTGCTGTCGTGTTGACTAGGTTAACTTTTGCTTTGGAAAAAAAAAATCAGTCTCCAGTTGTTTTTTTTTTTAATTCCTCCTGACAATATCAGATGACTTGCTTGATCTTCAGTAGTAGTTGACGTAGTTGCTCCGTTTCTTTCATTTTGTAAAGCTTTTTCTTTTGCTTATTGAGCCTGAATATTAATTGGTTTTTCTAGAAAGCACTTGGCTGTATGTCCTGACAAAATAACCACTTTCAACATCAAATGCAGTTAAGGAAGTCCTCACACTGAAGTTGTGTATGATGTCTGCTTTGTGCAGGCCCGAACTGACATTGGAGATTACAGATCTCCATGAGTGTTTGCTGGCAGTCCGCTGCAGGACTGACTGTATTGTCATGCATTTGAAACCTTTCTGACTGTTCTTAGCTGCTATAGGCTGTCTGTCGTAACTGACAGAAGAGTTTAAAATAAATGATGTTACACAAATATCATCTTGCTTTTACGGTTCCGGAAGCGGGAAAGTAAAGTTGGGCCAAAAGGATTAAAACTTGGTGAATAATTCAGTTTTAAATAAGTTGTAAAATCTGAGAATGCTTAGCAGAGTTGATTTCATTTGCTCCTCAACTTTCTTACATGTTAAATGTAGGAGATTTTGATATTTTTTTTCCAAATTGTTTTCTGTCCTCTCCATCAAACTCTGCAGCTCCCTGTCAGAGAATGAGCGCTGGAGTGGCCATACAGAGCTTCATTTTAATTGACAATTTTACATGCAGAAAAACCAGCATTAGCTTGAGGGTCTGCAGTGTGTTGCTGGAGTGTGGAGCATCAGGTGAGCTGTCTGCTGCATCTGGAACTTGTGTGGCCTGTGGAAGAGTCAGTGGAGAATTCCTAGTCGTGGGAGCCAGTGAGTTCAACTGGGAGCAGCTGTCTGCACTTGCAGTGCAGAGCTGGTGGTGTTAAATTTACAGGCTTGGGCTTCAACTATGCAGTGCCTTGAGTGCTTTTGTCAGTATGAAACTAAATAATTGTGAGATTCTGCTTCAAAATAAGAGTGCTTGGCCGTATTTCCCTTTCAGAATTTTTCTTTCATCCCTTCCATCATAGTGGTAGCTACAGAAACCAAAAGTCTGCTGTTTCAAGCATTTCAGCAAAGTGTCTGTACGTTACGATGAAGTGAGGACATTGTGCATGAAACTTTAATTCAGGTTGGGAAATTATGAATTCCATTCGAGTGTTTTTACGGCGCAGCTCCAAGAAGATAGCTGATTTATGTCAGAACGTCAGAATGTCAGAATGCTTTTGCTGGGGTCACACGTACACTTCTGCACGTTGCAGAGCTGTGCAGATCCTGCATCTGGCTGCTTTTCCTTTATCTTCGCTGTCCCTGCACACAGCCTCTCATGTTCTTGGATAACACACGTGCATGTATTTTCTTAACCGTGTTAACACCAAGATTAGAAAGGGCTGTTTGGGAGTGAAAGGATGGTAAGGGCAGCTACCAGGCAAATTCACATCATTTCTCGTTTTGGCTCAATTGCTTTCCCGTTATTTTAGCTAATTTTTTGTCAACATGCAAACTTCTCAAATTGCCAGGTTGGGCTTCATAGAGAAGTAATGTGCATATTCTTGAAAGGTTACAGAGTGAGCATCTCCTGCGTTGCTAACATCTGTCCTGCTTAAGGCAATAAATACACAGTACATGCTGTCAAACAGGATCAACACCATGAATTTGACATTGCACAGGTGTTTGTAACAAGGCTGTGACTCCCTTTCCAGTCATGCTTTGGGTGGAAGAGGGTGGATCGTCACCTCTATCATGCACAAGGGCAGCAGTTTTCACTCTTTTTTTTCTGTTGTTTGTAAATGTAAAATGTAAAGACGAGCCTCGTATCTGGAATGATGTGGCATCTGAAGTTGTGTCTTTTGGCTTTATATGAGCGTTTAGCTAATTTCAAAAGCTGCTACGACAAGTGACCTTTTTCTCTAGATAGCATACATGAAATATGACTGCTTTTACGGGAAAACCACAGCCCACAGCGTGGCCTGCAGCCCCTGAGCAAATCTTGTTCACTGTGATTTTATGAAATCACTACTAATGAAATAACATATTTCTAGGAATGCGCACTTGATACAAAGCAGTAATAGAAAGAGATTTCAAGGGGAAAAGGGAAATAATTTTTTTCCGTAAGAAGACAGATATACTAAGAATACATTTTGAAGCCTTGTGGTAATGTAATTACAATAGAAAAATATAGCAAAAAATAATAAACATGCTTATCTAGCTTGAAATTTATGCATGAGATGAAACTGCGTGTTTTTTCTGACCCCGAAAGCTGCATTTCTGAACTTGTAAATACGTAGTCAGAGCAAGAAGCCCTTTGGTCACCTCGTGAGACAGAACCGTACTGGTCGGTCAGGTGGAATAGGAAATTGTGTTGTGATGCTTTTTAAGTGAGCTTATGGAGTTCTCAGTGTAAGGGCATGGATCTTTCAGCTCTTTATATAATGAAAATATTTTGAGGATTGCTTTATAGACATGTTTCTAAATGCTTTCTTTCCTTCAGAGTGTCAGGATTAGTCACTGAGTTTTTCAGTAACAACTGATGGAAGGCTTTTTGGATTACTACTTGTGCATAAATGCAGGGCGCAGAGTTTTAAAGAGGGTTGAAGAAGCTGGATTATTGTTGTGTCCTCTTTCCCAACATCAACAGAAACGAAGAGAGTTGGGAAATGCTTATACTTGGGGATGAGTCATGAGATTCAGAATCTGACAGCAAGGCAAGCTTGCAGGGACCAGATCTGTAGGCAGCTCTGGTCTGCGAATCTGTTTTTTATTAGGTAGGTACATTACTAAGGGACATGGTTTAGTGGGAGAATATTGGTGGTGGTGGACGATCGGACTGGATGATCTTAGAGGTCTTTTCTGACCTTGGTAGTTCTGTGATTGTGTGATTCAGCGCTTACAGGTGCACTTGCCTCCTTCATGAGATGCAGAAAGTTACCACTGACTGTGTTGGCATAGCAGAATCCCAAGCTCAAGCTTTCTGGAGGAGCACTGATGATGTATGTTAGGGGTCTGCCCACTGACGAGTTAGGTGTGCCCTCATACCTAGCAGTCCTGGGGTTTTTCAGTGTGGAACTGAGTACAGAATACATTAGCTGCACAAAGGAGTTCAGCTGTGTGTCATCTTCCTCTTCCCATCAAGTCCTAAGTAAAGGAGTTTCAAAATCTGACTGCGTGCCCTTCAGAATAAATACCTATCTTTGTTCAAAAACAAGGGCATAAACCTTAAGATATTCCATGCAGACATCTGAAATGGTTGCTGGAAAGGAAAAGGGTCACTCGAAGATTCAGTGTACTTAAGAGGAGAAGGCTCGTTTGAAATTGAAATTTAAAGGCTGAAAGAAATGTATCTGTAGATTAAGAGAAGTCCCTCTTACAGCAGGCAAAAAAAATCCTGAGCTGCTTTCCCTTATTTCTAGATCATTTTGCCTCTTTACTTTCCTGTTCCTTTTCCCTTCCTCCTTTCTATCGTTCCATCTTCACAGAAGCAAACACTTAATGTTCCTATCAAAGACGTCCTGTAGATTCCAGAAGCTCTAACACAGATTTTCAAACACACCTTTCATGTAACCGGTGTCACTTTAGTTTTTCACTGTCACCACTTTTCTGTTTGAACAGTGCTTGATTAATATATCATGACAATTACTTATTAGATTATTTTCCTTTGTTTTTCAGACCTTCTTGTACTATAGCATATCTTCTACTGCTAAAGGTAAAAATAGTGTAGTATGGTATTACTGCAAGAAAGATATTTAGACAATGTTTAGACAGCTTCATAGTTCCTGGATGGCAGTACATTCCTATCAGTTGTGCTTTTGGAGGCTAACATTCAGCATGTTCTTGACTGAGCCTTTTAGCTTGCTGTTTCTGAAAACATTTCAGGTTTAGAGAAAATGACTGTTGGATGAGAACTAAGCTGGCTTGCGGATAGTGTGATAAATCTTGGAATCATACAATGGCTCAGATCCCATCATGATGGGATCATCTACTTCCAGCCTCCTGCCATGGGCAGGATTGCCACCCAACAGATCAGGCTGCATAGGGCCCCATCCAACCTGGCCGTGAACACCTCCAGGGACGGGGCTTCCAGAATGTCTCTCAGCAGCCTGTTCCAGCACCTCACCACCCTCAGAATGCAGAATTTTCCCCTAACATCTAACCTAAATCTCCCCTCTTTAAGTTCATTCCCCCAGTGCTATCACTATTAGACTGTCACTCTCCCTCATGGCTGTAAGCTCTCTCTTAAGTATGGGAGGGCTGCTGTGAGGTCTCCCTGAAGACTTCTTTTCTCCAAGCTAAGCAAGACCAACTCCCTCAATCTTTCTTCATAGGAGAGGTGCTCCAGCCCCCTGAGTGTCTCTGCAGCCCTCCAGGAATAGCCAGTTCTTGGTATTGAAATTGGTACTATTTGATTTCTTTCCAAATACACTTGCATTCGAAACACTGTACAGGCAGAAACATTTAATGCTAAATGTTCTCAGAACTGCTTTCCTGCAGCAGCTGTGGCCAGAGGAGATTCCCTGATAAAATGCATTGACCTTGTGAAAGGTACTGTAGCCAAGCAAACTGATTTAATCTGGTACAAGCATGTCTTATGGAGGATGGTATAACAAAGAACCAAAGTGCATGCAACAAATATGGGGTGGTCAAAGCAGTAAGGGAAGTTAACACCAAGAGAGGAGCAATGAACTGTTATGAACTGAAGTTGAGTTGAGCCAGTAGGGTCTTTCTGGTGCAGTTGAGAATGGTTAGCATGCAGGAAGCAGTGCTCTATGAGAAGAGTTACAATACATGACCCAGTGCTTTCTTCTCAACCTGGTATCAGAGAAGTCATTTTGAAGAGCTCTTGGAAGTTCACGTGTAGCATAATTTGGTGGTTTTTCTTTTGATTGGAGTGGCTTTAAAATTCATGCTGCCATTTTAACCACGGTTATGCTCTCCTATGGCCTGGAGTGAATCAAGATCTTGGAGCCATCCTTGACTTTAAGACTGAGGTGTGTTACATCTGTCTAGAGCACAGTACGCTTATTTTTACTGCTTTTTGAAGAGAAAACCTTGACACGTTTCACTGGGGGAATGTGATCAAAGGGTGAGCATATACTTAAAAGATCTGTGGAAATAAGGCTGAAGAAGGGTATAATAAAAACCTTTAAAAGTGTCATTCAGAGTATCTGTTCTGGATGGATAAATTGATAAAACACGTTTGTCAGTGTGAAGCAGGAGAGGTGCCATACTATAACAAGTGCTGTATTGAGGCATTGGCTTGTAAATAAAAATGCATTCTTACCGATTCTAAACCCTTCTTTCCTTCCATTAAAAAAAAACCCAAAAAAGTAGAAAATGGCTTGTTGTCAAAACATTTCCAATACAGCCTATGCCAGCTTTGAATTTAAGTAATGTGAATGTTTTTGTTAATGTGGCTGTCTTTAAGATCCTCAGAATTCTTGCAGACTACAGAGACTGCTGGCTTTTTATGCCATCCTATTTTCAGACAGCTGAAAAAAAAAGTCGATGCTCAGTTTTTCCTGCAGTTGTTCTGAAGCAGTTTGGTAACATGCTTTCAGCGTTAGCTTTTTTAACTAAAGGAAGAAATAAAAACTGTAGACTAAGCAAAAGTTAGCCCGTGAAAATACAGAAACACACGAAAACAAAAAAACTTTGCAGCACAAAAACGAAATACTGTTGTTATAGTATGTGTCTTTAAATAAAAATAAGCATTTCACATTGACAGAACTGCGTGGGAGGGAGATGTGTTAAATTCTTAGAATCACAGAATGGCCTGAGTTGGAAGGGACCTCAAGGACCATGAAGTCCTACCCCCCTGCTGCAGGGAGGGCCACCAACCTCTGCATTTAATGCTAGACCAGGCTGCCCAGGGCCCCATCCAGCCCGACCTTGAACACCTCCAGGGACCATCCAGAACATCTCTCACCTCACCACTCATAATAAAGAACTTCCCCTTGACATCCAACCTGTATCTTCCTTCCTTCAACTTAAAACCATTTCCCTTTGTCCTGCTATTATTTACCCTTGTAAAGAGTTGAGCATATGAAATTCTGTCCCGAAAGGGAAGGGAAAGGACAGTTTGAATGCTATGAAATCTGCAGGCTGGTACTGCTGCTGAAAGCAATGCGCAGTAATGTGTTGATCCAGCAACAGGTGCAGGTGCATTAATAATCTTTTTCCTTTGTATATGTACAAACTACGTTAATACATTTGTATTTCCTCACAGCTTGAGAAAATTAAGTTACTATTTGGCTTTTTGGAAATAAAAGTTTATAAAAGGTTTGTAATTATATGGAGTCCCTCTTTCTCTATGATAGGCATCTAATTCTTATTCTTGCATTAAAATACTCTTTGTAAGTTTTTTTTTAAGATTTCTGACATCTTTACTGAATATGAAGTACTGGGTTTGGGGTAAGTCAAGGAGAAAGTCATTGCCTAGAGAAGTGTCGTGCTTTGTTCCACAAAATTCCTTTCATGTTTAATTGGCTTAAACTATTTCAAAAATTACTGTTTCGTTTTTGCTGATTGTTTCTCTCAGAAGTCCTGCATTTTTGCACAGACATTGATTATGAACATTATTATTTAAGGTCAGGCCTTGCTGTCATTAAACAATGAAGCAAGGAGGAAGTGGTGCTTTTGGGAACTGTGGAGAGGTGGTCCAGCTGCTGAAATGATGCACCTGAGAGGTGGAAGGTGGTTGGGTTTCTGTGTACCCCTGAGTCTAGTATGAGGAGCCAGCTGTGTATTCTTCTGAAGGTGGGATGTCAAGTATTGGAGAAAGTGGTGACTGATTCTCATCCCATTTGTCTTCACCTTCGACACCTCAGATCCACCCAGGAAGATGTATTCTGTAGAGAAAACCATTTGCAGAGAGTATAAGCTAGAGTATAGCAGAAAGATAGGTGAGATGGCCAAAAGGATTTTTGCAGCTTTTTCTTCTGACTGTAATAAAATCCCTGTTTACTTATTTAATTTACAAGTTGTGTGACATGTGAACAGTAATAAAATCTGTTTTGCTTTAATTTTGTTACTCTGGCTGCTGTCCCTGTGGACCCTGGAAATCAGTTTGGAAAGGAGCAGGAAATACTTAACCAGAAAGGAGAGCATGAGAAGGGTAAAAACTGGCATTTGGAGCAGGCTTCACTGAAATAGAGCACAGCACAGCATGGGGTTGAATTTCTTTGGCTTTTCTTGTTGTAATCCTTATCAGAATGTTTGAGATTATTTCATCCTGAAGTTACTGATACAGACTCTAAACCTTAATACTGCATGACTGTGATGTCTGTTTAGATGAAAAAAGTCCAAAACATTTATGTCACTTGTCAGGTGTCCTTCAAAGCCAGCACAAAAGCATTAAACTGACTGTAGAGATAAGCAGATATGATAAAAACATTAAAAACAGAAACAAAACACCTCCAACCACCCAAAAAAGCCACTCTCAAACCCTTTTTTCTTCTAGCTGTTGAGAAATATATTTATTCTTCATTTAGATCTTTAGAAACCCCAAACATTTCATTTTCATCTGATGTAGGTCTCCCTGCTTGAGCGAGGAGGGTGGACCAGATGACCTTCAGGGGTCCCTTCTCATCTTAACCGTTTTGTCATTCTGCAGTAGGTGGAAGCAAGACTGCAGAATAAAATTCACTACTCCTTCAGTTGTGCCAGTATAATGTTTATGAAGCTACAGGGCAAACCAGAATAAGAAAATGACGTAAAACCATTATGCATGAAGGTTTACTAGAGATTGTGATTGCTTCATTTTCCAGTGGAGGGAGCCCAATAAAAAATGCACTTATAGAAGGAAGTGGACTGCTTCATGCAGCTAGTTGCAAATTGGAATGCTGTGATGTACCAAAGAAAAGTACAGCTTTAAATTCTGTCCTTTTCTTAACTGTTGTTAACTTCTTGACTTCTCTTTCCTAATCACTGGACTCATGCTTTCCAAAAGGAAGGTCCTGCCCCAGGTCTTGCAGTCAATTTAAGACTTTGGTTTACAGCTGTAGATGAATGTTCACCTTCATTTAAGAAGGGCTCATGCTTATCGTACAAAGATCAGGAAGATTGTTGGTAAGGTCTAAAGCTTACATCGTTTATTGGAAGGAATGACTAATGTGGAATTTATTTAGGTTGATGAATTTGCTTTTCTTGTTAATGAAACTAGTGTGATGAAGGGAATTATGTATTTCAAGAATTCCTGCAGATTTAAAAACCAGGAAATTGCTAAACTTTTTTTTTAATCCATCATGTTTGTGCATGTTTGTCTGAAGTGGATTTGATTGGATTCTTCTGTTATTAGTCATGTTGTTCATATGTTCAGTCTTTAAATAATGTAATCTCTACCCCAAGCAGTTCAGAGTCAGGAAGAGTTTTTTGTATGAAGTGTGGTTATAAAGCTGGTGAGCTTATCTCTTGGTTCTGTAGCTGTTTTTAGAATCCTTTTTCTTGTTGTCTGGTCATGAACTGAAGAATACAGTACAGAGAATTTGATTTGCAAGTGATGTACATAAAACTAAGATTTACCAGTTATAAAATTACAAGGGTAAGAATCAGTGTATGTTATGAGAGGGGGAAAAACAGGAGAGGGAGGAGAAATTATGGAAATATCAATATGGAACAAATTTAGAGTAGATATTATGCATATTAGTAATGAATAAGATAAAATTGTCTAAATAGTTTTGATTAAAGGATCAAGAGTGACATGGAATGCATGGAATTGACCGAGTCAGGAAATGAAAGGCTGAGGAGCATAACCTGACTTGAGCTGCAGGAATTAGCCTACCGCTTTGTTTTCTCAACTAATAATTTATGGGAAGCCAGCTAAGGAAATCACAGCAATAAAAGATGTTGTTTGTAACGTGTAGAAAGAGGATACGAGAAAGTTGCAGAAAGATAAAATAAATACAGCTGAAACACAGAGATTCTGGTGGGAGATGATGGTTAGTGTTGTCAAAAGGACTTCAGTACATTTAACTAACATTTTAAATGCAGTTTTCAAGTTGCAGGGAAGAAAACCAAAAGCGTCACTGGGAGTGGCTCAGTTAAACTTGGAAGGAACAGCTTTTGTGGTTCAGTGGTTGGAATGTTTAAAAAAGACGTAAGTTTTCACAGGGAGCTACTGTTCAATAAGATATTAGAAGTAGGTGTATTCAGGGAAGCTGCTAGAGCAAAATGCTTGAACAGGGGTTGGAGATGATTGGGCCGGATGACCTGAGTCCCATTTCAGCCCTTTCTGAAGAACAGGATTCTGAGGCATTTGTTACATTTTCCATTTTGGTTAATCTGATAAATTGTTCGACTGAATTTTCGTTAGAAATGCTGCTTACCTGGAGCTGTACAGAAGTGCTATAGCACTGCAAATCGGCCTTTCAGTGAAATCGATTCCTATTAAAATTACTCAGTCCATACTGGGAAGTGGAGAAAATAATGAGTTGTTCGTAACCTGGCAGACTTGGGCCCTGTGTCAAGCGGTAATTAGTATTGCTGTAGTTAGTGTAACCTGGCATAATCTTAATTACGTGAAACATGAACAATAAGGAGCCATCTGATGAGAATGAAAGTAATAAAATAGGATAAAAACCAGCGAATGAAATAAAGGATGAAAGGCAACAGTAGCACTGTGTCTGGAGTCCAAGTTTTGTGGCGTTCCTTGTTTAATACTACATGAAGATAGCACATGTGCAAATACTTGTGGTCGCGGTTGCTCTGAGTAGAACTTGTAGGGCAGAAAATATTTGGGGTCTTGGATTCACATCTCTTGTCGTTTTTATGGTTGTCGTCTTGGTTTATTTTAAGAGTAATGATGCAGTTCATTTAGCTTGTAAGCAGAGCGCTATTTCATAGCAGATCTTTCTTTGAATCTGCAGTCTGTCTCCGCATTCTACAGTGCAATACGTGATCAGTAGGACATGAAGATTGTATCTTAAAATCAATTAGCAGTGCAAAAACAATTAAAAGTGCAACATTTTACATGCTGACTTTAACTTGCTGCAAACTTGTTTCTAAAATCAGCGTCGTTCTGCATTCAGAGAGTATATTACCATGGTAGGTAGCTTCCATGAGTGATTTTCCTCAGAAGCTCTGAAATTCATGATTTTTTTAGAGCTTGTTGTCCATTTGTGTCAGGTGGTGACTGAGAGTGAAGAGGCTGGGCTGCCTGCTAGGAGAGGTCTCACAGTGTACAGACTGCAGTCTTGTGCATGTGTGGTTGTTTTTGATACCAGCTGCAGTATGAGGGTTGGTAAAACCAGACTGCACAAGCCAACTGTTAGGCAGAATTCACGTTTAGGTTTCATAAGGTGGAAGGAACAAAAAGAAGATTATAAAACGTTCTGCTGATGCATTTAGTAAGTTTAAAAGGCTTGTAAAAAGCATTTTGTAATATATAGCTTTAGTATGAATTATTTTTAGGCTAAGCAGGGTTTTGCTGGGATGTTTTTTCTTATTTTAACAGTGGTGCTCTACCAATGCAAGTTGCTGCTCAGTTTCACATAAAACTGTGTCCTAGCCTGCAGTGTGCACTGCTGATAAAATATGTTGTGGTTATTGTAGAACATAGCAGGAGTAATAACACAGTTGATTTCTTCACTTATTTCGTATAAAAATTATGATTTATTTAAAAGAAAATATCCTGCACTGGAACATCTTGCCAGTTGCTTCTAACACGTGCCCTCGACCCTCTGAGTTCTTGTCTATTTTATTGAGCCACTTCTTAAATTAGACTTCTGAAAGGTATTGGAGATACAAAATTAACCCTTTGTTTGTTGTAATGAAGTCTTTGCAGTGAAGCAGGGATCTGGGCATCCTTTTTGTCTCCTAACAGTGCTCTGAAAGGCAAGGCAGGTTTTCTAGGCGTAACGACCCAATCAGTAGCAGGCAGTTGTGGGTTAGTGGTAGAATTACGTTTTTAATGGAATGCTTTTTTGAGTAAAGCCCGAATTCTCATGTACTGTTTTTAGTGTGAGGTTTCTATTACTAAATTGCTTTAGAACAAAAGAGAAATATTTGAATTCTTTAATCTGAAACAGACTAATGTGCATGGAGGTAAAGGTTCCGCAGCAGTTTGATGGTGAATTCAGGAACACAGCCCAAGCACTCACTGCTGGGCTGCAGGATCTCTTAGTTCTGGCTCTTCTCAGCAGTGGGGAACAAGGGTATTCATAATGTGTTATATACAGTGTAATCTGAACTATTTAATGCTATCAGGTACTCACTCTGAAACAGAAAGCAAGTATATCTGAGACACTGTCAAGAGCTCAAAGGAAGAAACCCAGGCATTCTTTTGTTCTCTTTAATTTTGTGCTGTAACCACTCTGCATGTCTGGACTGTATTATTGCAGTTTACTCCTTTGTGTTTCGTTTGGCAAAACAAACATAGTACTCACAGCACACTGGTGGGCGAGTGGGTTTTGACAGTTGTGGCAGTAATGGCACAGTTAGAAACGGTGTAAGAGAAACTTCAGATTTGCATCTCAGTGTGGCCGTATTATGTAAAAACAGGTTTCATAGAAAAAGTGAAGGAGTTGGTCCTGAAATCACCACGATGCATTCCTTTGCCAGTCTTATTCTACCCATTTGTGGCTGCAGCAGCACAGCAGACATACGGGCTTTGTTTGAGCTTTCTGTGGTGTAGGGGTTCTGGTACCTTCTGACATAAGTGAGCAACCGGGCATAATTTTTAGACTGGAGTCAACCTAATGTATAATCCTGTCTTTGTATTCGAGCCGTTGTTCGTTTCAGTCGTTTATTTATGCTCTCATAGGATTATCAAAGCAACAGAAAATACTTCACAAGGAGAAGGATTCCCTACGTGATGGGAATCTTTGTGCATTGCTGTTCATCTTACAGTCGTGGTTGGTTTGTTTCCATGTTTGCCAAGTCTCTGTGGCCAGATCCTGTACTTACCTGTACTCCAGGTACTCTGCTACCACTGTGATCAGTTTTTTCTGTTTCTGCTGGTAGTTTCTTTCAACACGATCATCTGAAAATATGTTGAAAGCAAAAAGCTTGTGTACGGTATTTATATATGTATTTTTTTAATGATCGAGGGATTAATTCATTCCTTATGTTCCGTTGTCCCTGGCCTGATTTATTGCATCATGTCCGTGACACCCATGGCTTTGGAGAAGCCATAAAAATTTCACATGCCCTCTGCTCTTCACCCATGTCATTTTGAAGGACTGGCCTAATCAGGCAAATGACAGGGAGCAGAAAGAAATATGGTTCATGGATAATTAAAATTGTGTTGTTTTTTTTTTTCCTTCTTGGTGTTACATTTAGTTTAGAATAATTCATTCGCGTTTTGGGAAGCTAGGTTTTGTAATTCAAATTACCTGAGTAACGTGAATTCTGTGTTTGGAACATTGGTTTTAATAATTGACGTTTATATTCATTCCCGGAATACATTTTGGCCCTTTTGCAGAAATGAAAGAGGGAAATAAAGCTTCTTCAATGCAGCAGTTATTATGAGCGCAGTATGAAATCCACATGTGCTTGTGGAGGCAATGTAATGGCTGTCTGTTGAGGAATACTGTTTTACTACCTCCTGGAAAACAGTTTTTAATTGGTACTTAGGGGAAGTAAGCCTGTGGTTCATGAAGTAGGAGTGTTCCAAAAAAGAATACATGGTTAAGGGAAGCTCTGAATAATATGCAGACTGCTAGGTTAAAATTAATCATTCAGAGTGAAGAACTATTTTTTAATGCATTTTCATTATCAAGGAGCCATGCACCGGAAGGAAGTTGCAGCAGCAGTTGTGTGTGCAGCGGAGGTACCCGAATATAACTTTACTTCCCTGCAAAATCATATGCGTAGTGCGTGGAGTGGAATAATTGCGTGCAGTACTGCCTTGAGAAAAGCAGTTGTCTCTTGTTTACCCCTTTGCCGTGTCCTCCTCAGCTTCAGTTCCATCACTTGTTAACATCTCCTGAAGTGCATTGCTGGAGGACACGCGCAGAGACTTTCTTTCCTTAATGAAATACTACAGCTGAACAGCAAAAGCTGCATAAAAGATTTTAGTGTGACGTTGTTTCAGGTGTAGTATTTTAGTTTCTCCCGGTGTCCAAGCGCCTATCTTTGCGCGCCGTGTGTTTTTTTAAAGAGTGGTAATGTAAAAGGTTAAGGAGCATTTTCACCTAGAGCTGCGTGTTTCTGCTGAACTCCCATTTTCCCATAGCAATTTCAGTAACCACACGCTGTTTTACAGGAAGAGTGACTTGAGGATATTGCCTGATCTCCCTACCTCCCATGGTAAACCTTCTGTTTGTTTTGTGAATTTACTAGTCAGAGGTGCGTGATAAAACTTGCTGTCTCTTACTTAATGACACTTCACAGCCAGTAAGACTGCCAGACTGCTGTACAACTTTCCTTTCTACCACAGTAAGCAACGCAGGGGAACAGATCACAAGTTATCTTCTTTCCTAATCCCTTATATTGACTGAAACACTTAAAATAGATAAGCACAATAAAATAAATGGGAGAACATCTTCCCAGCTCCAAATAAAGGGAGGAGGAATCTGTGGGAAAAGTGCAGGAAGAACCGAGTCAAGAAAATGGAAGTTTTCAGATGAGTGAAGCGTGAATTACAGAGTTGGGAGAGCAAGTTGAGCTGTATTCATCACAGTAAGTTTTATTGGAAATATATATATATTATTTCTGGTAAAATGACGCCGGAGGAGCAAACTGAAACCGAACGTTTCGGCTTTCTGTAGTGGCAACAGTTAACAAAGTAGGGATACTTGAAATGTCTGTTGTTTTGTACAGAGCAGTCCTGAATCAGAAGTCCTTTAACAGCTGGCTGACCCAGCTGCTTTAAGGGTAAGGGTCGAGTGGTTTTGCTCACACGCTGAAATGACCTACAGCATCAGTTGTTTTCTTCTGATTATGGAGCTTGTGATTTCCCCTGTGTGTTTTTAGTTTTCGAGTACAGAAATTCATTTTGAAATGCCCTCCTCCCTGAAGAATAGTCAGACATTGAGGACTAAGTTAGTACTTAGTTCTGTCGCCTTTTACTCCCATATACGTCTGAAAACCTTTACAAAAAAACCCCATCATTGTTATCAGAGAATCCTGAGAATGTGCCCTGATGTGAGGTTTGTGCACGGGTGCTTTGTACCTTGCCACGCGAGCAGTATATGACTCAGTGTTGGAGGAGCAAAAGCAGATGTACTTTTGGAGGAGATAATTGCAACAGATGTGTAAAGTGCTGATAGTGCTGCAGGCTTCAGTATTTTTAATGTGAAATTTTCAATTTGCTTTCTTCTCCCAGGGTCTCAGGTGAGAATCTTGGGTTTCATTTCTTTCAAAGAGGAGTGAGCTCTCTGTGAACTGGGACCCAAGTCCCTCTTCCCGTTGTCCAAAAGGACAACCTTCACCATGGTTACCAGATGGAAATAGAACCTGCATGCTTGTTTGCAGTGCTTCTTTGAGGGCAGATAAACCCACGTTGCTGTTCTTAGATTACTCATGGGAATCCAGCAGGATTAATTCTCTGCTGGAAAAGAGCGAGCCTTTTCTTGAATGAAGAAAATGGTTGGTAAAAAAGCCATGGAATTTTAGTCATTCTGACTTTTAAAAATTGGGACTTTCAGTTTTGAGATTCTAGTTGCATGTTATTGCTGATTTGCTTCAAATAAGAAAGAAGACTATTAGAGTATATTAATAAATATATGAAGATTTGAGCATCGTGACATCCGGAAGTAGACTACTAAAACCTTGCTGGATGGTATTCAAATGTTGTCAAGTCCAGTATGGTTTTATATAGCTATCTGTTTTATTTTCATTTCCGATCCAGAATGGTCATAAGTCTTTTAAATGTAAGCAATCAGTGCATGAGCATCTATTCCACTGGGAAATACCTTCATTGTTATCTGTCAAGATGGTATTGAAAAAAGACTCCCCGACCCGCCTAAACCACGACTGAAAAATAAAGTATTTGTGTTTTTAGATGAGTGAGAGTAAAGCTGTGTGTTGGATGTAGGGACTCAGATACTACAAGTTTGAGCTGCACATTGCAAATAACAAGAGGGCTGCTGTGAAAGCAGTGCCTCCTATTTTATTGTGTTGGCTGATGACATCAGAGGCAGATGTTGGTGGTATGGCAGTAGAGGCTGAGCCTTCGCATCAGTATTCTGATCCGTGTTGTTGCTGTGTGACAGATGACAGCCAAGGGGCAATCTGACAGAATGATGTCTGACGCGGAAGTGCATGTGAAGCAGTGGAGTGTCATGGAACTGCTCCATGTGGGAAAAATGGCACCCATTGCCATTCATTGATGCTTGCTGGACGTTTATGGAGACCAAGTAGTGGATGTGCGAGCACAGTGTGGTGCGTTCCAGCAGTGGTGACTGTGATGTGAAAGACAAGCCACGTGCTGGACGGCTGTGCAGGTTATTGTGGGTGTCACATGCAGGCTCTTGTTCATCCCTGGCAAAAGTGCACAGCTAATGGTGGTGACTGTGTTGAAAAAGAGTGTTTTGTAGCTGAGAATTTGCTCTATCATGTGATGTTGCTGTGCTCTTTGTTGTAGTTCCCATGGAAACAAGTAGGAGGTATTACTTTTGGAGTGACCTACGTATACGTAAAGAAAACTGCATTTAAAATCCATTCATCAAAGAAGAGCAGCTTCTTTGCAGTTCTGGGGGCAGTTTTGTTCTGAAGAGCCCATATTCACACTTCCACATTTGTGCAGCAGATGATGCTCTTCCATATTCTGGATGCCTGCTTCAGACGTTTCTTCCTTGTCTGAGCCACTGCTCCCTATCCTACAGGTGGTAAAGTGTTAGAAAATTAACTTTATCATCCAGCGCCGCTAGAAACATGAAAGAGACAATACTGCATTTAAAATGTTCCTGTTCAAAATATTTTCGGTGCAATTAAAAGTCGGTTTCTAATCAAAGTGTAACAGAAAGTTAAACTGACTGCTGAAAAAAGCTGAAGCATGAGGCAGAGCTACCTTCAGCCAGGTTTATCAGCACACCTAAGCTTCTTATCTCAGCGTGCACCTTTTGCAAATGCATACATTTGTTTCGCACTTACTTCTTCCAATTACTTTAGCAATTTTCTAAATGCCCCTAAGCATTGGTTTCTGTATGAAAAAAATTACTCTTCTACAGTGTGCGCAGCTGAAATGCAGTCATAGGTTCATTAGCTATTTTCTATTTTAGCATGTTCTACAGTATTTCAACTTAATTAGTTTCAGAGCTCTGTTTGAAAGAACACGGCTGTATTTTGTATCCGTTGAAGTTTTCTCATTGCTTTAAAGTTTTCGCAGTATGTGAGAACGGAAGAGAAAGCACTTCATAAAGTTTTGCACCGAAAGTAATATAATAAAAACATCACATAAGCTCAGTAATGAAAGAAGAAAGTGTAATTTTGCAGGTTGTTCCTTGTGTACTTTTTGAGATTGCTTCTTTGACTTCCACAGTACTCTTGTTAGCGGTGAATAAAATATTTTTCTCAAATATAGCAAGAAAATACAGTGTACAGCACTGATTGTAACTTTGGTTTTCTAACATTGTTATTTTGGATTTTATTCCAGGTTAACTTCCTATCAATTGTCTTTTTGTTGAATTTAACATTATACACTACTATTTTAAATAGGAAACGTCAGTCAGTGTATCTTTTTAGTATTTTTCTTTGTATCGTGCTCTTGTGCTGAGCTACTTGTTAGCAAACAGCTGTCATCTGTATCAGGAGTTGCGGTGCAGGATTACTGGAGTCTGGATGCTGTTTGCAGCACACCATTGCATTGTTCTGTTGTTCTATTCACCATTGTCCTTCGTATCTCTCTCTATATAATCTATCTATATAAATATATACATACATATTCTATATTGTTCTATTGTTCCATTGTTCTAATCACCATTGCACCACTGCATTGTTCTACGCTGTCCTGGAAGCACTGCGTAGGCCTTTACACCAGAGGGTTACTCCTTGGCAGATGTTTTGGGATGCACCGTGCTGTCCAGCCCACTGCCTCACACAGCGAGGCCGCTTTTCTGGTGCCTCCTTCGGTTTGGATGATGCTCTGGAGGGTTCTTCTGTGCTGTTGTTGTATGTGCTTTTAGACCGTGCTCTTTGCCACAGTGTTCCTGCTCCTGGGATGAGTTTTCTTCCTTCTCTTTTCCCTCCCAAGAAAGAGGAGTAGTGCAAAGGGAGAGTAGTGTTAATAAATGCTTTGGTTCAAGCTAGATACTGAGCTGTGACTTTTGCAGTGCTTGAGACTTGTGCTTTATCATGGCTAGCCGTGTTTGTCTCACAGAGAACTGAGTGTGTGGTATGCTAACGTTATTAAAAGGCAAGGTAGAATACTGAGAGAGCGTGGCACTTTGCTGTGCATTCCTTCCCCTGTAACACACTGTCGTTTTAGTTACACCGTAGCCCTATCTGGGAGTAAGTAATTTCTTAGCTGAGTACTGAAATAATGTATGTATGAGGTGCTATGGGACTGGGGACTGTGGCAAGGCAGGAACTTTGCAGTGGAGATGCACGCTGCAGACAGTTTATCACAGCTTCTTGATGGCCTGCTTCAAATCCGGGCTCAGGGCATGACAAATTACTTAAGAAAAGAGAACCCGTGATTGACAGTCTGTCAGAATGGTGTCGGTTGTAGTGGTCATCTTCGGGTGTGGACATCTACTCTTAGGGAACTGGTCTAAGACTGTGCTTTACATTGCTACTGGTAGCTGTTGGGTATTAGTGACTTCAGACAATGTTAATGGTTGCTGTGATCAGATAAAGCTGTCCTGTAATTGTGTTACTGAAGCCTCAAGTAATTGAGAAATTGAGGCAAATGGAGCACACTATCAGATGGTAGAGCTCACTCCTGATGCTCTGCAGATCCATGCTCTGATTTAACTGGCTGTAAGTGCCCACTGATTTCTGCAGGATAGGGCACCCGGGTAAGGTGAGTTTTAACCTTGTGGTTGTTCTTCTGTAAAGTCTAATTTAGAAGAAAATGTATTTTCCTGTAGCGATGCCTTTGATTTCTGTCATTTGCCACAAGTGCTTTGTATTTTCTTAGAATTTAAGAGTTGCACAAAGGAATATGATGCTTTCTGTGTCCCTTTTGATTTGGGAGTTTGCTGTATTGTTTTATCTGTTTTCCTCAGTTTTCTTCTTTTTTTAAAGATCGTGCCGGTAGAATAAAAACTCCGTTCCTCATCTGTTTCAAAACTAATGAGAAGGCCCTACTGGGAAAATTATACGTGGTCTCTGCATCAAGAATGTCTCTCCCAGGTCAGCAGCAGGAAAAATTACAGTGACAAAGAAAATTGGCAGTGTTACTGTTATTTTTAAAGGTAATTTTGGAGTGACAGTTTTTTAGAGAAAAACGCTTATTCGGATTGTCATTATTTCTTATTCATTTGTTGCCACAGAATCCTTAATAGTGCTAATTAGTGAACTGAGTCAATGAAGTAATCATATAATCTTTTAAATGAGTGACTTTTAGAAAAGCAGTCGAAATGTTGTTACGTGCTGAGACTGTTGTGTCCTTTGAAAAAGACCAAAATACACTTAAACAAAGAATGCTATTGAGCCTCAACAGACAAACTGCAGATTGGAAGAGAGAGGTCAGTGCTCAGGACACCTAATACACCAGCTCTACGTGAAGGGCTGTGTGCCCATAGAATTGAAAAAGAATCCAGCACGTATGCTGCTCGGTCTAATTATAACGTTACAGATGGCCATTACATAAGGAATGCCTCTAAATCAATATTGTCCATGCAGAGAGGCTTCTAAGTATACCTGATCCTGAAAGAGCAGCAGCTCTCTCTGTTTATCTCCAGGAGCACAGTGCTTGAAGTAGGGAGATGCATATTCCCTTCATAGTTGCTGTACACCATTGTAGTCTCTCTTGCACCAGCTGGATATTTGCAGTTGATTTTCTCTACCCGATCACTGGTTTCCCTTTTACTTATTTTTATTTTTACTGTATGCATACATCAGGACTGGCCTGCATATTAGATGGATATAGGCACATTCTGTTGAAAATGAGTTATGTGCCCTATGCAAGGTCTTTTTGTTAGAAGTGGGAATACAGTGATGCAGAGACCACAGTGCGAGTGAGTTTGTTGAAGGGAGGTGAGCCTAGCTAGAAGAGGAATAACGTGCAGAAGCATTAACTGCCCAAATGAAATTTGTCTCCAGGTGCTTATGAAAGCTATCACTGAGTTTCCACTAACAGAAATAGTGAGGATCAGGATGTTAGCACGGTGTCTGCAAGTACGTGCTTTAGCAAGTTGGAAGGAAAATTCCCCCTTAACTGATCAATACAACAGTGGTTGAAATTGGGAAAAAAACAGACAATTTAAGTTCAAAAATAACATGGGATTAGACATGGAATATGTCTATACTATTATAATACTGACTGGAAAGCAGCCCCCCACACCCCCTGGCCTTTCTTGTCTGGCATGGATAGTAGCTACAGAAGAGGCTTATGGTTTTATTAGTGGTCCATGCAGTTCATGTTTTAAGCTGAGGCTGGACTTCAGCGTCTAATCTCTGTCACAATCCACATATAAAATACAAAATCACATGATAATTTGCCTTCTAAACCAGCATGCCAGGTTTGGCTTCCACCAGCCTTGTCTTTGTGTTCCTACAGATGCTGTGTAAGAATTGCATGAGATCTGAGCACAAGGTGCTTGGTGCAGCCTATAACCTGATGCACATTCTAAGTAATGTAAGAGTAATGTAAGTATTATGCCTGATTCTGCCTGGTTATTGCTGAGCAAGGCCATTGCTAGCGTGTTCTGGATTTTTGGCTGTGGATCTTTCGTAGCATATGGCTTTTCACAGTGTTGTACTCTTCCTTAAGAAACATGCAACTTTTGGGCAGGGCAGGCAGTATTTGGGATCTCACTGTTGCCTGTGTTTGGAAATAACAGCTGTTCTGCTAGATTAGTGTCTGTAGGTCCATTTAAATATTGCACATTTAGTATTTAGATTAGATTGGTAGGATTTAGCTATGAAATGGATGGCAATAGAGCTACACTACTGTTTGGTGATTAATGGTGAAAAAATACAATGAGCTGAAGGAAACTTGCTCTTTTCAGGTGTTACTTTCAAGCAACCCTTTTAATTCAGGTGGGGCCCTTATTTTTGACATGCATTAACTTTTCAGCATTTAAAGACTGACATTGGTAAAATGCAGCTTTTGTGTTTGATTAATGCCACGTTACGTTACAAAGTTATGCGTTTCAGTATGGTTGAAAGAATGATGTAGGTTGATCAGGGTGCTAGGACCTTGCTTATAGTAAATAGCATGGTTAGAGTGGTTGTCTGGTTGATTTAGTTAGCTCTACGGCTCAGTGTGGAGCAGATGTTAGTTTATTACCAGCTTGCTGTGGAGATAACAATGTAAGGATGGAGGAAATAAAGAACTGGCATACTGGTAAATTACGTAGCACAGCGTGAGCTATAAAGTTGCTGTTTGGTTTTGCTGTATTGCAATGTATTGCAGATGTTAAAAATATTCTAGCTTTTTGCTTAAGGCTGACAAAAACTGCTTTTACACCTTTAAGTACACTGATGGTTATGTCAGAACACATCAATGCTTTAGCTTTGGGGAGAGTCCCTGAGCTGAGAAGTACATCAGAGTGAAGAGGTTTTATAGGAAAGTGCCTGCACATAGACTTCTGCTTCTGCACTATACATAAGAAAAGAGAAGATGTAAAAGGAATGGCAGTCATAAAGGTGATATCCCAGCTGGAATATTGATAAGGAAAAGTCTGTAGAAAGGGGGACTGCCGGGGATCTTTTGGCCTGCAGCAACAGTACCCATTTTCCATAGATAGTAATACTATGAAATACCATACAAACACGTGTCTTGCTCCTGTGTTGTTTCTTAACCCTGTCGCTCCTGGTGAAAACTCTTCCAGGGTTTTGTTAATCTGATGATGTGTAGCTCCAGTTTCTAACTGTGCTTCTGAATATCCATTTTGTGTGCCAGTGATGTCTATAGCTTTAGAGCTTTTTCCTTCCTCTATCCTACATCCTTGATTTATTTATAGAGAGCACTCTCATTACCTCCCAGCCTACTTTTTACCAAGCTAATTTAAGCAGTCTCTGTTAGCATTCTCTTTGTACTAACTCCTCTTTGCTTCCCTGGTCATTCTAGTAGCTTATCCCTGCGCCTGCTTCAATTTGAATTCTTCTTCTTTTTCCTTTGTGAAGACAGATGACCAGTAAAGTTGACGGAATTCCAGTTTAGACTTTAGCCGTTCCTTGTAAAATGGCTTTAATGTGTTTCCATCTCTGCTGAAAATGCCTCCCCTGATACAGCCACAGATTGCAGCATCCTTTTTCAGGCTGCATTTATCTGATTCTCTGTATTCACTGATTAATACGTCCAAGTTATACCCCTCCTTTGTTATTTCCAGCTGATGATCCTCCAGCTTGCAGTAGAAATTCTTGCTATTTCCAGAGTGCTTGACCTTGACTTTGTGCGATTGCATTTTGTCATTGCTATCACTTTAGTCTTTCAAGGCAATTCAGTGCTTGCTATGTGATGTTTTGTTCTTCCTCTGTATTGATAGAGGTACCAATTTTGCTTTTAACCGGCATCAAGTTTCATTACTGTGATCCAGTTTTGTGCTCCGTTTCTGTTATGTGATCAGTTCTCAGAATGGTTTTGTGGGTACGCCTTCTCTTAATCTCACTGTAGCCCAATGATTTCATTCCACACTGTGAGCTCACCTAGTAAGGCTCTCTGTATTTTGCACTAAACTCGCTGCTTTCTGTCTCAATTACTAGCGTCCATGCAGTTTGGTATTGTAGGACTTGCAGAAGTCCCTATTTTTAAGGTGATCATTTCCGTGATCTAAAACGTTAGCTTACCTCTACAGTATAGGTTAGCCTGGGCTAACTAAATCCAGCCTTTTTCTGGATAGGTGTTCTGCCCATTAGAACACCAAATGACTTGATGAGAATGCCTCATGAAGAAAATGAAGTTCTTCATTGTCAGAGGAACTGCTCCCAGCTGTTTCTCTGCATTTCTCTTGAACTTTGTCTGAATGTAAAATGTGCTTGCTTATAAACGCAGGCTTACGGCCTGCTTTAAAAAATGCATTGGGCAAGGAATTGGGAACCCCGGTGATACTTCATTTCTGGATCCTAAAAATAAACTAAGAACTACATTGGGTTCTGCTGGTGCTTGCTGCATGCTGTGAGAAAAAGGTAAAGGATTTTGCAAAGTTTTTGTGAGATGCTAAGTTTTCCTCTGTATGATGAGAAAGAATTTCAAAGAGAGCAGAAAAAATTCCAGTTCTGCTTTCCTAATGGGCCAGCCTTGGGATTACAGGGTATCTTAATGAGGTATGCTCGAGCCTGCTTTTCTTGCACAGAAACATATCCTTCAGAGCTGCTGGAAAAAGTCTACAGTGACGTGTGGCTTCCTTACCAAACAAGATTGTTAGTCATAAATCCTGTCTGCGTCAGTCTCACTAGCCTTCATCTTGATTGTACCTGACTGCCTCCTTTGTATTTAAAAATAGAAGCGACAGCCTCTCTCCCTCTGTGTTTTTAGCTCAATTAGTTGGGAGCTGCAGGTGTGCGGCACTCTGGGGAGCAGCTAAATGCAGGGGTTGCGGCTCTGCTTCTCAGCGTTGTGAGGGTCCGTCGTTCTTTGCCCAGGAGCAAATGCTGCCGTGTGAAGGCCTGGTTGCAGAGCTCTGCTGGCACAGAGCAGCTTCCCACCACGGCCTGGTGCAGGCAGCCCCCAGGGCAGGGACAGCATGCTGAGAGCAGCTTGGAGCTCAGAATGCAGCATCCCCCAGAACAGTGGTGGGGAGCTTCCTCGACCTGTGTCTAGGTGGCAGGCTCAATTGTGTGCAAGCTAGGTTTCTGTAGATGTTTTTGTTAACATTTGCTTTTCACCACAGTGATTTAAGTAAGTCGTGCTGCAGGTCAGAAATATGTTGTGCAGTATCTTTTTTCTCAATTGCAGTTAAGGATGTGAGTGAAAGTGTGCTGATTACAGACAGCTGTAAATTATTTTCTTCAGTTTCTATCTTAGTGTTCAGTGACACTGCTGAAAATGAGTGATGCTAGCAGCAGAGAAGAATAAATACTTCATTTGCTTTGGAGAATATAGCTACATCTATGAAAAATTCATTTCAGTGATTACTTGACAGAAACTAGTGGAATAGAAGTTGTGCCAAGTAAAAAGACTCCGGTTTTGTTAGGACTGAATTTTATGCAAAGGGGAGAGATGTAGGAATTCTTAGGAGCATGCAGATGTCTCTTCCCTGCATAGACTATGCTGATCCTATCCGAAGTAAACAAGGAATGTGCTCTATTCTTTCTCAGTATTCCTCATTCTTATTTTTTAGCACTGGAAAGAACACTTACTGTTACTCTCTGCCTGTCTTTGCTCAAACTTACTGCTTCTTCACTTGATGTAATTAATTCTTTTATGATTTCTTTTTTTATTGAGGAAGATTGCTGTGATTCAGCGTAAGAATACTAGTGACTTATAATCTAAGAGAAGAAACAAACTGCTGATAAAGTTGCACATAACCCTCATCAATATTCTGAATTCTGTATATTAAAAAAAAAAGCAATGCAAGGTTATGTATTTTTTAATGACAAAAGCTATTTTTAAAGTTCTGTTTTAACCTTGATACCATCAGGGGGTGCAAATGCAATATGCAAAGCTTAAGGATTTTGGAGCACTTTAGTTTTAGGGGAAAACGCTTAAAAACAAGACAGTTCTGAGACAGGAACACTGAAAAAATGTACATAGCTCTTTCCAAGCTGTGTATATGTGTGTGTGTTTAAATATGTATACACACGCACAAATATATACATGTATGTATACAGTCTATTTCTGTTCCCCATACTCCACCAATTATGCACTTCTCTTGTAGCATCAGAAGGTCTTCAAGTAGCTGTGTATCACTGCACCTCTGTATTGAGAATTCTTCCACTCAGGGCAGAGTGCAATGCTTCAGTGCAGCATTAGCAATTATGAGATGCAATCCAAAGAGAGAGAAGATGAAAGAAATGAACCTGTGAATTTTCTCATGGGAGGTATGGCCCAGAGCACAATGGGGAAGGCATTACAGTGATGCCAAATAAACTTCTGGGACGTTCAAGCTCAATTTAACCTCCAATAGTTAGCTGCTTTTGTGAAAGCACTCCCAGGAGTAGCAGGGAGTGAGCCTGGCCAACCGTATCTTCAGACAAGTTTGTTTTAGCCATTGCAATTGAATGTTAATAGATGAATTTGGAAATCTGCTCAACCTGAAATTTCATTTAATGACAAAACCGCAGAATTATAATATGGCTTGGGTGAAAGCACTGGTTTTGATAAACTTTTATGATGCTGCACCTTAATAACCCCCTCCAGGTGGATTGGTGTATCTAAGCCTTTGCGTGTATAAGTTTCAGATTGTGGAAGGCATTCGAGCAATAGGGTGATCCTGCATTACAGAGACACTCCTGTGCTGAGCAGAACTCAAGGTAAAAAGTGGAATTCTTATTAATGAGTTGTCACTGTATTTTATAGGCACAGTTAGATATTTTTTGAGTGCTTCAGATGTGCTGGGAATTGGTGCACAAGAATGTAAATGTGAGGTTGCTTTTTTTTCCCTCCCTTATGGGTGTGAAATTTGACATATGTCTTGGTTTTGTCTTTTTTAAGACAGTAATGACACTAGACTTAAGCACCCCAAGATCTCTTAAATTAATTTTAAAAGATCAATTTCCTCTCCGTTGTGATGTGCATGAAGGTGATTATTTTTTATTGTTATTTGTTTATGCTTGGGCAAGGAAAGCTTAATTCATCTCGTTTGCCAGTTGCCATTATTTACAATGAAAAACAGAGCTAACTCGTTAGCTCTTTTTAATACAGTAACATCTGGCAAATGTCATCTAGATCATAAAATGAAACTCAGAAGAATCATTCGAGGTTTTGGATACTATGGTCTTGGCTGCACCTTTGAGGGACCAGCCATGTTGGCATCGTATGGGTCGTAACTGACCAGGAGGGGAAAGACGGTACTAAACAGCAGGCTGCCTGGGCTCATTATCAGAGCTTTAAACTAGATTTGATGGGGGAAGGAGGTATACCACTGAGTGACAGAGAAGAGCCAGAGAGCACTGTCACTTCAGGAAGCAGTGGGGTAAAACCTCATATTTTTCCCAGCAGATTTTGAGAGGGCTCCTCCCAGAAGGTAATGCAATGGACAGGCTAGCTGAGGTGCCACTACGCCAATGAATGCAGCATGAGAAATAAGCAGGAGGAGAAACCGTAGTGTAATTAGGAAACTGTGATCTAATTGCTATCATGGACATGTGATTGAATGGATCACACATCTGGAATACTTTGGTTGAGGGCTACAAGCTTTTTAGAAGGGATAGGCAAGGCAAGAAAGGTAAGAGCTGCCTATGAGAAACAGTTGTGAATAGGTTGAGAGGTTGTACATTTCTACAGGGATATTGCTCAGACGCCATCTGCCAGGGCTTGAGTATGGCCTTTGACATGATACCATACCACATCTTCATCTCTGTATTCAAGAGACAGGGATGTGAAGACAGGACTATACAGCGGATAAAGAATTGCTTGCATGGTTGCAACCAGAATGTTGTGGTCCATGGTTCTGTGTCCAGGTGGAGGCCTATGACAAATTGTATCTGGAACTGGTACTTACCTGTATCTTTATCAAGGACCTATACAGTGGGATTCAATGCACCCCAAGCAACTGTGCAGATAACACCAAACTGAGTGATGCTTTTGACACAATAGAAGAAAGCTGTGTCATCTAGAGAGGCCTTACAGTCTCAAAAAGTGGGACCACAAGAACCTAATGAGGTTCAACAAGGCCAAGTGCGAGGTGTTGCACTTGGGTCAGGGCAATCCTAGATACGTTTACAGACTGGGAGAAGAAATCCTTGAGAGCAGCTCTGTGGAGAAGGACTTGGGGGCTCTGGTGGGTGAAAGACAAGAGCTGGCAGTGTGTGCTTGCAGCCCAGAAGGCTGACTGTATCCTTGTCTGCATCCAGAGGGGGATGGCCAGCAGGATGAGGGAGGTGATTGTCCCTTTCTACTCTGCCTTTGTGAGGCTCATCTGGTGTACGGCATCCAGGTTTGCGGTCCCCAGCACAAGAGGGATGTGGAGCTGTTGCATCAGGTCCAGAGGAGACCACGAAGATGATCAAAGAGCTGGAGGGACCTTTTATGAAGAAAGGTTGAGTGAGCTGAACTTTTTTACTGTGGAGAAGAAAAGGTTCTGGGGAGGCTGCGTTGCAGCCTTCTAGTACTTGAAGGGAGCTTGTAAGCACGAGGGAGTCTGACTTTTTACACAGGGAGATAGTGACAGGAGAAAGGGCATTGTTTTAAACTAAATGAGGGGAAATTTAGGCTGGATGTTGGGAAAAATTCTTTACTCCAAGGGTGGTGAGGCACTGGCACAGCTGCCCAGAGAAGTTGTGGATGCCTCATCCCTGGAGATGTTCAAGGCCAAGCTGGGTGGGGCCCTGGGCAGCCTTATCTAATGGGGGCATGGAGCTCAAGCCGTTCTGTGATTCTATGATTCTCTGATTGTGGAAAATAAAGAAGATAGCTTGCAAATGGTATTAAAAAAAAAAAAAGAGTTAAAAGGTGAGCACATAGAGGAAAGGCTGTCTCATCACTAACAGAGAAACAGATGTGGCGCTGCTACAAGACCTTTTATTTCTACTCAAAACCCTACTCTTAGGAAGAACTCAACTCAGTAGGTAGCTTGCAAAATTTGGAAGATTATTTTGGAGCTTAAAGAAATGTGAAAACAATTTTTATTCCCCCAAGAGCTTGGGATTACAGAACACACATAACTTCCTAGACTTACTGTTATTGGAAAGTTATACTGTTGAAACTCAGAAGAAGAGGCCAACTGTGTTTTTACATGAGCTAAATTACTGTTAGGAAGCATATGTAAGTGCTGTCACTCTTTATATAGCTGAGGGAGCTTATGTTTCTCTCTTGTCCTACACAGACTTAAGAGCCTACTGTTTAAAATATTGACCATCACAAGTGTGTTAATAAAAATCCACCAAAAAAGCGTGGAATTAAATTTTCATTCCTCATTTGACAGATCTATTAATCCATACCAGCCTTGGTCGTATTTTCCAGTCATCATGCTAATTTATATTTCATACATTGTTTCCGTAAGTATTTGATGAAGAGAAATGCATTTCAGTGTAATTGCAGAGATATCCTGCTAGAAGTTTGATCCTTATGGATAGGTTATTGTTGTAGTTTTGTAGGTTTTAAATTCACCTAAGTTTCATATGCTATAAATTCAATATGCAGATAGAAAATCTTTACTTACACAAAAAGAGTTAATAAAAGTCAGTCTAGCAGCAGTGTATTCATTTTTTTATATGTATTATAGGTATATTTTGTGTATGCATTCTGGGTTGACCATATGGTTCAAGTATTCATTAGTACTTTAGGTATTTAAACACTTGGCACTTGTAGACACTGTTAAACATTCCTATATAAACATCCTGCTTGTAAAGGCTGACAGAAAAAAAAGACTGTCTTCCAAGTTGCTCACTAAATTATTGAAATTACTCTAGTTATGCGTTACTTACTGGTTCTGAAATGTGCTGTAACATTAGTGTCATGATTACTGTCTGCCATTCAATTGCTGCTACTAGCAGTGATGTAATTTCATCTTTGCCACAGAATTAGATGCAGCTACTTATTTTAATTGACTTCATCGCTTGATGTTGCTGGAAAGAGCTCCAAGTCTGATTCCAGGGAAGTAACCACTTTTTAAGGTTTTATTTTAATTCACTAATTTCAGCGTTTGTATGTTAGTTACTTGAGGGTGAATTAAACAGTGTCAAATTGCAGCCTCAGCAAGTTTGTAGATGATGCCAAACTGTGTGGTATGGTTGACGTGCCTGAGGGACAGGCTGTCCAGAGAGATAGCGACTGGCTTGAGCAGTGGGCCCAGGTGAGCATCATGAGTTTCGATAAAACTAAGCACAAGATCTTGCACCTCCATCATGGCAGTCTCTGCTATCAGTGCAAGGTGGGGGATGTAGTGGTGGAGCACAGCACTGCCAAAAAGGACTTTGAGGTACTGGTGGATGGCAAGCTAGATATGAGCCAGCAGTGTACCCTCACAGCCCAGAAAGCCAACTGTACCCTGGGCTGCATCAAAAGATGCATGGTCAGGGAGGTGATCCTGCCCCTCTGCTCTGTGCTGGTGAGACCTCACCTGGAGTACTGCGTCCAATGTGGAGTCCCCAGTACAGGAGAAACATGGAGCTGTAGGAGGATGTCCAGAGGAGGGCCCAGAAATGATCCCAGGGATGGAACACCTCCTGTATGAGGACAGGCTGAGAGCTGGGGCTGTGCAGCATGGAGAAGAGAAGGCTCTGGGGAGGCTTTTCAGTATCTAAAGAGGGGTTGTAAGAAGGAAGGGAACAGATTCCTTAATGGGACCTGTTATGATAAGACAAAAGGAAATGGTTTCAAACTAAAAGAGGGAAAATTTAGATTGGACATAAGGAAGAAGTTCTCTACAATAAAGGTGGTGAGGTCCTGGAGCAGGCTGCCCAGAGAGCTGGTGAATGCCCTGTCCTTGGAGATGCAAGGCAAGGCTGGACCAGGCTCTGGGTACCTGATTGAGCTGTAGATATCCCTGTTTGTTGCAGGGGAGTTGAACTGGGTGACCTTTAAAAGTTCCTTCCAACTCAAAAGATTCTGTGATTCTATGAAATTGCGTTGATGTGGTTTGATTTTTCACAGAGGTATTAGAAGCTCTTGTTTTAGCCATGATTTGCAAAAGCTGGAAGAGCTACTGTAGTGTTGTTTCTTTACAGTTCTCTTTTAATGAAAGATTTCTTTAAAAATAATCAACTTCAGAATTTGTTTTAATCTTTCAAGACTTTAAAAACTATGTTCGAACTTTAAAAAATCCTCTTTGTAAATCATGAATAAGGCATCTTTATTCACTGCCTGTATGTGACACTGTATGAAGAGAGAATTTTTTTATGGGTATCATTTTATTTTATTTTTTAATTGTGATCAGTAAATTTTCTTTTGGAGAACACCAAAAGCATTTGTTGTTAATTGCCAGACTAAACATGTCACTTTAGAGTCAAAACACCTTTAGAGTGTCTAGGTTCAAGGATGATAGACTGGTTATCAGCAAAAGATATGACTGACCTCAAGGTGAAAGAGATTTGTCACTGTAAAGGATGGCTGCAAACAGGTTTGTCTTGTGTTTTCTGGTCTCATCCGTGACATTTGCTACAGCATTAAAGTATGCTGGCATGCATTTCAGTAGGCTGATAGTGATGTGTGCTTTCCTCCTGCCGCCAGTTTTTTGGTTCAGGCATTTTGTTTTGCCGTATCAGATTTTTTTCCTCCCCTCTCCTCACCCACAACAACAATAACAACAAAGTAAAAAACCCACCAAAACCAGAATCAATAACTCTTTTTAATGCGCTTTCGTCAGTATGTGAAAACTTGACATTCTGTTGGGACAGAATTACGTTTAAAATTCTTATTTTCCATGGTAATTTGATCCAAACCATGTCCATTAGAAATTTCAGCAGGAGAAGGGCAAAAGTGAAATGCTACTTGCAGGATGCTTGTTTGGGAAACTGCTATGGGTAATGGCTGGGGGCTGTTTCTCAGATGGATACTCAACTTTGAGAGAGAGAGCACTTCCAAGCACTGCTGTGGTAAGAAGGAAGATTCAGCTGTCGTTTGGTAAATATCTAATCGTGGATTGATGGGGGAGCAGTTTGTAGAATTGATGCACGTTTAATAAATGAGCCTGAATTAATTATTCATACAGCATTTTAGGCTTCCAGGCTACAAATTCAAGCACACAAATTAGAGAATAGGTCTGCTTATAAGCATCGTAACCCCGTACTCTCTGTATACAGACAGGGCGTTTTTTGTAGTGTTCATCTATTACTTGTAGAAGCTGCAGAGTGAGTGGGGTAAAAGCAGGAAGAGAAATAACAGCCTCATGATACAATTGAGATGTTACTTGTGAATTCATGGGAAAAGCAGACTCGTTTTTGCCAAAAATTAACTAAGTAAATTAAAAAGAAAAGCCTGAGGCAGACAGCTGCATGAAGAATTGTAGCCCAAGTGCTGGTATTTTTGTCAATACTGCCAAACTGTTCTGTAGCTGAGTGAATAGAAATAAAATTATGTGAGTATTCTTGGGAAAATTGGGATTGCATGAAATGTTGTGGAATATATGGAGACATAAAGTGCAGGTAGCTGCAGTGTATGGAGTATACTCTTACTGGAAATGTATTTATTTTGAAGGTCAGTAGATAGAAAGACATTTTTAACTGATTATTAATGCCTTGGCAGTTTCTCTTTAGTTATATATAGGAGCTTAAATCTTACACAGAAGCTGTTACCTACAATTCTGATCCTCTTGAGTTCAGTGTGTTGTCTATGCTAAAACTCCTAACACGCCAGCCTGACCATTTATGTCAGTTAATATTGCCATACATCTGTGGTAGAATTTAGTTTATACGGACGACACTCAGAACTTCTGAAAGTGAAGCTACCCCCTATACATATGTGTAAATACAATTTCCAAATTTTAAGTACGGATGTGCCATTTTGGAAAGTGTTCTCTTTTTATTTTTCTTAATACGTTCCTTTTGTACAGAACCTTCTCAGAATTCTCCTATAAAGTATTATCAACAAGCCAACAATAAGTTCTAGACAGTGAATGCCAGTATAAATGTTGACTTTTATTCTTGCTGTGGTCACGACGGTATGTTTTTTCTTTTAGCTACTGCTAGCTCATCTGATCATGCAGTCTGAAATTATGGCGTGTATGAAACTAGGTACTCATTTTGAAGGTGAGGAAGAAATTTCTCTTATTTTTAATAAGTCACGTCATAAATATTTAAAAATTTTAAAATATTTAGTAATTTAATAAGTCACATTAATAAATCACAATTTATTTATCAAACCTTTAGCTCATTAAGCAGGCTCTTGCTTGCTGCTCTTTGACAGCAGTTCCATGTTTCACGTGGCAGTGGCTGAACTTCTTGAACACTGAAAGCAGACCATTTCCAGTGGATGGAAGGGAGAAGCTTTGCACGGGAAAGTGGGACTGCCTGATCTCCTGAGCTCTATGTTCATTTTGTGATGCCGTGGAGATTTATGGCGTTCCCTGCTTTGATAAAGAAATGTAAGGATGTACAAAATGGGGTAGCACTCGGCATTGCCAGGTTTGCATTTTGCTCCTCGTAACTGCAGAAATTCTTCTGGTGATCATTTCTCTAGGTACAGGTGTAGGTGGACGTGGCTGTTTTGGGTGCAGTGTATAACAATCAGTCCTTGAGCATTGCAAACACTGTACAGATGGCAAGATAGAGATGCTGGGCTGGATATAAAAATACCTGTGCTGGCTGTCCTTGGCGTGCTGGAGGCTGGCTGTGATACCCTACTTTCTTGCACTGCTCTCAGTAAAGTGAAAAAAGTGGCAAGTGTAAGGGAGTCTCTGTTCTCACTACCTGTGTTTGTCCTTTTTAACTTCGAGTGTAAATGACAGATTGTAGAACAAATTCAAATTGATTCTGAGATGAATTGTGCTGGAGCCTTACCAGGAGATACTTCTTAACTGTTCTGCATTTCCTGATGGCAGAGATTCTGTAAGTTTCTGACACAGCCTCTACTGTAGCAAATAATCCGTATAGCTGGAAAGATTTCCTTTCTTTCTAGGCACGAATATTGACTCTTAAATCCCCCTTACACCAAATTAGTCTGCTTGCTGTCTTTCGCCATATGAAGTGACCATGGAATACCCATCTCTTTTCTAACAGCTCCCTGCATATGTCAGGATATGAAGTGTATGCCCTTGATCATCTCTTTTATTCTAAGCAAATTCATTTTTTCAGTTTTTTAAATGTCATGTTCTCTTCACTTTTCTGTAACTTCATGCTGCTGCCTGAACTCTCTTTGTTTGTCTGCATTAAAAGTGAAGTAGATGAAATTGGACACAGCACGCTATCCGATGCCTCCCTTCTGCAACAGGAAAAAAAAAGAGCAGTACCTCCTTGTGCAGTTAGTGCACTAAGGAGGGCAGCAGCACCCCATTGTTGACGCAGCTTGTGATCTGCAGTGAGTTCAGAATCCTTTTCCACAGATTCAGAACTGTTGGACAAGATCATGGTAACTGAGCATTAGGTTTCTTTCAGTGCTGCAGAGGAAGGCATGGTGGCATGGTTCCTTTGGTGGCAGTGGTGGTTTTTATCTGTTTCTGTCTGCGAAATCTGAAACCATTTTTCATTCTGTAGCAAAGGAAAAAGGGGCATGGGGTGGAACGGATGACATTTTCGATGCTCAGTATGAGAATTCTGAAAGGTTGATCTTTTTGTTCTTTGTTTTCATGGGTTTTTTTTTCACTCTTTTCCGTGCTCCTCTCCCAACCCCCATATCTGTGACGCTGAATAAGAGATTAAAGTCCAGCGTAAAGAGCTCTGCAGAGACTGACTGCAGAGGTCGCTCTTCCATAGAGAAAAGAGAATCTAAAGCACAATTTTCAGGAAAGAGAGCCATAATACAAATCTTTCCATTATAAATTCTCTGAAAAGTACAAAAAATAGCTTAGGAAGAAGAGAGAATTCTTAATTAATTTAATGGGAGCAAAGATAGGTCTTTATTCTTAGAGTTGGAGCTTATGGAGGAGAACCCAGTATTTTTGTTTTTATAGGAGCATAGGTTTCAGATCACATTTTCCAAATACATATATAAGAAGAAAAAAGTACTTTAATATGCAAACCTACCATATCTGTATGAAACTGTCATTAAAAATAACACGTGGAGCCACCTCAAGAGTTCTCAGAGTAACTGCTATTTTCTGTATCTTGTACAGATTTCATAGAATCATAAAATAATTTGGGTTAGAAGGGACCTTTAAAGGTCATCTAGTCCAGATTTCATCTACTATGAGTAAATGATTTTCAATGGCAGCAACCTTTGTAAATTAAAATGATAAAATGTTTGGGTGTTGTGTGGATACTGCACCATAGAGGGGAAAAAAATGGGGGAGGGTGGAAATTGCGAGTGTCAGTGTCTTGCCTGGATTACACTTGAAATGTCACTTAACTCTACTGTCAACGTGGTGATTTGTTAGCCCACTATAAGCAGTATGCAATTAGCTTTACTTGCGTGCATCCATGTACGTAGGTCACTCCAAAAGTAATGCCTCCTGTTTTCTTCCATGGAGGCTGTTACAGACACAAAGAGCACAATAACTGTTTGATAGAGCAGAGTCTCAGCTTCAAAACACTATTTTTCAACATGGTTGCCAACAGTAGCTGTGCGTTTTTGCCAGTGAGGCATAAGAGCCTGCAGGCGGTGCTCGAAAATCTTCTTGGCTGTTTGGAACATGGCTTGTCTTTCACATCACTGTCACCACTGCTGAAACGCAGCACCCACCGCCTCACTCTGCTTACATCTGCTGTTTGGTCTCCATAAGCAATTAGCAAGCATCAATGAGTGGGTGCAGTTTTTTCCACTTGGAGGAATTCTGAGGAAACTGACGTCATCTACCTGGACTTGTGCAAAATGTTTGACCCTGTCCTGCATGACATCCTGGTCACCAAATTGGAAAAAAAAAAAAAGGATTTGATGGATGGACCACTGGCTGAATAAGGAATTGGCTGGATGGTCGCGCTCTGCGATCTGTGGCTCAGTGTCCACGTGGAGACCGGTGATGAGTGGTGTTCCTCAGGGATCGGTGCTGGGACTGATGCTATTTAACATCTTTGTAAGCGAAATGGTCAGTGGGATCATAGAATGACCTGGGTTGAAAAGGACCTCAAAGATAATTTAGTTTCAACCCCCCTGCTGTGGGCAGGGTTGCCAACCACTACACCAGGCTGCCCAGAGCCACATCTAGCTTTGCCTTGAATGCCTCCAGGGCATCCACAGCCTCTCTGGTGTCGCGTGCACCCTCAGCAAGTTTGCAGATGACACCAAGCTGAGTGATGCATTTGACACGCTAGAGGGAAGGGATGCCATCCAGAGGGATGCAGACAGGCTTCAGAGGTGGGCCCATGACAACCTCATGAAGTTCAGCATGGCCAAGTGCAAGGTCCTGCACCTGGGTCGGGGCAATCCCAAGCACAGATACAGGCTGTATGGAGAATGGCTTAAGAGCAGCCCTGAGGAGAAGGATTTGGAAGTGTTGGTTGATGAAAGACTCAACATGAGCTGACAACATGTGCTTGCAGCCCAGAAGGCCAACCATATCCTGGGTTGCATCAAGAGAGTCATGACCAGCAAGTCAAGGGAGGTGATTCTGCCCCTCTGCTCTGCTCTTGTGAGACCCTACCTGGAGTACTGCATCCTGTTCTGGGGCCTCAACACAAGAAGGACATGAAGCTGTTGGAACAGGTACAGAGGAGGGCCATGAGGATGATCAGAGGGCTGGAACAACCCCCCTGTGGGGACAGGCTGAGAGAGCTGGGGCTGTTCAACTTGGAGAAGGCTCCCTGAGAACCTTCCATGAACCCATGCTGACTGGGCCTGATCCCCTGGCTGTCCCGCACATGCCGTGTGGTTGGATGATTTCTTTCATTGCCTTCCCTGGCTCCAAGATCGGCTGACAGGCCTGTAGTTCTCCAGATCCTCCTTGCAACTCTTTGTATAGACTTGCGTCACCTTAGCAAGTCTCCAATCTTCTGAGATCTCTCTGGTTGACTAGAACTGCTGATAGATGGTGGAAAGCACCTTGGCAGTGATGTCTGCCGGCCCCCTCAGCACCCTCAGGTAGATCCCATCCAGCTTCATGGACTTGTGGTAGTCCAGATGGAGTAGCAGGTTTCTGAGTATTTCCACCTGAATTGTGGGGGGTTTATTCTGCTTCCCACACCAAAATTTCAGGTAAGGAGGCTGAGTACCCTGAGGATAACTCATCTGACTAATAGTGACAGATGTAAAGAAGGCATTGAGAACCTCAGCCTTTTCCTTATCCTCAGTGGTCACATTCCCTGCTGATCCAGTAAAGGATAGAGATTCTCCTTAGCCCCATTTTACTGTTCATATATTTGTAAAACATTGCCTTCTTTTTTTCTTTTTCTTTTTTTTTTTTTTTTTGGTATGAAAATGGTTTCTATTTCAGTCCAGGTCTTTTATTGAACATCCAAGTAGCCTTATTTTTGGTTTCCTCTTAGGAGCTCTTTGAATTTCCTATCCTTTAAGGCTTGTTATCTAGCCATAATCGCTGTAGAGACTAGTGTTTAGGGAAGGATAAGGAAACAAAAGCATTGTTATTCTTATGAGTGTAGAGTTGTGTTAAGAATCAGCATAGTGTTTATTACAAAAATAAACTTAGTTACAGGAAATTCCACCCTCCCACCCGAGATTTTGCCCATATGCAAAACAGATTTAAAATAAATAAATTAATTAAAATACAAAGCAAACAAACAAACTGGCATATGCTTCTGGCATACTTTTAGTTTCAGAGGAGTTCTGAAATTGCAGATTGAAGGCAAAGAAAATCTCAGTCTGTCTTGGTTTATAACTCGTAATTTATCATAAAAAGAAACTTGCCAAGATCTGAATTTTCATGAATCCTGAATAGGTGCATTTTGTGTTTTTGAAGGTTAATAAAAAGTGTATTTCTTTTCATTTTTCTTGTTCATTCGCTGAATGCTTTGAGAACACTCTATCCTGGAAGACCATATGGAACGTACTTAAAACAATAGTGAACAGACTCTTGCTCATGCTACTGTTCTGCATTTTTAAGTTGCAGAATGAAGTCTCAAGAGTCTGTCTCTCTGAGAGCACTATCTTTTTTAAAATCAGATCTTTGTCTTAGTCCTTTGCTTTCTTTGGTGGTAAAATACTGTTGGACATTCCGTCAGGGTACACTTAAATGCTTTTCTCTGCAAATTGGAAGATACCATCTTTCCTTGACAAGGAATATTTAATGTAGAAAACGTATAATTCCATCTTATTCTGCACAGAAGGCTAATTCTGAGGCAGACTTAAATCATAACTTTTGAGCTATGTGATTCTTTTCTCCTTTTTTTTTTTTTGTTTTCCATGATCTTTTTTATCCTGCTTACTTGTCATCAAAATCATTTGATGCTGAAGAATGCATTCTTGTTAATTCCTCTCTTCCATCTTGAGTTCATTGTCTGATCTTAACTTGCTATTCCAGTATCACAACAGCTTCTGTTCCTATTTCTGAAGTAGTTCTTGTACTGAATCAGTAACACACAGCTTCACACCTGATGTGGAGCTGTCTCGCCCTATGCAGTCATCTTGGACAATTGGTTGCTGTGGGCAGTAAAGTCACCATGACCTTGCTGTGTACTTTGCAGATGCACATACAACTGTACATGGCTGCTGCCTGATGAGTTGGCTTCTGCTGGCAGAAGAGTTGGTGGGAACTTTGCTCCCATTTGCAGCAGCTGCTGTTGCAGTCCCTTGTAGCACTTTCTGTGACTGAGCGTGATTTGAATGATCTACCTAAACCACACAAGATAGAAAAGCTGTGTGTGTTTCGTAAGTTCACAAGTAATTATGCTGTAGAGATCTTCCATCTTTTTCAAAAACAAGTTCAAATAAACTCTTTTTTGGAAATTACTGATGATTAAAAATTCAGAACGTACACGATGGCCCCAGTAGTGCAGTGATTCAGATGATAAATCAAACTCTTGTTGTACAGAAATTATTTCTCTTACCAGTTACTGTGTGCACAAGCGTGAGAAAAAGAATAATACCTTTGTTGCAATGCAGGGAGATACACACATGAATTTGAGAGAAGGGAATGCCTAAGAGGTTCCATGAGGTTATTATCTAAATGTTGGCCTGGAAAGTTTGTATTTCTTCACAGAAACAGACAGCAAAGAGATTTCACATGGGTTTCTATTATGACAGCTGTTACGCTTGTGGTTTCATTTTGTGAAGCTTTGCTATTTTGAACAATACCTTATTTTCTCAGTTCCCAAAGTTTTACTCAGTTGTGGATTTTTGAAGAGTTGTACAGCTTTTTCTATGAACTGTACTATTCCCAGATGAGAAGAGTGGGCCGGTATATCAATACCATATATATATTATTCATGCTGATTCATTAGATCTAAAATAGTTCAGATGTTGGAGTAACACTTTTCGTTGTTAATGAGTGTATGTTTGGGAGCCTAGCTTGAAAGCGAGTCGTGTGGAAACATTTATATATATATTTGGGGATTGCTAAGTAGCATCCTCTACTCCTTTACCATCTTCTGCTTTTAAAGAGCAAGCCACATACTTTAAAATTCATTACCAAGGTTAGTTTTCTTACACCTCCCTCCTCTAGTTATTCAATTCCTGTTATTTTTGTTAATGTAATTCTGATTTAACAATGAGATTCAAGAGTTGCTAAATCATATTCTGAAATTGAAAGTGAATTATTTTCTGTTCATCCTTTGGGTTGGTGGCATGGCATTTAATTGTTTTCATAGCAGAGTAATAGCAGAGTAATAAACTGTAGAAATTAAGGCCATGACACTTAAGTGTATTTACCACTGCAGCTTTCATAGCTATATGTTTGAATGTTTATGCTGATTATGTGGTGCACTTTGGCACTAGGAAACGTCTCCTAAGGCAAAAATGAGTATGTGCAGAATAAAACCGAAAGACATCTCCTGGCTGTGTGATGCAGTTATATCCATAGTTACCAAACTGTGCCTTTACTCTGGGTGGTTCACCTCTGCTGTTGCTATTAGTTCTCCAGAATCTGTGGTATGAACCTTTAAGCATTTGGTCTGTTTTCGTAATCTACTGACTTTTTTTGTGTGTAGGAGTTATCTCTCCTCCTGAGTTTTTTGTGATTCTTCCTCTGACATATAAAGACCAATCTTATTCCCTAGTTGTTGTTGTACTGCAGTCCGTACATAAGCCAAGCTGGTGTAGTTGATAATACAAATTGTCTTTCAATTCCCTGAAATTCCTAGAATTCTTTCCCTGTTCCTGTAGTGACTTGAGTAATATTTCTTACAAGTGCCTTGCATGCAGCAATTCTGATGAGGTCTTAACAGAAATCTGGTATGACTTGTGAAATGCTCAAGGAATTTAAGAGCTGGACTTCTGTTCTTGTTCAGATGAGTCCTTTTACGTAAAGTAGTAAAACTTGCATCACTTCTTTAGGAGTCAGTGCTTATCTTCTCATCACTAGCAGTTTGAACCTCTTATTTGTTTTCTTGTAAGCTTGAAAAAAAGAGTAGAGATATTGAGGGTAATTTCACTCCTGCTTATTTCGGATGTGGGATGTACTGCTCCCTGAAGATCCCCGGCTAAATGAAAAGCTGAAGAATGAGCTCACATAGTATCTGATGGAATGTGTTTGTACAAGAAAGAGAAGTTATAAATGCCCTAGGCTTACACACACAGCACAGTTGTGCATGCTGGCACACACACAATCCATTGATAACAACACTTTATTAGTATCAGTGGATTACTTTTTCAAGTTTTTGTTTCTTAGTTTCAGTAAGAAAATTATCCACTCAATAGTATAAAAGGACTGCAGGTCTGTTTACCTCCATTAGCTGGGGTGCAAGTCCTCTGAGTTTTTTATTGTTGCCCTGATGTATCCTAGAGAAGTATCAAGCTCCTTGCCTTTCAAGTCCTGATCTCTTCAGTAAGGTTACATTGCTTTCTTATGCGTACTTATGTGGGAGCACTAGTCCGGTACTGTCAACAGTTTACGGGCTGGTTCGGGCCGGTTCCGTGAGCAGCGGGGCAGAGGGATTTCGCAAAACCCACGCCTCTGGAAAAGGGAAACAGAGGACCCCAAAATAATGAAAAACAGTGGCACGATCTGAGGAGAAACAAACTAATTTACTAAATATGGTATCGGAATACAAGATAACACACTATAATACAATATAATTAGAATTGAAGCTAATAAATCAAATATAATGAGAGAGAGAGATTGTCCGAAAGCTGGGTAGGCCTCACCATAACGCTGAGGTGAGATGCGCAGTCCGATCGAGCAGCAGGGAGAGAGTCTGACGAAGAAGAGCCCGTCAGATGACCTACCAAGGCCTTATATCTGTTCCCCCTGAGCAGAGGTGATAACATAGTGAACAGGCTTCTGGGGAACGTAGTTCTTCTCTTTGGGCATGGATATCCAGAACACTTTAACTCCCAGTGCACTACATGATGTTATGATGTGGAATATTGATAACCAAAAATCATAAAACCATGACAGGTACTGCTCCAACACTAGTCCAATTCATTTACGTGTACTTAACAACATACCTGTGATACTTCCGTTGTCTTCCATGGGACTAGTGACATATTTAAATTGATTGAAGTTGTATACTCCATTGGAGTGAAGTAACCAGGATTGGAAAGTAAAAAATGCTGTGTTTGCCTCAGAATTTCGTGGAAGCTTGCATTCAGTCTTGACTGGCAAATTGATCCATTGATCCCCTTGCTAGAATGTTGGAGATAATGGTTTATGCCTTCTTTCTGCTCTTTTTTCTTCTTTTTTTTTGGATGTTAAACGCATATGCTTCAAAGGAGCTTAGCTGTTGATGTAAACAAATGACAACATTAAGCATACATAAGAATTGATTTAGTAGCTGTTCTATTAGAATGACAAGGTGCTAAAAACTGTAACTTACATACAACAGTACTGCGGCAACAGAAGTGGCATCTGGTGAGTCCTTGCACCCTCCTGCACTTTCAAGGTGATCGTTTCAAATTACATCAGGCATTTGCTGTATTTCCAAAAATCTGTCTCAGGGCTGCATTTCTGTAGACAAATTGCATCTTTTTTTGGTGTGAGGCTGCATTGCATCATCAGCCCCACACTCAGGTTTTCCCCACAGAAACTTCTGAATGAAGTAACAAAATGAATAACTTCTTTTCATTTCCTCTTGTAAAACAGATCCTAATATGAAGTCCACTTTAAATATATCACGGTCTAATTAAAGAAGTCAGGCTATTTACTAAGATGTGATTGAAGCCGTTTCCTTGAAGGCAGACAAAAGATGTTATTTTTGGTCTTAGGAAAACAAACAGTGCATGAAGCTGGCAGTTGTACAGAAGTGAGGTTTGTGAACAGTGGTGTTACAAGAACTCCTCTTATGAGATAAGCATTAAGACATGTCAGCATGTGTTTTCCGTGGGTATTGCAGCGCAAAGGGGATGCTCAAGCACAAATGTCCTCTAAATGGTTTTATGATTTTATTTTTTTATTCTTGGCATTCTTAATTTATTTGCTATTCCTTATTCTTAGCATTTTGTATGTTTAAAGGATGTGGAAGATACTGAAAGGTGGGTTGTTAGGTAAAGTAAGTTTATCTTAATTTCATGAAGCTTTTATGTTCAAAAATACAGCTTTTCTTTAATAACTGTGTTTTTCCTAATTTCTAGCACTCAGCTTTTACTCTGCTCTTCAGCATGCTGTAGGTCCCTTAGTTGTCAAAGCAGAACTATATTATGCAGAGTTACAAGAAGCTGAAGCAGACTGAAGAGTGCTTCTCTTTGATTCTGAAGAGAAAGATGCAAGTGGTTACAAATCCGAAGAAATTCTTCACCTGTGTAGAATGGATGGTATTGAATGACTGGTGTCAAGTGTCGTCTACATTTCTTCAGGACACCAGCTGCCTTTCCCTTTCGTGAGAAGAGCCCTGAGTGCTGTGATATATATGAAATGAAAATGGAGGAGAACCAAGGACTCCTCCTGGAAGGTGTGCTCTGCCCAAGCTTGTTTCTGTTCAGCCAGAGTCTTGTGGAATCCCCTTGTGATTCTCTGGAGCAGCTGGTGGGGTGTGTGGCTGATGGCAGCAGGCTTTGAAAGCAATCTTGCTGCCTCAGAGAATGTCCGATGTTTATGTCCTTTTTTTACAGGAGGAGCAGTATTTTGTGAATGTGATGCTGTTCCTCGTTCAGTAAGTCTCAGCAGTCCCTCGTGTAAGGAGCTGTAATTCCTCGGTCTTCCTTGTGCACTCAGCAACTCCCAAGCCTCCACTAACTATGCTGACACAAGAGGATTTCATCTTTAAAATTGTTGAGCCACGTGGTCCTGTGTCTTGGTGCAATTGATTGATAAAAGGCCAATGAAGTTATATTGCATGCAGGTTCTTTAATGGAGGTGGATTTTAGATCATGTTTGTCAGTGAAATTACTTGGTCTCCTGAGGGTCGCAGGACAGGACTACAGGGATGACTGTAAATAAATAAAAGAAATGCATTCATTTCTATCTGAAGAAAATGGTATCATGCAAGTAAAGGAGGAGTACTCTTGGAGTGGAAAGTTTCCCCCAAATCCGATGACGGAGCAAGTGAATGAGTAAAATCATTACTGTTTCCTTAATGAATTTTATTTTCTCGAGAAATTTTGCATTTTCATCACTGTGACTCGTGTGACTTATTCAAAGGCAGTAACCTTGGTGAAAGATATGATTCACCAGGATGCGTAATTGTTTTTTCTAGAATTGTGCCCCTTGTGTTTACCAGGCTTTCAGAATGCCATTTGGTGATGGTAATTATAGAGCATTGCTGGAAACTTTATAAGTTATAGTTTGGATGAAAGTGCTGTAATTTTACGGGAATTATTATTTCTTATAAATCGCATTTGAAAATTCAAGGATGCTGCATCCTGCTGGGCTTTTGGGAGTTTCTATTTTCAGTACTTTTGTGCTTCTTGAGTCATATTGATTCCCAAATGCTATAAATCTGTTCAAAATAGGAAGAGTGTAATAGCCTTGTACAGTAGCTGAGCCGTTTCTATTTCTAATTAGAATATTTATTAAAATTGAACAAGAACAGGCTTAATGTAGTAAGAAGCTGCATTTTCTCTTTGTGATCTAAACTAATGCTTGAACTGATTCCAGTTGTTTCTGTTCATTGTTAAGTCTAAGATTTATTCACCTGGAAAGAAAAGTAGCAGAGAAACTTTCTCTTAATGTCCTCTCAAAGCCACAGCTTTCCATGCATGTCAGAAGAGATGAAGTCTGACAGTAGCAAATTGCTGAAGAAGAAATTGTTTTCCATGTTGTCTCTGTTATCTGTATTTCATTACGATAAACTAACATTCTGGAACACCAGCTTGCTGTAGTTAAGCTACTTCTTTGTTTCAGTTACCCTCAGTGTTCTAAAATACAGGTCTTGGACAGATTTGTGGTTGAGGAATACTGCTGGCAGTTCAGATTCACGTGTCGTGTGAGTGAGGATGCTTGCAGTATTTTGATTTATGTTTTGTTTTTTTTGTTTTAAGAAATACATCAGCAGTAGTTTCCTCTTCTAATATGTATGGACCTTCCTTTTTCTTTGGCGAAGACTAAGGGGTCCCTGCTTTGTTTGCCTCTGGAGGTTTTAGGTTCTGAGACCTGATGTTTCCAAGTAGCTGTTCGTTTCCTAACAGTGATCAACAGTCTGCCAGATTTCCTGCACAGACATCAACTATTCTGGTGGAAATGGTCCAGTATGGTTTATTTTTGTGCCATTACGAGGTTTTACTCACTTCTTCCCCTCAAACACGTCTGTGCCTTCCTATGGAGGACAGCAACAAACGTCAGAACATTGGTGCTACCGGAGGCTGCAGCCAGCACCGTCTCTGCACACCCAGCTCCAGCATGCCAGGAAAGCTTTCAGGAAACCAGGGCAGCCTGGTCTAGTATTAAATGTGGAGGTTGGTGGCCCTGCCTGTGGCAAGGGGGGTTGGAAATTCATGATCCTTAAGGTCCCTTCCAACCCGGGCCATTCTGTGATTTTGTGATTATGCCGACTGTGAGGCTCCCATGCTGGGGGGTAGCTGGGCCCATGCTCAGGGTTCTGTGCTTTAGCTGACAGCATCTTACAAATGGCCAGTGCTCTTGAGTGTGCTGAGTCACATGGAGTTAGGTAGTGTTTGCTGTACTGATGGAACTCTTGGTTTAAAGAAGGAAGAGATCAGCCAGATGGTTACATGTAAATGTAGAAGGTTTATTAACCAGGACGATGTGGAATGGTTTGAGCCTTGGCCGGGCTGTGGTAAGGTACCTGAGTTATTTCTATAGCTCCTTGTGAACTTCAGTTGCTCTCGTACAGGCACATCTCAGTATACATTCAGTATACATTCAGTAAATGTTGAACAGTTTGTCCAAAAACACATCATACACTTACAGCAGCAGAATATTAAATCTGAATCTCTCAAGGCACAAGTCCTGCCTGTATCAGCCTCCATCTGTCACTGCTGGTCCCTGCTCTGGTACTACCCTTGCAGTGCAGCTGTGTTCCCAGTGGGTCCCTTGCTGTCCTTGCCCTCTGCTCTGCAGTTTCCTTGCTGTGCTGAGGGCTGCCCCTCTGGGAGGGCACCAGAGAAGCATGGGTGGGGCAGCACCGAACAGCAGGGAAATGGGAGAATGATGTAAGGGCACTGGAAGGAGAAAGAAGTAATTAATGCATTCTGTATTCAGAAGTGTCTTCTCAAGGAGTCCAAAGAAGTGTATAGAAGGATTAGGCCTGTGAATTAAGGGCCTGCCAGGAAATTTGTTGCTTTGAAGACCAAGGAAATAAATGAATAAAGGCTTCACTAACTTGGGGTTAAGATTATTCACTGATGCTCTGTACCTTTTGAGAATGTATAGAATAGCTAATTCAAAGCCTCTAGAAACCAGAAAGCGCATGATTTTAATGTGTTAAGCTTCCTCTGTAGAATTTTAGCTCTGCATTTCTGGAATGATGCCTCACTGCATCTCCACAGCCTCTGCAGATGCCCCATCAGCACTGGGCACAGAGCTCCTAGCTCTGCGGAGCAAAGTCCTGACACGTCCTCCTCTCCCTGGCAAGCCTTGAGCCTTAAATACGTATGACAAGTAGGGGCTTTTCTCAGCACTGGGCTTGCTCTTCACACATTACACCAGACTTGCCTGGGGTTTCATTCTGAGATGCTCCTTTCACTTACCCCTTGCTATACTTTTAGAATTCATTGTCATATATGCCAGTAGGCTATTAGTAATGCCATGACACGAAGGCATTTTTGTTCATCTCTAGGGAACCTTTGTAGCTGAATCATTCCCACACAATCAATTCAGTTCAGCCCTGAAAGGAGGCATTCTTGATTCCTTGGGATAAATATATACTCTTTTCAAATCACAAGATGCAGCTCTTCCAGACTGCTCTCGCTAATAACTCCACTAGTCACCACACTGAGAGTTAACAGAGTGAATGCAGCTGGAGTGTTTGCAAATATGTGCCGGAATGTAAATGTGTGAATACAGCATAAACAATAGCACATTGTTCTAGTTCATTCACATCTCTATTCATGTATCTTATAGCAATTTTCAGGCCCCTGAGAACCATCATCTCGTCCAGCCTCCTCCCTATCACTCCTGTTTAGTTTCATCAGACTGTGGCTTTCTTCAGGAGTTCATCTCCAAGCTCCAAAGAACTCAAAAGATGGACAATCTCTGCTAATTGTAGAGGTTCTCCTATTTGTGAGCCCTTGTTGCTGACCTTTTCCCAGGGACTGCTGTCAGTTCTCTAATTTCATAACCCAAGGCCATGATACGGGGGTAACAAGTATGTTATTTTTCACTGCCTGGCTGTCAGAGGCACAGTCTCTATCAGAGACATTGCTGACATACTTGAACCACATAGTCTAGGCTCTGGGACTTAAGAGACTTGAAGTCTGCTTTTAGCCTCTTTGCTTCTCATAGGTAAATCTGAAAGAAGATACCAGGATTCTCTGCATAAAGGTTTCAGTTCCTGGTGTAAAGCTGCTGAAGTTCCCCTCCTTCATTCGTGTGTGTGTGGCTCAGCAAGTCCTTACAAGCTGCAGTCCAGGTTGAGGAGCATCCAGGAAGGAGTTAGCACTGGAGGTGCCTTAAGGGGAAATCTTAAGGGCAGCCAATTCAGGAAGAATGCTTTCGTTGAACTTGACTTTTCACTACTTGGTGATGCCAAAGCATAGCAAGGGTTTGAATATTAACTTCTGGATTGCTTTTTTCCAGGGTGTTAGATATGCTCTTCCTCTCTTCGTTTTCTGTTCTTGGTTGTGTTTTGGGAGAGCCGTAGTCTCAAAAGTTTTAGTATTTTGTGTTACTTTATCCATGGCGTTTTGCTGGCTTATTATGAGAAAAATGCTTGCCAATGCTCTAACTTCTGTGGTTTTCCTTACAGCGATTGAGCTTTTGGTGAATTTAAATACCTTTTTACAAAGGCATGCTGAGATATATCTTTTTCTGTATTGGAGTGATAATCTTTGTTATATTTCCTACTTCTAACAAAGCTCTGTCTTCTTAGCTAATTAAATTGTATGGGTTTTCTTTCCTTTTTTTTTTTTTTTTTTGCTTAATAGAAATGTTTCCATCTGAAGTGCTTTTTAACTTTGAGATATTTTGAAAATTAAAATGGAAATGAAAAAGCCAAAAGAAATACGTCATCCAGTCTTGGTTTACGTGTTCGAAAGTCGGTTCTTGAGCCTCAGTTGGGGAATGTATCGAGAAGAGTTTAATTCATTTAAGCAGAATGACAAGGGAAGTTTGTTCAAGATTATGCTTCATTCTGACACACTTCTATTCTCATTTTAATTGAATGAGCTCATGATCTATGTACTCTTGAGTTAAGATCCTGTTAATTTCCATTTCTTTATTCAGTTTGCTTCATTTCAAATAAAACATGTTAAGAGCATCTGTTGAGGGGTGCTACATCGTGCTCGTGCTCTGTTATCTCCTGATTGCTGGAGATCTAGCATGGAGATTGCATTAATAGAACATACTTCATTTAAAATAGTGTCTGGATGTATTATTTTTAGTATTGTTTTGTGTCATTTGTATTTATTATTTTTATGTGTTTCAGAAATTTAGATTTGAACGCTCTTCTAAGTCACTGCAGTAATCTGTACTGTCAGTCCAGGGTAAGTCATCAGAAGTTGTTTCAGTCTTATTCAGGGATCCTTAAAGAACAAAACACTCTGTATTTCCTCCTTGCACAGACAGGTATTTTTGTATCTTTATTTAAAAAAAAATGAAGTGTTCAGGAAACACCGTTTTTCTCAGTGCAGACTTGAGTTCTGTCTCACTGACTTCAGTGTTATAACGGTCAGTTCTACATGGATTCATTAATCTGAAGGCTTTTTTCAACGAAATGAACCAAAGCTTTTTAATTAATGGGCTGGAGGTTTTTGGTGTTCTGTCCTTAGAGTTGTAAGGTGGAAAAGTTTTGCTGTTCTATTTTTAATTAGGAAAATTAATTTCATCTTAATCTTAGAAAACATTTCTAAGATTGAGAAATAGATAGAATGGAACACTGTTTTTGTCCTGTTGACAAATGAAGCAGTCCAGAAGTGCGTTAGTTAGAATGATTTGGTTTTGTCAAGCTAAGTGCTTCGAACAGGTCAGTATGCTTCCTCAGTGTCCTTGGAATTCAGTCCTTGAGGACAGTCATGGCAACAAAGGTCACCATGAGCTTCACCAGACAGAGTTTTCTGGTGGATTTCCCACATCAGGAAGAGCGTGAGTTCTTTTGGAATGAGTTAGAATTTGTTTTTCGTCTGCAAAGGTTCTTCTCTCCAGTGGGTCTGGGATGGGAAACCTTCAAAAGCCAAACCAAAAAAAGAGGTCATAATGAAGGTGGAACAAGCAATGCGTAGACTACCGTGTACCTGTGTCTCATTGATCATACTGCATAGAGAGTGTAGAAATCTAGCAGTCAGAGCATGCTGTGTCAGTGTGACTTTGCACAATGCTTCTCCACTTGATTCCCCCCCCTCCCCCCTTTTTTTTTCCCTTTGAAGAAGAAAATCCTTGTCCATTCCTGCAGTCTTTATTCAGGAATATTTTTAGGAAAACGAATACTATGTGATCAGCTGTCATCTAGGCAGCATACGGGGATGTTCTCTTCCATTTTATGCATTTAGAAGAAAAGGAATGGAAAATGACAGAGTTTTAAAGCAGCAAAGATATTCAGCAGTTTATAGCCAGTTTGGGCTGTTGAGCTGCTTAATTCAATTTCATAAATATTCACAATTCAGTGCAAATTCTAGCCAAATTGCTTATTTAAATGCATCATTACTGGACACCTCACCAGCTTCAGCGCGGTGTGCTTTCGCTTCATTTCAAGCCTTACTTAAGAAGCCACTTTATTTTTCCTGGTTACTGGCTGTGTTACTTGTCTGCTCTTTTAAAGCTGGTTATATGTTGTTCACACTGCAACAGATTAGTTGTTTATGTAGCTTTTTTCCTGCCTGTCTAGTCTATTTTATATAATACTTAACACAGCATACTGTTTTATGAAGAGCTGTTTATTCATTGATTCTTAGATTTTACCCTACATTTTGGTTACTGGATATTTCAGACAGTAGGGCTCAAGATTTCTGGATACAGCATATCAAGTGAAGCCTTTTGGTACTTCAGCGTTTTAACTGTAGTGGAAGTAAAAATAAGTTTGGATTTTGTGTTTGCAGCCAAATTTTAATTGGCACATTGGTCCCATTGGGAATACTGCTGCTGTGATTCAACCCACAGCATTGTAGAGTAGGACATCAAGTCCCAATAGGGGAACAAAAACAACAACAAAAGACTTTATAGCATCTTTGATATTCATGTTATTTACTTACAGAACTTGCCAGCAGAAAGAACAGCTACTTACTGTGCAACAAAATGCAGTTGTCTTGATTTTCCTGTTTGTCCTCATCAAGGAGGCTGAGGACCATAACAACAACAAAGCCTTTCTCAGGTCTAACGCTAGGTGTGGGAAAATCAGATACAGATTGGGATCTTGCCAAGGTGCCTATCAGACTCTGAGATAACCTGGATGACTTTGTACCTTGCCCTGTGTGACAGAGGAGCAGATGTTTGGCAAGCTGCCACCTGGAAGTGCTGGTAGCCCTGAAGGTCTGGCTGGCCACAGGCCGCCAGCTGGTAAGTGGAGCCAGAGCTCCCAGCAGGCCCTGATGGTGCTGTGTTATACCTGGAGTTTAGGAACCCCGTTGTCTTCATGGCTCACCAGCCAGGGATGGCGTTGGTTGGGAAGCACCCAAAATGTTGGTGTCTTGATTCTGCAGCAGCCGTCTGGACAGATTGTTGGAAAACTTGTGCTGGAAAACCTCAGTAGTCTTTGGTGGTGTTCAAGCCCAGAGAAGCAAGCAGAGGAGCTGCCAGAAGAGCAGACAGGTTTTTAGCTAAGCTTTTTTCAGTATTAGGTTTTTCTGCATTTCCTAACAGTGTTGCTGTACTGGAACAGTATTAGCCAGCTGTATTAAGATTTTAAAGCCTTTCAGCCTGAAAAAGAAAAAAAAATTAAGGAGGTCTTCTGATGAAGCCTAGACTAGATCTTGAAGCTGAAACTATCATGATGTCCACAAGAAACTCAGGTTCTGGATTTTTGATCCATTAAAAGGAACTTTAAATAGTATGAACAGTCTTGGGACTGGTGCTCTTCAGCATCTTCATCAATGACCTTCTTCATCATTGTGTTTGAATGCACCCTCAGCAAGTCTGCTGACGACACCAAGCTGAGTGTTGCAATTGATACAATAGGAGGAAAGACTGCTGTTCATTACTATTTCACATTTAGAACTTAGTATGAATTAATTATTTGTATTTTAATTACTAGCATACCAGAGAAAGGCAGTTCGTGCTGCATCTGTGTATGCTGTAAAGCTAGATGAGACTTACTTTCAATCTAAACAAGATCCCTGTGCATCCTTGGCTGATTCTTCACAATGATTACCTTGAGCACAACTGTTATCTTTGTGTAATGTGAATTAAATGGTGTATCCCAAAGTGCATCGACAGCTGACAAATAAAAGACAATGGGATTGCCACTCTCATGGGATTATCTCCCTCTTTCTCCTCCCATCTGTTTAAGGCTGATATTTCTGTTTGGAAATGTCAGATCCCAAAGTGGATGTTTTGAAAAGTGAATGCTGTATAGTTATAAAGCAGATTTATCTTGAAAGAAGGAAAGATAACCTAGTAGGAGGAAGAGGTGGCAGGGAGCCAGAGAGCAGAGGCCCACTTCCTGCCCTGCGTCGTTCTTTTTGTCTGTCTCTATGCAAGTCCCTTAACCTTTAGTGCTGAGAAAATGCTAGGCTCTAATACAATGTCCTTCATTGTCCTATGAGTTGCAGTTGAGGTGACTGTATAAACACCCGCATCAGGTGATTAACAATACAGTAGATTTGGATTTAGAGTGAATAATGGTATTGAAAAGTCAACTAGATAAAAGTGAAAAATAAATTATTATGTTGTAAAACATTCACCAGCAGCTGCTGGCAGTGCACAGTACAGAATAAAATATTCTTACCATTTCAGGATGCCAGGAGACTTCTTTGGACTTCTGGGTTGTTGTCACGTGCTGGTACAGCTACTACCTTTTGTATCAGATCTGCAGGGTACATTTCACACACGCTGCTTTTTTGCTTTTCTTGATCTCAGTATAAACACCCTCATATGTTGTGTATAATCTACGTATCGCTCTTAATGGTTCCATATTGTGTTGCCTTGTCTTGGCCTGAGGAACACTGCTTGGAATCGTACAATCATGGAATGGCTTGGGTTGAAAAGGACCACAATGATCATCCAGTTTCAACCCCCTGCTATGTGCAGGGTCACCAACCACCAGACCAGGCTGCCCAGAGCCACATCCAGCCTGGCCTTGAATGCCTCCAGGGATGGGGCATCCACAGCCTCCTTGGGCAACCTGTTCCAGTGCATCACTGCCCTCTGGGTGAAAAACTTCCTCCTTATATCTAACCTAAACCTCCCCTGTCCCCAGTTTAAAACCATTCCCCCTTGTGCTATCACTATCTACCCTCGCAACCAGCTGCTTCTATCAAAATATTTCTGAAAGCACACTTTGCTGTTAAAAATAAGCCTTTGGTAAGGCTTGAACCTAAGTTGTCTTTTCCATAAGCTTAGCATGAATTTGCATTGTGCCTTTTATTTCATTTTTCTTAGTGCTCACTCTCCTTCGTGTCTGAGTTTACTATGTTGCTCCATGGTTCTTTGTGCAAACGTGCATCCAGCAAGAAACCAGAAGCAGGCTTTGTCATATGGTTTGCTGTATAGATCTTCTTTCTTCTGAACCAAAGAAGAAATTACAACATGTCAGGTTGGTTTTTTTTTTAGGAGTTTGCTTGTTGGAATGTGCTACAGTTGAGTCCTCAGTTTGTGAAGTGATTTCTGAGGAATGGCAAACTTCTCTCACTGTTTAAGCAAATTTTTGTTAAAAAGAATCAAACTTGTTTTCAATCAAGTGCAGATTGTTTAGTTATATACAGTCACTGAAGTGTGAAAGGATATTTCTTCTACAGAGTCTCCTAAATTAGGCAGTACAGTTTAAATGTTCCTCAGATGTCTGTTTCAGAATGAAGACGCAAGAAGTAAACCAAAATTAGTATCTCTTGTTTATCCGAAACAAACATCAGAGGGCTGCATTGAAAGAAAAAGTTGAATAAAGGAAGCTTTTGTTCTTTTTGATAAACAAGCAGTATGCGGTAAGAGATGAGATATTATAGAAGCAGATATGGAGCCTGCCGATCTCTCGTTCGGACAAAAAGTGACTGAGGATATTTTTGTTCTGTTGTATGGAAATCAGTCCTATGATGGCAGCAGAATTAAATATTCTCCCTGTGCTCATTTAGCTGCAGATCAGCCCTTCTGGGACTTTATTCAAGTGCAGGAATAAAATCAAACTCCTTCTCGGAGTTTTGAATGCGTGTTTTCCTTTGTGCCTAAAAGAATGAAAAAGTAAAGCATGGATCAACAAACGCATATTTCAGTTATTTTACAGAACAAGACAGATTGTGGGGAATGAATCATCTGAAGATACTTCACTTCTTAAAAACTTAATGAAAGAGGTAATTCACAGAAGTAACCTGCTGTGTCTGTTCACAGTGGCAATGTGGGATATTCCCTGAAGCTATTACATCACCGTGTCTAACATGGTTTAGGAAGTTTGATGGAAAACGAGGTCTAGAAGAGATCTACCCAGTAGTCCAGGGGATGCTGCCCTAAACCCAGAGTCTGGGCAGAGTTAATTTTTATCTTACGAACTATCAAACATAGGAATGCGAAGTTAACAAATAGAGTCACCATCTGATGTACTGTTCACACTAGTACAGAGCTGCTTCTAAGATTTTGTAGGCTTGATGAAGTTAAGGAACGTATTGCTGTTAATGATAAGCTGGATTTAAAACTGAAAGCTTTCTGAGGTGTTGGAACGTATTGCCAACAGCACTGCCAACAGTAGGCAGAGACCAAGGTACGTGGGACACTGTTTGCTTCTTGAGCCTTCAAAGTCACAATTGGAAGACTCATGGGAGGTTTTTGTTATAAGCTGGGCTTAACTGCCAACGTATAATAGATTTATGGCCTATTTTTAATATGTATTGTATTTAGCATGCATTAAGAAACTAGGAGTCTCTTATACTTCTGAAACTTGCTCTCTTTTAATATATCCAGTGATAACGTGCTCAGAAGTGGCTTTTGATTTTATGTGCATCATTCTTCAGATAACAAGAATCTAGAACTAAGTGATTTCTTAGGCTACTGATTAATTTATTCTTGTTACATCACTAAGTCATACAGTTCCTTCACAACTCCTGTGTTCTTCATTATGAAATTGGTTGTGATTTTTGGCCCCATTACTTTGATTAGAAGCCTCTTCCAGGCTTCACTGTCATAATATTTAGGACCTTTGTTTGAATCTGACCTGAATATTTGGCTAATTCATGTCCATTTGGTTTAGTTCCAGTGTTCTTTTAGCCTAACAGCTTTATGTCTTTCTGGTGCCTAAACTGCTGGTGTATTTATGCTTTAAGTAACTTGAGTGTGAAAGAATGTGGAGGGCTGATAGAAACCATCTGCAAGCACCTAAATTATTAGTTGATTTCTCGTTGTTTTTGTGTCTGTTACTCTTCTGTACACTTGTGCCTGTACGCAGAATGCAAGGTTTGGTGTGGGAGTGCACGAGGGTGTGGTGATGGAGTGTTCAGTGCTCCTTGGTATATGTAGTCCCTGACTGCACAGCTTCATGCTTGGGGGTATGGAAGAGTACATATAGTATTTCTCAGCTCTTTGGGCAAGAGATTTACACAGATTGTGAGTGTTGGACTTCCTAAACATTTGAAGCAGTAGAGTTCTGAACAGATACTCCACGTGGTAAAATTACTTCACTTTTCAGAGAATGCTACCTTTTCCAACGAAGATGATGTCCATGTCATCAACAGAGATTGCTGTTCAGTTCCTTTTATTTGGATGAATCTCTGAACAGATGTATTATGCATGAGCTCTGCAGACGTGCCATGAAATCATGAAGCGTCCAAATGTTGAGCTGTTCTTACTTGCACCAGTGCCAGTAAACGTGCTGAGTTGCCAAGTAGTAAACTACTTCTGTACACGAGGACTAAAGCAGTAAGTGCTGTCAGCAGGTTTCTTTCTTCGTCACTGCAGAGAGAAACGAAACAAACAAACAGAAGCAACAAGAAAACACCCAAAGCTGCCAACGAAGAAAAGTTTAAGAGCAGAGATGGTCTCTGCAATCTGTGTTTAGGACTGTGACATAGACAGCTGAGATGTGACAAGATCTTCAGCTGGAACCCTGTTGAATTTTGCAAGCCTAACAAGCATGAGGTGGGGTAAATTTAGGGAACTGTTACTGCTAACATAAACAAGTGTGTAAGTATAGATCGACACTGGAAGTGTCGATCTGCCTGGGGGTAGCGAGGCCCTACAGAGGGATCTGGACAGGCTGGATAGCTGGGCTGAAGCCAATGGGATGAGGTTTAATAAGAACAAATGTCAGGTCTTACACTTTGGCCACAGCAACCCCAAGCAACGCTACAGGCTTGGGGCGGAGTGGCTAGAAGACTGTGTAGAGGAAATGGACCTGGGGGTGTTGGTTGACGCTCGGCTGAACATGAGCCAGCAGTGTGCCTGGGTGGCCAAGAAGGCCAATGGCATCCTGGCTTGTATCAGAAGTAGTGTGACCAGCAGGAGCAGGGAAGTAATTGTCCCCCTGTACTCAGCTCTGGTGAGGCCGCACCTCGAGTACTGTGTCCAGTTCTGGGCCCCTCACTGCAAGAAAGACATCGAGGCCCTGGAGCTGTTCAAAGAAGGGCAACAAAGCTGGTGAGGGGTCTGGAGCACAGGCCTTATGAGGAGCGGCTGGGGGAGCTGGGATTGTTCAGTCTGGAGAAGAGGAGGCTCAGGGGAGACCTTATTGCTCTCTATAACTACCTGAAGGGAGGTTGTAGTGAGCTGGGGGTCGGCCTCTTCTCTCGGTAACTGGTGATAGGACTAGAGGGAATGGTTTCAAGCTGCGCCAGGGAAGATTCAGGCTGGATATTAGGAAATACTACTTCTCTGAAAGAGTGGTCAGGCACTGGAATGGGCTGCCCAGGGAGGTGGTGGAGTCACCGACCCTGGAGGTGTTCAAGGAACGTTTGGATGTTGTGTTGAGGGATATGGTTTAGCGAGAACCATTGGTGATAGGTGGATGGTTGGACTGGATGATCTTATAGGTCTTTTCCAACCTTAGTGATTCTGTGATTCTGTGATACTGTTTCTGAAAATCACTTCCAGCACCTTCGAGTGTTTCTCTGCATGTAGTGTTTGCGTCCGGTAGCCTTTATTTCTCTTTGTCTTTTTTTGCTCTTGCCACACACAGTATGCTCTCTTGCAGAACACCAGACTTAAATATTGAGTAATTTATGACTCAGGATTAATAAAGGCTCTCATAAGAGCAGATTATGTTTTTATAGTGTTCCTGTCATTCATATCTTTGTTTTCTCATACCAGGAGAATAATGACCTTGACTATTATTTAGTAACATAGAAAAGCATTAGACATATGTCAGATCCATTCCTTTATTTAAAGGATTTCTTGTTATTTGGAGTGATGTCCGTTGGAGCGATGTTCATAAAATTGCAGGCTGAAATCAGGGAATCCTATTAAAGTCTACAAAAATGTATTTTTTCCTAACTAATTAGATACTTTCACGTAGCTTTAGTACTGCACATAATGTTGCTTGTGATAGAGAAAAAGATAAAACCCTCAAAATAGCAAAATAAATCCGTATTTAAACAGTTAACACATTTGGATGGTTAGAAATTATTCTTTGTTGTGGCTCGTTCAGTTCTGGGCTGGCTAGGTGACAGTGCTTCCTACCCTTTGTAACCATTAGACAAGACTAAGCAGTGATGAGGGTGTAACATCTTCATTTTACCAAACAGTTCGGCACTCTTCATGCACCACAGAAGTTAACTTCTGTTATCTATTCTACACTGAGGGGTAATGAATAGTATTAATTGATTAGTCAGCTGAGCCACTTTGAATTGTGCAGGTCTAACCAGTGGCACGTACATAGAAGTCAGCTGCTTGTTTAACATATTCTCTCACACAATTGACAACTGTTGCATTGGAGGTCATTATCAGTTTTGACTGGATTGGAATTGCTTTTAGATAAATCTAATGTGATGTCACCTCAAGACATACAGACCTTTGAAGTGTATATAGACATGTTGAGGCGGAATCTTTTTCTGGGGCAGGCTTCTGGGAGGTTTCTGTAGTAGAGCATCAGACCACGTTTTTATGAAGTAAGAGATGAAACAGATGCACTGAAGTGATAACCTTGCACGGGGATTTGGCACAAGGAAGGAAGAATGTTTTACTGTGTAGAAAAGGAGAAGGTGTTTTGCAGAAAAGAGAAGAAATAAATCGCATCATTTTTGAAGTCTGTGATTTTCAGTAGCTGGTCCTGCTGCTACTTAAATGTATTATTTTTTACTGTAAATGGTTAGTAGTACGTCTGCTAACAGTTAATGATTGATATGCTGTTCATTATTTGGTAGGAAACTGAGTTGTTGTCATTCTTTCTTACATTTGGAAAGCCATGTGATAATATGTACATACTCTGAAGAAATGAATCGTATTTCTGTGTTGTGTAGATGTGTTTAATTCAGTCAGTGTTCTGAAATTTCAGTGGGGACAACACCTTTTCATTAGAAAAGAGTTCTTCAGATTTGGGAATGAAAATTCAGAAGTGAATGTGTTGGGGAAAAATAAGGAGGGAAATGATGGATGGTTGCAGGACGGCAAGCAGGAAATCTGTTCCTTTCATCCCGATCGGTATTTGAAGCAAATCCCTCATTACTGCTTGATAAAGCTATGTTTTTCAAAGTGGGGTAGATAAAAGGTGGTATAACCATTAAACAGGAACTTAGTATGTTCTCTTCAACTAGACAGTAGTATGTCAGTGACAATTAGTGGATGGAGGGAAGGCACAGATAGGAATACAACCATCATTGGGTCGCGCTGACTTTTTAAAGGAGGCTGATCTGTCAGGATGTATTCTTTCCATCAGAACTGAAGTGTTGATACATTCGTGTGAGACGTAAGGGTCCTCTGGAAAGAACTGCCAAGCAATACGAATGCAGAAATTCTGTGTGAATTTAAGGAAAGGTGGGGCAAACTTGTGGAAAGAACTCTGCTGATGGTTACTGAATCCACATGAGGCTCAAGAAACCCAGTCAGAGTATAAAACAGTGTTTGATGGAAATGCGCATAAAGAAGGAAGCTGGAAAAGAAATTTTTCTAAAGAGTTATGCTTTCAGTATATAATGACCTGCAAGTTAATTTTACTTCTTTACTTTTATTCAAGTTAGAGGAACACAATCTACGCTGGACCATCTCCTGTCACAGCCCTTCGTTTCGTATGTCCATAACACACATCTGAATGGATGTGGATGTGAAGTGGGAACATTGGGGTCTGGAAAGCTGATGATATTTTAAAGAAAACTTGAAAATACATTCATTTCCACTTTCTTGTTCTGCATGTTTGTTCCATGCTTAGTGGTGTTTCATCCGTTGCATGATTTGCTTTGAGTTAGTCAGGTTTTGTGGTAGACATAAACTGGGCCAACTGAACCTATTACTTTAATTCTAAACAAAACTTACCATGGCAAGTTAGTATTTCCACCAGGTTTGCTTTATCAGTAATACAGATGTGTGTGCACAGATCCTTTCTGTAATGCGTTTAGATAAAATACTACTACTACTACTACTACTACTACTACTAATAATAATTGATAATTTCTGAAAACCAGCAAAGCTTCTAGAGCATCTAGATACTTTCAAGTTTGATGAGAGATTTTTTAAGGGCAATTTGACCGTGTCTTTGCAGTCTCCTTGGGTTAGGAGTGGAGCCTAGGATTAAATATGCCCATGTTTTCCAGAACCTTTGATTTTGTGGTATGGCTTCCTCCTCCAAGGTTTTATCTCTGAGCTCCTTGGCAACATTAGAGATTCCAGGGGGATGCTCTAGTTCTCTAAGTCTTGTAAAGTCCTCTGTAACACAGGAAGTCGCATTGTATGTCCCAAGTTTCCTCAATCATCTTTTCCCATTTAATTTATTTTTCTTGCTCCTGTCACTTCTCCTTGGGAAAAAACAAATGCAGGTAGCTGTTTTTAAAATAACACCACTTATTTGCATTCTCATGTCTTCGTAAAATATGTGCATCACCGTTGCCATAGAAGTAGTTTGGGACAAAAGGTTTGCATGTTGAGAAAATGCATGTTGTCAATCATCTAGCTGTACAGACATGTGACCTCCTCATGTTAAGACTAGCATTCTGATTCCATGCTAATAATCTAATCGTTATTAATATATGCTGCTTGTTTCTGACCTGTTTTGTTTAGAATGCACGTTGGTTTTAGTGTGCATGACATATAAGGGTTATGGATTAAAAAATTAATTTTTCTAAAATAAAAAATACCTCATGCATTTTTAATAGGGGTTACAAAAGAGCTACTCTGTATTTTCCCTCTAGCAAGATGGTACAGTATTGAATTAAGAGTCAGTACTTCTGTGGCTGTGTAAGATTTAATATTCTGGGCAAAGATATTAATTGTCTTTTGAAGTGGACAGCCAGGTTTCCTTAAAATTATTTATAAATTAATTGGGCTTTTTGAAAAATGAATAATATTTTAAAATGAGACTTCAGAATTCTAATTCTCTAATATAAATATTTTTATATTGTATATTGTTTTTTTCAGAGGCGTATATGAAAGGACAGAAGAAAACATTACTTTGTGATTTGTACATTTTCTTTTGGAATAAGTGTCTTGATAGTGTAGAAATTCAGATCTTCTGTTAAGTAAAAAGTATCATACCTGGGCAAGGTGTTGCATTTGGGTTGCAGCATTCCCAGATTTGTATACAGACTGATGGAGGGAGGGATGGAGGGAGGGATGGAGAGCAGCCTTGTAGAGAAGGGCAAAAACCTGACTGTGAGCTGGTCTGAAAGGCCAGCTGTGTCCTAGGCTGTGCCAAAAGAAACAAAAGAGCAGCAGATCAAGGGAGGTATTTCCCCCCTGTCAGTTCTGTGCTTGTGACACCCTACCTGGAGTACTGCATCCCAGCCTGGAGCCCCCAACACAAGAAGGATGCAGAACTGTTGGAGTGGGTCTGGAGGAGGGCCACAAAGGTGGTCAGGGGGCTTGAACACCTCTCCTGTGAGGAAGGGTTGAGGGAGTTGGCAGGAGATGAGAAGGTTCTTGGGAGACCTCATTAAAGCCTTTCAGCACATAAAGGGAGTTGACGGGGAAGATGGAGATGGACTCTTCATCAGAGTGTGTAGTGACAGGGCCAGGACAGTTTTTATGATTATAAGGGGAAGTTTGGATTGCATGTTAGGAGGAAATTCTTTTCTCAGAGGGTAGTGAAACAGTGGAACAGATTGCTCAGACAAGCTGCGGGGTGTGGATAGGTGGAAATTGGGTGGAAATTTGAGCAACCTGGTCTAGACAAAGGTGTCCCTGCTTACAGCAGTGCGACTGCAGGGCGGTTGGAACTAGATGGTACTTAATGGCTCTTCCAAGCCAAGCCACTGTATAGTTCTAATCAAAAAGAACATGATTTGTGGTTACGAAATTAGATACGAGGCAAATTATAACTCTTAGACTCTCCTGAGCTTTTTCAGAAATGCCATTTTTAAAACTGCAGCTTTTGATATTGAGAATCAAGAAGAAAATTGTCAGCAGAATGCAAGGCATTTCATCTTTCAGGAGAAGGAAGAACTGAACGTGGGAACCACAGTTAGGTAAACAGCAGACTTCATAGCCAATCAAATGTCATACCGTACTGTTGGTGGTGCACGAACCTGGGGACAATTGTAGTACATAGTAAGTAAATTCTCAAAGATTTGGGGAAGTTTGAGTATATGTATCTTTCGTAGACTCTTTTTTTCATCTACCTTTGTAGCTCTTTTAATCCACATTCTTTGCCATGCCCACAGTCTTTGAGATCATGAACTCAACCAGGGCATGGTCGCTACAGCTCAGACTGCCTCCAAGCTTCACTTCTTCAATAATCTCCTCTGCATTTATGAGCATCAGGCTCAGTAATGTTTCAGCTCTGGTTGGTCTGTCCAATACCTGCATCAGGAAGCTATTCTTGATGGACACTAGAAGTCTCCTGGATTGCTTGTAGTTCACTGTGTTGTCTTCCCAGCAGATGTCCAGGTAGTTGAAATCCCCCATCAAGGTGAGACCTTGCAAGCACAACACCTCTTGATGCATCCCATCTGAAGTCAGAATTCTTGTTTTATCGAAGATGTGTCCTAGAAAATCCTAGATCATGGAATCCAAAACCCTGGGCATGCCACCATGCACACAGCCATTCATTGTATCGGTCCTTCTTCCTCCTGCCCAGTCTCCAACCAGGAGAATCAAGGAGAGCACTACCTGCCCTCCTGATCCCTTCAACAAATTCCTAAGGGACATAATGTTTATTTTATATTATTTGGTTTTCTAGTTGCAGTCTCATGTGACCCGGCTTGAAATACCAGCAGTGGATAGTAGTCATTTGGCTTTATCATAGCTGTTACTCTCCTCCTTATGCCATGGATGCATGTCCCTAGCAGGTAGAAAACTTCTTTGACTGACAAATTATTCAGTTTCTTTTGTTGTTGCTTTTTTTTCCCCTAGATTCTGTGGGTTTTGGCTTACAGCTGCCAGTATAATACTTAAGAAACATTTGGACAGACCATTATTGAAATGCAGGTACTGCAAACCTGAGAACTGCAGGGTTTATGGCCACTGAACTGTCTTTTCATCTTGTCTCCTAGATCATAGGGGGACAGCAGGGCTGATCAGCAGCCACTGCTGCACTCTCTTGATCCCGATGTCTTTCTTTTTCAAGGTCTATATTGACATTTGGATAGATTTGTGTTTACAAATGGCTTTCTTTGTAAACCTCAGTCACGGGTTGATCCCCGTGCATTTTATAGTCTGTGAGACCGTGGCATGTTTAAACCACTGTGGTCAGTAAAGAATTGAGAGGGTTTATGGCAAAGCAATATTTTGTTCCCAAAATTACTGCTGTATATTGTATTGTCAACTGCAGTCAGTCAACTGGAAGGAGTTTAAGAGCTGCTTGTAGTCAGCAACCAAGAAGCACTCAAAAAAAATTCAGGATTCTGGGACTTTATGAGGCAATCAGTGTAAATTGTCTTCCATTAATTACCTTAGGTGATACGAATGATCATAATCTTAACTGCAGTTTAAGCATAATTTTATTTTTCATTCTGTGAGTTTTGAATATGCACCTCTGTCGGTGTTTAATTTGTCTTGTTTTGTGAAAACATATTGCTTGTAAAATGCAGTAAAATTGTACAGGATGGTACAAATACTACGGAGATGATGCCAGGCTGCCATTTAGCAGAAGCATAGAAAATGCAGTACTTTCTAATAATGTTTATGATTACCATCAGAATAATGGTCTGCGAGACTCCTGCTGGTATGACTTCAGAATGGTGAATGATTTTTCAGGGAGCTTTTGGGTAAGAGCTTTCAGCAGGGTGATTTATAGATTCGTTTTGATGCTGACCTTCACCTCTCCAGCTTCTTGTTTTGTTTCAGTCTCTTTCTGTCACCAAATACTTGTTTGCAGATTGTGTTTTTAATTCATCTATAAGGAATTCGTGGTCAGTCAGTATCAGAAAAAGAAATCAGGTCTGATGGCATGGTTTTACTGTTTAGGTTGTGCCATGGCATCCAGGCATGATTTCACAGAAGAAATGGTTATTTTTTGCTAAACGATTGCAATTCTGCCACATTGTGCAACTAATACAGTAGCAATCTTTTTACTTACATACTGGCTCTATTCTGAGAGAATAGACTATGCAAGTACTATGCAAAGTGAGCCTACCAACTGTATTTTACACAGTTTTTATCAGTTGATGGGAATCTAGCACATTCTGTTTATGTGAGTATTGCATTTTGATCCTACAGCACGAGTCCAAAAGCTAGGTGATGCTCTGAATGGCGCCTGGAGCCATAACTGACTAATAGCAGCAATCTTTTTTCTCCAGGAGCTCTTGGCTCTTTCACTATTCAGTCTTATCTTGCCATTTATGGGTGTTCTGTGCTCTTTGAAATACCTTTTGCACTGTTTAAAAATCGTTAGTCAGAACTTCAGCTGCAGCACTTCTGAGCTGTTCGTGGTGGGCAAGCAAGCTGTCTGTGAAGTGCTTGGATCTCTAGATTGGCAAATGATTCAGCAACCTTGTCACTTGTGAATTTCACTGTCCTTGTGGCAAGTCTTGTAGATAATCTTGTTGGCTACTGTTCTACTGGTCAGCTACTGTGTTAAAATTACCTGTGCATCCAATTCCGTGCCTTTTATCAGTGAAAAACAGTGGGTTTCTAAAACATGTGATTACCGTCTTCCAGAGGTTGTAGATCTTTCTATCCAGTCCCTGCAAAAAGTATTTGGAGAAGCTCAGTCCTCACGGATGGATTGAAATTTTGTTCCTCATGAAGTTTTCAGCTAAGGGGTAGTGCTGTTTATTAACCCAGAGTCACTCTGTGTGTGAGGTAAGCTCTATAAGGAGATAAGATCCATTATCTTTAACAAGGTAAAACTAAAATAGCTGTCGTAGGGGTAAAATTTATATAATGCTAAGACTGTCACAAATAGGGCTGCACTTAGATTCCCCACTTTGTATCCATTGTAGTTTCCATGGAAATAAATGGGAGGCATTACTTTTGAAGCGTCTTACATACTTTGTTCATATGATGGGATGTTCTAAGATAAAAAGTCTCTTTTCTTGCATGTAGAACCATTGAAGGGTAGATTTCAGAAGTTCAGAAGAAAAAACTGTAATCCCCAAGAAAAAAAAGCACGTAAGGTCATTCCAGTTGTTCAGGATCCTAAAGGTTCACTCATTCCTGCACCAAATGTAGCAGTTGTTGAATGGCTTGCAGATCTTGCACTGTAATTAGTTTGCTTCAGCATTTCAAGCTGTCAGTACAGAAGGTTTGGGCAATTCCTGGAGAAATACTGAAACGTGTAACACTTTGTATTCTTACTCAAGCTCTTACTGGTACAGAGGCGCAGCTTGTTCAGTTGTTGCCCCGTCTTGAAGTATCAGGCTGTGTTCTGGCACTTTGTGTTTTAATACCTCCGTAGATTTCTGCTTTTGCAAAACCAGTGCCACCACAACTGGAGTACAGCATTCATCACCTTGAGGGCTGGGTTGCCAGCTGTTAATTTAACTGTTGGAGCTGCGTTTTCCTTAAAGACCCAGTGATCCCACCCTGCCTTTGCCTGACAAGGAGATTTCTAGCTAGTTTATCTGCTCATTTGCGAGATAAACAAACGAGTCCCAATAGAAGTGATTTCCCTATGCAGTGCTGCGCTAATCCTTTAAAAATAATGATTCCAACCATATTAGGCTATTTGTTCTCATTAAAGCAAGTGGAGAGCAGATTAGCTAATTCATTCCTCTGCATAGGGCTATAGAATTCTTCTGTGTTCAGCAGTCACTTTTCCCCTTCTTGAAAACTCACGGCCTCTCCCTTTGAGTGTGTATCTAACTGTTAATTCTTTTATTCACAAGTAGGACAGTAGAGTTCCTCCTAATTTGCTTTTTCTGAAGAATGCTGTCACATTCGATTTCAGCCAAAGTACCTGACCAGGTTAAGCAGTATGTGACTGGTTTGTCAGACCATACAATCTCCAGACAATGGCTCAAAGGAGGAGGTAAATTTTTCTCTTTTAGGATAAATTTTGCTCGTTGGTGAAGGGCCAGCCACATGATCCAGTGTTTGTGTAAAGTCCCCGTACGTGGAACTGGCAGAGCAGCAAAGAGAGGTGGTATGAATGTTTCAAGGCTTTGCAGCCTCAGCTCAGCACTGTGACTCAAGCAGGCACTGTAATTGGAAAGAATCTATTCCGCCATACCTGTGATGTTGTAGACCAGCAAAGAGAGATGAAGGTACACAGCTAGAAGAGATGCAAGTGCCTGATGGGAGATGCTTCATTTTGAAGTACTTGAGAGTCTGTACTCTCAAATGGCCTAATAAATTATGGAACAATTATCTCTCTCTTGCCCTCTCCTCCCCAGCAGATAATGTATCAGAGTTTTGACTGCAGTACTGTAGTTCATCTGAATTTTCTGTGTGCAGCCCATGTGATGAAGTATAGTTGCTTTTAGATGATAAGCTGCTGATACCTGACTGACAAAATAAGGGATCACTTACCTTGAAAATGACTTTTTAGTATGTTGTACTAAGTGAAGAGGAAGAATTTTAGCTTCTCAATATCTGTTTTGTCTCTTGATGTACACCTGAAGTGAACTTGAGCTAGTTCAGTCCTCCTTACTTTCTCACTTTTCTTAGGAAAAAAGTGCAAAAAAAACAGTTGCTTTAGAGAAAAGAGCCTGTGAATCATGAAGAGGAAAGACAAAGCAATTTACTGTGCATATATACACATACCCTGAATAACTATAACAGCCCATAATAATGGAAGACTTACAGTGGGGTTGAGAGAGATTTTCCCTGGCGTTGTTGGAGATTTTCTTCTGTTATATAAATAAAAGCCGGACTTGATAGTTGCCATTTAGCCAGTGGGGAAGAAGCTGTTCTCTTCACCATCATATTCTTTTTGTTCATTTAAGCTAAACTTCCTACTGCATGTAAAAAGTGTCCTTATGCATATAAAACTATATGTCATTGTTTCACGATTCAAACTGATTTTCTTTTTTTCCTGTCATATCTGCCTAGAATTCTTGTTCCTTTTCCCCTTTACTAGCACCTTACTTATGCCCTAAAAAGAAAGAAATGCAGCTTTTTTAGACTTACAATTCGAAGTCAGTATTAAATCTTAGTATTAATTGACATCAGTTTAACCTGGTCAGAGTATTTTAGCATAAGCCCCACAGTTTTCTCCGTTAAATAAAGTCCTATGTTAAGAAGAATGTGTTTATATTAAAAACCACCTCTTAACAAAAAGGAAGAGAAAAGTTATGTTAAATTTCATTCCACAGTAGCTTGTATTTCAAGGACAAATATTCTACAGCATTTCCCTTGTTTTTGTATTTTTCTTTTAAATTCAAATCCTTTTGTAGTCAGCAGATACACTCGTAGCATTTTCCCCATTTTAAAGGGACAGATAAGAAAAATGTGAAAACACCGCTGAAAACGTTTCTTAACTTCCTAGATTACAAATGTAACTGTTAAAGACTGGCCCATATATTATACTTCTAAACCGTATTATGATCAGCGCAGACAAGTCTTTAACCAAGGCGTAAGCTTTCATTGTTTTTGGGTGGCATATTATCTTAAACACAGCTTTAAACACCGTTCTATAAAATCCTTCTTAAAGGCAAAATAACATTTTTAAACCGACCTGCAGCACATTTCCCTCTTAAAAACTTATGTTGAAAAAGGAAAAAATCTGAAAGACTTCACTGATAGTTTGAATATTAATCTCATCTCTGTGTCTGTGATTACACCATATGATATCGGTTTTTATCCCTTCCTTTATCTTTCCAGTTGTGTGTCATGCAGCATTGCCTGGAGAGGGACAAACGTAATTAGTTTGCAGTTAAAAAGGTTTGTTTTAAGAGAAAAATGTGAAAAATGTCTTGGTTTTATATTCACTGAAACCTTTGTAGCCAGCCTGAGTTTTGTGCTCCAGCCACCTACAGAATAATCCAGATCTAGTGCGATATTTCTCATACTGCTCGACACATTTTAAGGTAATCTGTATGAGCTGTAATTCAATAGCACAGAGGCATGATGAAAATAAAAAAGAATTTAATACCCTCTTTCAAATTGCTTATGTTAGCCAAAACTTTTTTCTTCCTTTCCTGAGAGGGTAATTCTTCCTGTATTTATATTAACATCCTGGCTTGTGAAAGAAACTTTGGGTTAGTGGTTTGATTTCATCTTCGTTGTATGTGGAAACACTTACAAAGCACTTGGACTACTTCCTATCCATAGTAGCCTGTCCATCTTTCTTTGTGAGCAGTAAGAGTTCACACCACACCACTGTATCGAGCTACTGGTAATTTTTCAGAAAAGTGACAAAGTAATGAAATTTGATGGCATGAAATCCAAACAGCCAATCTTTGCTGCCTTAAACCACGTGTAGATCTTCGTGACAAACTGGAAAAGAGATTTTTTTTGGTGGATTGTTTCATGATGAAGTCTTTGTTTCCTTGTTGTTCAGTGGAGCAATCACTGCACCTTCCATCTTGGTCTGTTACGCTGCAGTGAAAAAAAAGCAAAACATCAGTGCTTCTTATTTCTAAGCTGCCGTTAATAAAAAGTGAGTCTGGATTTTACAGCCATAATCAGAAAAGACCATTCTGTCATTATACTTAGGTTGTTCTGAAAATAATGCCTCCTGTTTATTTCCATGTAAGTTACATTGCAAAGAGCAGAATGAAAACTGTATGATGGATCAAATTCTCAGCTACAAAACACTGTTTATCGACATAGTCACCACCACTAGCTATGCATTTTTGCCACCGGTGAACAAGAGCCTGCATGGCCATCCGAAATGTCGCTTGTCCTTCATATCGCTGTCACTTCTGAATGTACCATCCACCACTTCCCTGTGCTCACATCCACTGTTTGGTCTCCATAAATGTCCAGCAAGCATTGATGAATGTCAGTGGGTACCATTTTTTCTGCATGGAGGAAAACCACACCTTTGCTTCATCTGCATCTTCATGGCAGACACCATTCTGTCAGACTGCCATCTGTCACATGGCAACAGCATGGAATGAAATATTGGCAGGAACGTTCAACTTCTACTGCCATACCACCAACATCCGCCTCTGATGTCATGGGGCAACATAGTAAAACAGGAGGCATAACTTTTGGAGCAGCCGTCATATTGTTTCATATTGTAGCATATCATGTATCGTATCATGTATAACAAACATCACATCATCTTCTGTGAAAAAGAGAAGCTTTTGTATCTAAGTTGTCTGTTAAAGGCTGAAGACCCTTTCCAGTTTCTCAGTTTCTTGTGTCCTAAGAAATGCTGGGGTTGGCTTGTGTCACATGCTGCGGGCGGCCATGTCTGTCTGACCTCACTCTGATGTCGGCGTGTAGCCCAGATTCAAGGCCTTGGCTGGCTGATTTTGGTGAGGAAGAGATACGGGTGAGGAGTCATGTGTTTGCTTCTTAATTGTGAGTACAACAGCAAAATGCTACATCACTTGAGGTAGTTTCACAGCAAAGGGCAGCTAGCCTCCACTGCAGTGTTCTTTCTGTTCCTTGTAATTGCGAAAGAGGGGAAAATGTAATGGAAAAAGGCTCCTCCAGCCTGCATCCACTGCTGCACCATGGGGATCTGTTCTGCACAGTGCCCATGGGATGCAGGGGCCAGCCTGCTCCAGCATGAGCCGGTCCTGGGCTGCAGGGAACTTCTGCTCCGTGCCTGGAGCACCTCCTGCCCTCCTGCGCTGCCCTCCTGCACTGCTCTCGATGCCTGCAGGGCTGCTGCCTCTCACATTCCTCACTGCACTCTCCCAGCTGCTGCTGTGCAGCGGTTTTCCCTTTCCTCAGTCTGCTCTCCCAGCACCCAGCGTCACTCACAGCTCAGTGCTGGTGGTGGTGGGTCCCTTTTGGAGCCGCTGCACCCGGTCTGTCCTAAGACAGGGCAGTGCTGGGCTCTGCTCACAGAGGCTTTCCTTGCAGCCCCCTGCTCCCGTACCTTGTTTCGTAAACCTAACTACACTGCTTTATTTCTCAGAGTCCAGTAAAAATACTAGCTGAATTTATAGCACAAAAAATACATCACTTTTCAAGCAGTGCCATTCTCTGAAAGGTCTGTTTGCAGTCCCCTGGCGGCTGAGGCTGGTAGTTAGCATCCACTGCCCCGCATGGCTTTTCTCCTCAGTCAGCAGCAGAAGTTTCTGCGCTGCCCCCAACAAGAATGGCTGGGAGATCAGAGACCTGCTTGCTGACAGCCACAAATGTGCTTTTAGCAGAACAGCAACAACAGAAGGTGTTTTATCTTTATCTCGCTACCCAATAAAATCCATATTAGTGATAGTCTAAGTGACCCGTCCCATACAAAAGAATTAATGTAGAAATTATCTAATCTTGACATTTTGAAGGTATTTAAGCAGGCTTTTTGGGAAGGGTATTTTCACATCAGTTGTGCTGATTTCACATGAATCTGTGTTTTCTTAGATCTTTCTTCTCGCTGCTGGTTTCTTTTATCTGGCCTCTTTTCATGTTCCTCAGTACAAACAATAGATACTTTTAGATTTTCTGGTGGTGAAGAAAGGCTTTTGTGGTAAAACAATGCAACGCTGCAGTATCTTGTTGAAGCAGGTGGGCTTAGGAGCTGACACTGCTAAAAGTTAGCAGCTTCCGCCATTCATCTCAAGCCTTCCTAGATAATCCTCGTGGTTATAGCATATAAAATCTCTCTCAGAGCAGTCGCTTTAGATGTGGATACAGGACCACAGTAATCTAAGCTTCCTCTCATGGACGCAGGGTTTATTCTGGCTTTTGCTGGAGACCTGCGGGGCAGGTCACTGAGCAGTTTGGATCACAGTGTGAGCTTTCACTAAGCCCAGCTTTTTTCATACCCAGCATTAGAAGCACGTCTGTTATGAACATGAGAGTTTAGTACTCACTGTTAACCATGCCAGTGACGAGCAAGCAACACTGTCTGCAGTGTTGAGCTGCTCTCCTTGATGTAGAAGTTTTGGCTGTTATGTGTCTATACATCATCAAGTATCTCGATCTGCAGTTGATGCTCTAAGGCTGGGCTTCATTGTCCTCAAATACTTCTCCGGGTTGCAGCTGTTGTTTTTTGAGTCTCTAATCTAAGTCTTCAGATGGTAATGTTAGACTAGCATTGCACTTAATATTTACACTGTTTTCCTTGCAGTGCTCATGAACATATGTTTATATGCCTTTATTTCTGTGGTGAGTTATGCCGCAAAATGATAAAGCAAATGATTTTATTTCTTCTCAGGAATAAAAAGAGATAGTGGTGAAAGCAGAGTTCTGAATAAAGAAGAGAGCTCTGTTCTGGTTGTTCCAAACTTGACACTGTATAAGCAATATGCAGCGGTGAGGGTTTGTCTTTCCAAAGTCTGTTTTTCCCATCAGAGGAAGAAACTAACAGTCTTTAAATCATCTTTTCTTGGATATTATATGATATTTGGCAAATACACCTACATGTGTTCCTCTTGAATCCTGAAATTACAGTGATACATTTGTGCAAACAGATGCTTTCTGCTGCTAGAGATTAATCCTGGGTGAAGACTAGTGTGCACTATAGACATACATATGATCTCCAAAAAAGGGAAAAACATCTGAGGATATATATAAAATACAGAGCAGACAGAAGGAAGTCAAACTTTCCACAGATCTTCTGTGAGCCATTTTTCATTCCTAGAATAGAAAGGGATGTACCAGGAAGAAGACCTTTTGCGATGAGATTGCACTGATACACGTAACTCCTATTTTCCCCCAAGTACGTTTTTGTTTACTGTGATGTTTTTGTAGAAGAATTTTTTTCAGAGGAATTTCATATAATCTTTTTGTAGAAATGACAACTCTGCAAGCCTGAATTTCTGGTCTGATGAGATTTTCCACACAGAAGTATTTTAAAAAGCAGCCAGCATAACTGGATGTTATTAATAGGAACGTGAATTCCTATACATTCAAGCACTTTGCCTGGATACAGCTGTTGGAAAAAGAAAGAAAGCTGTAACAAAGTCTGATATTTCTTCTGACTAGCTGTGTTGAGGTGAAAACTATACTTACTTTTTCCCACAGGATTTTACCTCGAGGACTGTGCAGCAGTGCAGCCAGTCATCAGGGGATGTTTGTGTGTGGTGGGAGAGTGGAAGTGCAAACGAGTGGCATTTCTTGTTGCTGTTCAGATGTATGAAAGGTCTTCTGCAGGTCTCCACATTCCTGCGCTTTGTTACTGGTCTGTGCAGTGCACTTATTCTAGGTGCTTTCCATGAATGCATGCTTAGATGTCCTTGTGTCTGCTGCAGTAAGGTTATCTGTGTGCTTCTCCAAACCACTTGTTTCCAGTAACACTTGGTGGGATCTCAGGAATCAGCACAGAACTCCATGCAGGGAGCTTACAGAGACATTGAGAGGGGAGCGAAGGACATCTTAGGATGCTGCTGATTTTGACCTTCATAAACGCCACAAGGAGTCTGATTGACTTAATTGTGCTTTTTGAAAAAGAAATTATGCTTTAAAAGAGAGAATGCTGTATGTGCATGGACTAAATGTTCAAGAAAAAAGATGGTTAGTATGAAAGATGCTCTGTTTTGTTGACAGTTACGCACTGAGACTTGAAAATGTATGTAATTCAGTAAGGCATGTTCTTCTTTCTCTACAGTTGACATTGCAGATGGAAATAAGGTTGGAAAAAGAATAACGTTTGAAGTTCACATTTTTTTATGATTGTGAAGGAAGTGCAATTTTGAAAACATAAATTGGTATTTAACTTCCAGTGTTCTGCTATATCCCTTAACTAAATTACATCCATCTATTGTTGTAGGAGTGTGAAGTCGTTTTAATTGCTGTTGTGTGCAGAGAGTTAAGGAATAGGTGTGCTTTCAGGTCTGTTTTAACACATCTGCTTTTCTTACCTTGCTACAATTCATCTTTCTGCAGCTTAATCTGGCTCATAAATTCTGTGAGATACAACTTATGACCCTCTTTCCATCTGTGTGTGCCTAAGCAAATGCATCATTCTCCAGGGTACAAGAAAATTTGAAGGAATTCTGAACTAATGCAGCGAAGACACTGGTATGTCCACAGGGAAACGTGGACTACTGAGAATCAACAGGGGTGCGTGTGCATATGAATTTGGCTGTAAAACGCTTAGTTGAATTATCTACTTCCGTTGCACCTGGGACATCAAGGATGTCTAATGAAAATAAATTGGACAATGAAAAGCAAATATGGAAATATTAATCTGTTGAACATAGCTTCTAAGTGGCCCAAGATAGTATTGAAGGTTATATTAGGTATAGAGATGGGGATATGTGTTGCTTCAGCTTGCTACTACTATTAACAAACTTGAATGTACCGTAATTTTTTTTACGTGTGCTCAATGAGAGAGCATTATCACTGTCAGTAGACATTTGGTTGTACACCAGCCTGTCCCTCCATCTGTTTGCTTTGGAATACTTGGCATTTATTTTTCAATGTAGTAAAAGTAGTTATAGCTTTGCAATTGAGAACTATGGTAGCAGTATCAGTTTTTCACATTCCAGTTAGCTTCCAAGCTAGAAGCTTGCCTTTTATTTATAACTCCTAATGCCTTGCTCCATGTATGTGCATGAGGTGGGAGAATTAAATGTGTAGGATATGGCGGGCAATAAAAAAGGTTGCAAAACACTGCCATTAGTAATAAGACTTTTTGGAGTATTACATTAAAATAGAAGTATTTAGAGCATTAGATTAAAAAGCAAGCAAATGAACAAAGCTAAAAACCCCCGCTTTGATTTTAACCAGGAATTTGCCTCTGTTTTCTGAGATATTCTAAGGAGAACTGTTTTTGCAAGGTTTGTTTCCACTGAAACATTTTGTGTCAAGAAACTATTCATGTTTAACATAAATTGTTAGCCAAGGCAATGTGAAATTGAAGTGTCTGTTCTACATCTTACGTCCTTCATTCGTTGTCATTTTGTGCTGGTGATTATATTCAGCTAAAAATTTACCTCATGGTCTGCAGTGCTTGTAAGCTAAGTGTGTATTAAATGTTGTGGTTATTTTGTAGAATTATCTCTGCATTTGGATAGGGCAGTAGATTAATGTTGTCTGGGAGCAGGAATTTTTCATCTTCCTTTTCTTTCTGTCTCCACTGGTACCTCCCACCCCTTTCTCCTCCCTGTTCCTGACAAGGGAACTTGATTTTGGACAGCTGTTTTAGAGACTGGTGAAAATGTTATGCTTTTTGAAATTATATCAGACAATAAATGAGAAGATCGATGAGAGGAGAAAACAATCCTATCAGTTAAGCTTATTAGTTTCACGGGTAGTCTCAGGGGGCTGTAAATCAGTACATCCCTGGGATGAGAGAAGAGGTAGAAAGAAATAATATTACATCTAGATGTCAAAAGGCAAAATGGCACCGGAATTTAATTTTAACACTAAGAAGCATTCAGTAGTGATATTTGGCCAAATATATTAGATCATACATTTCAGAAAACGTACTACTATTTTCCCAGCATTGGGTTCAGAGTGAAGTACAGATTTGTCACGGATCATGTCTGCCATTCATGCAGCAAGTAGTTAATGCAATGCTCTGTGAACATAACAGCAGCTTTATTTAGTTGAAGCTTTAGATCAGCTAACTCTGTAGCTGTGCTTCTTGAGCATATTGCTTCAGTGCTGTCCCTACACCGCTGTTCTTGGTTATTGAATCAGACAAAAATCCTGTCTCCACATTGTCCAAAGAATTAACATTCAGCATTTAAGTTCATAAAATAGGTTTCTCTGATGCTGTAAAGCTGACATCTTCAGGAGTAAAACTCAAAACTAAGAGATGGGACTTTTACTGCCACAAAGTTTGGGATGTAATGTATTAGAGTCGCTGAGAGTGACAGTAGGAATAAACTCTGCTTCTTTCACAGTAAGATAATAGCAAAAATAAAATGAGATGGCAGAAATGAGGGAAAAGTAGAGTGAAAGTGATGAGTAGAGGTGTGGGGGAATGCAGAAATTTATCAGGAAGGAATAAAAGTGAATGATATACTTGATAGAAAAATAAGTTAGACATCCAGGAAATTACAGTTTTCTTAGGTATATTCTGGGAAGCACATACTAGGTCAGACACAAAATCTGAAAACCTGCATATTTAGATAAAAGAAGGCAGCTTAACTACACTTTTCATAAATAGGCTGAGACTCATCTGCACACAGAGACGTTTAATTAAGTCAGTAAGCTGAAAGTGATGTTTTTATCTTACATTTTAGTTATGGATGAAAAAAAGATAGCATTTGGTAGTTTTGTATCCTTATCTGAGCAAAATTGCTTGAGGTAGATTAGGAATTTGCCTATGCTAAATTCCTTAGCAATATCCTAGATACATAATCATTTTAAGTACATTTCTGAAAAAGTACAGAACTGCATTGTAACCTAGTCCTAAAGCTAGGTGGAATTAAACTTAGTAAGGAATATGAAAAACAACAAGAAGAATTTCTTTACAGAAGGCAGAAGAGTCAGGCAAAGGAGAGTGTATCCCCCACCCCAGTAAGTGAAAAAGGAGAGCTGGCCTGCTCAGATGTGGAGAAGGCTGAGGTACTTAATGAATTCTTTGCCTCGATCTTCACTGCCAGTCAGGCTTCCCACACCTCTCGTGTCCCTGAACTTCTAGATGGGGGAGCAAAATCCCTCATAATGTAAGAGCGGAGCAAATCTGAGACCATGTCATAAGGCTGAATGTATACAAGTCTGTTGGGCTGGATGGCATGCATCTCAGAGTCCTGAAGGAGCTGGCTGATGTGGTTGCCAAGACACTCCATCATATTTGAAAAGTTGTGGCTGGAGAAAGGGAAACATCACTCCCATTTTCAAGAAAGGGAGAAAGGAAGACCTGGGGAACTACAGGCCAATGAACCTCATGTCTGTGCCTGGAAAGATCATGGAGTGGGAAGAGATGTTAGGGCAAATGCAAGACGAGGAGGTGATCTGAGAAGCCAGCACAGCTTCTCATGCCTGACCAGTCTGGTGGTGCGCTATGATGGAGTGATGGCATTGGTCAAAGGAAGGGCCACTGATGCTGTCTACTTGGACTTGTGGAGGGCCTTTGACATGGTCCTGCACCACATCCTTATGTCTAAATTGCCAGAGTTGTTGTCAGTGAATATATGTTCAAGTAGAGGCCAGTCATGACTGGTGTCCGCCAGAGGTCTGTCTTGGGACCAGCGCTCTTCAACATTTTTATCAGTGACATAGACGGTGGAACTGAGTGTATCCTCCACAGCTTTACTGATGACACCTTGCTGAGTGATGCTTTTGACACAACAGAAGGAGGGGACGCCATCCAGAGAGACCTGGACAGGCCTTTTGGGCCCGTGGGCCCATGAGAACCTAATGAGGTTCAGTAAGGACAAGATGTTGTATTTTGGTCGTGGCAATCCCAGATGTGTACAGACTGGGAGAAGAACTCCTTGAGAGCAGCCTTGGGAAAAGAACTTTTGGGTCCTGATGGACAAAAAGCTGGACATGAGCCAGCAGTGTGCTCTTGCAGCCCAGAAAGCCAACAGTATCCTGGGCTGTATCAAAAAGGGGGGTGGCCAGCAGGGAGAGGGAGGGGATTGCCCCTCTCCGCTCTGTCCTTGTGAGGCCCCAGCTGGAGTACTGCGTCCAGATATGGGTTCCCTAGCACAAGAATGATGCAGAACTGTTGCAGCAGGTCCAGAGGAGGGTCACGAGGATGATCAGAAGGCTGGAGCACCTCTCCTGTGAAGAAAGGTTGAGGGAACTGGGCTTGTTTAGCTTGGAGAAGAGAAGGCTCCAGGGAGACCTCATCGCAGCCTTCCTTTACTTGAAGGGAGCTTATGAACAGGAGGGGGACTGTCTTTCTACATGATCTGGTAGTGATAGGACAAAGGGGAATGGCTTTAGACTAAATGAGAGGAGATTTAGGTCAGATGTTAGGAAGAAATTTGTTACTCAGAGGGTGTTGAGGCGCTGGAACAGGTTGTCCAGAGAAGTTATGGATGTTCCATCTCTGGGGGCATTCAAGGCCAGATTGGATGGGTTCCTGGGCAGTCTGATCTACTGGTTGTTAACCCTGCCTATGGCAGGGGGTTGAAACAAGATGATCTTTATGATCTCCTCCAACCTAAGCCATTCTGTGATTCTGTGTTTTAATTATAGCTGTTTATATTCTCAGGGAGTAAGGGAAATAAGTTGATTAAAGTGATAAGTGATTTCTGTAAAATAAAAATAAGTGGACATCTGAGCAAAAATATGGGGCCACCAACCTGCACAGATGTAGGTTTTTCTTGTAAGGACCTATTTGTGGTATGCTGGTTTTGTGGTCTGAGTAAAAACTTCTAATCAAGTAACAATGATCTTTTGACACTTCCTCAAGGGATTAATGGTAGTAAGAAATACGTATTATGAATAGAACATTTTCAGCTGTTGCCACAGTTCAGCACTGTGCTTTGTGACACAGGTCTTGTTGAAATTTTTACATGCAGGAACAGTTCTATTTTAGCAGACAATTAGGTGCATATGCATAATATGTCTTGTAAAATATTGCTGTACCCCCTTTCCCACTGACCCACTCCAAACTCAGAAACAGACTAGCAAAAAATTACAGACTGCATGTTTTCATTTAGATCTCCTCAGACGTTTGCCTGCCACAATGAAATGTGAGTTTTGTTTTATTCATCAGACCGTGGCTGTTAAATAATAAGGGGAGAGATCAGAGTCTGCTCGTGTGCCTACTGATTGTTTTTGCAGTTTCAAAGTAACCTGAATTAAAATGATACACTTCTTTTGTTTGCCTACTCTAGCTGGTAGCTTATACCAGTTAAGTGTGCTTAGAAAAAAATACGAAAGACAAGCTTTTCAATGTATTTCATTATGTATGAGAAGTTGATCTTGCTTGCTGATGTAAGGTAGAACCAGAAGATGTCAGTCTTGGTGGATACATGGAGCTTGGGGAAACAGAATCTAGTGGGTCACGCTGTGCTTGGGTGAGGTGTCACACACACAGCCTGCCTGTGCAGGAGTCACCGTACTGAAATACAGTAGCAATCTGCCAGAAACCATCAGGAGATAACCATGGCTTTGTGGATTGGAACTGATAAACTTTAAGATACATATATTTCTTTTATCAGGAACCTTCTCTTTTCAGTTTTACATCCATTCAAATACCAGAATCCTTCAGGAGCTTCAAATGCCAAAAACTCAGACTAATCTATTTGCTATTCATGTGTTTTCTCTTTTTTCCTCTCCCCTCTTTCCTTTCTGAAGAAACCACTTGTTTGCTTTCTCTTTGTTTCTTAGTTGGTAGAATGAGTTTAAAAATGCTTTTACTTCCCTGTCACTGCATTATGCTGCTTGGAGAGAGAATCAGCTGGAATCGTGGCAAAGGGAACTGCTGTTCTACTAGTTTTATTTTGTATTCACCATACAATTCCCAGAATTGCATTGTTCTTTCCCAGAGGGCGAAGACTGGTCTCTCATGCAAATCACTGGTCCTTTTCTAGGCTTTTGTAGCCTTCCTGAAATTGTTGGAAAGGATCCTTCTTTCTGCGGAGCGAGGAGAAGGAATTGCACCAGACAGGCTGGCCCCAGTCATTTTATCCCTTTCCTGTGTCTTATAGTTTGTTTTTGGAACGGGCACCAGACAGTACCTATCCTGCGTTCCCAGGGCTTCTGCTTTTGTGAGTTCGAGGAGCCAAATTCATCAGCTTTATTTGACTTGAGACTTGCATCAGTGTTAGAGTGTACAGAATCTGGCCCACAGCCTTCTCCGTATGCGAAAGTGTCTTTACTGATTTAAGCAGAGTTGTTGAATAAGCATTTTTCTAATCATTTAAGTGGTACATTAGGTTGGTACAAGTTCAACTAAATTAGTGGGCGTACGTTTTTCCAACTAATGATTTATTGAAAGTAGACAGGTCCACAAATTCAGTTTTTCACAGATCCTTGTTAGTATTAATAGAAGTGCAACTGTGATCCTTAGGAGTGCCTCCAAGCACTGAGAAGTCTAGCAACAGCACAGACAATGTGCAGTAATACTTACACATTTATTTTAAAAGGAGGGAAGTGACAAAGCAAGCTAGAAGGAATAAGGCTAAAAACAGCCTGGATGGATTGGTACTATGATTGAAAGTAGCAGGCATTAAACTACCTATTTCACGCAAGCAAGTTAAGCAGGATAGAGGCTTTAATTTAACCCGCACTTCTGCAGACATCAGCACATGCATGCTTATTATTACTGCCATCTGTTTTATTCACAGTCGTTTCCATCAGCTGTGATATTTTGCTTTTTTTACTGTTTCAGGACTGCTTTGAAGCTATTGTGTTAGTTGTTAACTTTGGCTGAATCTTTGTGTAGCAAAGTCAGCATACTAAGATTGTAACTGCTAGGTTAATGAATGTAAGTTATTATTAATTCTGTGCCTAATACATAGTGTATTAGTAGCTGTGCAAGTTCAATCAAATACACCACAGATTTTTCGTGATGTTGTTTGCCATATCTTAGATGGACTGCTGAGCAAGATGAATGTAATCCTTCATTTTTATCTGTGACTTACAAATTAGGTAACAAAATCGTTTTAAACCAATATTTTATTATTATTCTTTGCAGCAGGAGAACAGATGTACCCATGGACTTGAATTCATCACTAAAATGGAATAGGCATCTTTGAGGGATGTTGTAGCAAGCGGAAGGAAAATTAGCTGTTGCAAACATTATCTTTCATATAGCTTAAACCCACATTGGGGCTTAATGAATTTCAAAAGAAAAAAAAAAGTGCTCATTCCTTCCTTCCTTTTCTTTTTCCTTCACAGAACCTGAAGAAAGTGTTTGTGGAATTTAGTCATCAGGAGCTGTTTGAGTTCTATAACAAGGTCTGTAGATTTTACGATACTGTAGTTCCTTTGTAAACACCTTATGCTGCTCAGCAGGAAGGACTGCCTATATGAATTAAATCTAATGAAACTGGAAGGAAAGTGGATCCAATTTTAATTAAAGCTGTTGGATTTGTTTGATCACAGAAAGCATTTTCAAGAAGACTCTGTGCATTCAAATTTGAAATAGGCAGGCGTTGGAGTCATTGTAATCATACCTGGTGGCTAGGTCTAGAGGAGCAGCTGATGATTAACAACGAAGAGCTCTCTGGAAGGAGCATCTTTGTGTTATGTTGAAATGCCAGGCTCGTAATCCAGTCAAAATAAACTCTTATTATTTTTTTTACCTTATTATCATGCACTGGAAATTCTCAGCAAAACATCTGCATGTAAAAAAGGCAGTATTTAGACAACTGTTTCTTTAAAATTTGAATATTTAAGCTGCAGCAATGCATTCTAATAGCTTCATGTAAAAACAAACATTCATGAGTACAAGTTTTTTTGTTGCATTATGATTAGATTTAGTATGCAGAGTTGAAGACATTGGAATATATATATATATTTTTTTCTGTTTGCATGTTTCTAAATAATATCTTATGTGAATAGAGGTTTTTTTTCCTTTTTGTTCCTCTAAATAGCTGGAAACTATACAGGCACAGCTGGATTCCCTTACGTGATGTTTTTGAAGACTTATTTCTCCACCACACTCCTGCCACCTCATTATTTTGAATTGAAGATAGATTGCCAAGCTGTGTTTACTGAAGGATTCAGTGGGTTGCTTCCTGTAAAATTATATGGCTTATCTCCTTCTAAAGCAGTAACATTATCCAAGATAAATCATTGTTAAGAGTCTGAAGATTGTAATGGACATTCTCTTGTTTTCTGAGCAATTATAAAAAGTGGCTTTACTTACAGAAAAAAGAAGAGAATGCTACCCTATAATCTCACAGTTTTGCTGTTGTTTGTTATTTGGTTGGTTGTTCTTTTTCTCTCTTAGGTGCGATACTTGGTAATGAATAAAATCTATTTTTTACACATAAAAACAATATAAAACTTTGGTAGCAACGGTAGTAAGTACACAGCTGATGAAATCTCTGTCCTTTTGAATTGTTATTCTCACGATAGGTAATGCTTACTGCAAATTTGTCAAAATAAATTTTAAATTTACAAATGGATTGTGATCGTCCTGCTTTAATTTTATTATCTCTGTTACTTTTAATTCTAAATGAAAACTGCTAAATAATTGATCGTGTCACTGATTTCAGGGCTTACTTTTGACTCCGAGAATAAACACAGCTTCTTAGCACTGCATGAATGACAATGAATAAGTAAGTGAAGTGTAAGTGGGGAGAGAAAGCTTGGAATATATAACAAAGAACACTGAAATAGTCTTACAGCTGTATTTCTGAGCAATTTGTTCATCCTTCCTAATGCTGTCCACCACTGATTTTACAGGTAACAGGAAGAAATAAAGTACGTTGACTTAAAGGCCAAGTTAGTCATATTTTTACACATTAGTTCCAGATGAATGGAAGTTCACAAACAGGATGAGAAGGTAAAAGTCATCCTAGTTCTTGTTTGTTGCCAGCCATTGACAGGCAGCTCCACTGCCTCACCTCGGTAATGGGCGCAGAATGTGACTCTTCAGGCCCACAAAAGGTGAAAGGAAGAGTAAATCTTCAGTATTAGCGTGTCTCTCTGTCTCCTTGAGGGATTCTCTGTTGCTTTTGGAGGGCTGTTTGGAGCAATTTGTGTTGCTTTGTTAGAGATTGTGCTGCCTCTTTAAAACACAGGAGGAGTTTGGACAGCTTGCCTAAGCTGTGAGATATTAGAAAAGACTTAGAAGGTAAAGACATTAACAGCCTGTCTGTGAGTGAAAGGCACCAAAGAGAAAAGAGAGGTTTAACATGGTTCTTAGTGGAAATACCATATGAAACTGTACCATTCTTGCCAGGTAATGGTGTTACTCTATTGGAAAGAAGAAATGAGTCATCACTGCACAGTGACCTGTACGTTTTATAAACTTAGCTGCCAAAATTCCTAATCTTCTGGGGATATAACACTCCCACTTGCAGACAGCTCATCCTCAGTTTTGCCATTCAGCAGCAACTTGCTCTGCTCATCTCATGTGGCACCAGCTGCTACATATGTGCACCCCCTGCACCTTCCTCAGGACTCACCACCCTGCTGGCATTAGCTCTAACTCACAATTAGCACAGGTAGGAAGGTCACCTTCTTGATATCTAAGTCTTGGCTTCTCCATTGGTCCTGTGAGGCAGTCTGTTGCATGCTGGGATGCTGCTTGTTAGTGCTTTGCCTGTGTTCCCTGTGAACCAGGACTTAAATTCTGGAAGTGGGTGGCATCCCTTCCTGTAGCAGGTGTTTGGATCTTGATGGCCTTTAATGTCCCTTCCAACCCAAGCTAATGTATGGTTCTGTTATCCTATGAAGTAATGTCTGAAGTAGGATAAGGATGTCTCTGTGTGGATGCAGGACATTGTCTCTGTGAGGTTAGGTAGTCACCCATGAATCTTAGAGGAGGAAGTGAAGGCAGGATCTGAAAGGAGTGTGAGAATCATTGGACAAACTAGCGGGCACATCTGTGTGAAAGCAGTAGAAAAGAAGCCATAGACAGAGCAGGAAGAAAATGAGTGGACTGGACAGAGTAATGGATGTGCCCCCGGGTGAAATGTGGGAGTGAGAAACCTACAAGGAAGGCAGGAAGCACACTGGAAAAGAGAAAAAAAATATATTGATGGAAAATAATAGATAAAAGCAAAGCAGAGAGCAAGTTAGAAAAACTTCAGCTAGTAGGGGATGGTGAACGTGGAAAAACAAAGTAAACCAGAGTTAACTCTGAAATCTGTGGCCAAATGTGTAACTGCACCTAGCATTTTGGACTAATCCATAAATGTTAGACTCCTCAAATTTCGTCAAAGCCAATTAAAAGCCCAGGATAGCAGAAAAGAGGATTTTTAATCTAGAGTTAGTAGAAAATATTTTTAAAGTAGCATCAAAGGGAAAAATAGAAAACAAAGTGTAAGATTGTAATATTTGTAAAATGAATGTGGTTTTCATCCATTCTGGCAGGTGGATAAAGAGATTTATGATTTCTTAAGGAGTGGCTAGCTATGCTTTCTTATAGATTTTTTTTTACCATCAGAAGCCGTAATAAAAGCCATGGTAAACATAATGGTAAGAAGTATGCTTGTTATTGATCTTTTGTGAAGGAGCACTCATAAATGCTTAGCTTGGGAAGACTTTTCTGTGCATAATGTGAAGCTTTAAAGTTGTACGCTAATAGGTAGTGGTGGTACAACTGGTATCATCTTCAGGACTAGCACTGTCACTTATTTAAGTGCTCCTGAATTAAGGAGAGAAAGTTGCCAACTGTGAAAGAGCCAAACAGGTTGTGTTTGTTGGACCTGTCACGAGCGGTGCCCCCAGGACTCAGTCCTGGGGCTGCTTCTATTTAGCATCTTTATTGATGATCTTGATGAGGGGATTGAGTGCACCCTCAGTAAGTTTGCAGACGACACCAAGTTGGGAAGGAGTGTTGGTCTGCAAGAGGGGAGAAGGGCACTACAGAGGGACCTGGATAGACTGGATCGATGGGCCAAGGCAAACTGTATGAGTTTCAATAGGGCCAAGTGTCGGGTCCTGCAGTTTGGTCACAACAACCCCAGGCAACCCTACAGGCGTGGGGGGGTGTGGCTGGAAAGCTGCCTGATGGAAAGGGACCTTGGTGTACTGATGGACAGTCGGCTGAATATGAGCCAGCAGTGTGCCCAGGTGTCCAAGAAGGCCAATGGCATCCTGGCTTGGATCAGGAATGGTGTGGTGAGCAGGACTAGGGAAGTCATCCTGCCCCTGTACTCAGCATTGGTGAGGTCCCACCTCGAGTACTGTGCTCAGTTTTGGGCACCTCAGTACAGAAAGGACATGGAGGTGGTGGAGCAGGTCCAAAGAAGGACAACAAGGCTTGTGAAGGGCTTGGAGAATATGGCCTATGAAGAGAGACTGAAGGAACTGGGAATGTTCAGTCTGGGGAAGAGGAGGCTGAGGGGAGACCTTATTGCTCTCTTCCAATACCTGAAAGGTGCTTACAGCGAGAGTGGGGTTGGTCTCTTCTCACTGGTGACAGCTGACAGGACGAGGGGAAATGGCCTCAAGTTGCACCAGGGTAAGTTTAGGTTGGATATCAGGAAACACTTCTTTACAGAAAGGGTTGTTAAGCACTGGAATAGGCTCCCCAGGGAGGTGGTTGAGTCACCATCCCTGGATGTGTTTAAAAATCGTTTGGATGTGGCGCTCAGGGATGTGATTTAGTGGAGGGTTGTTAGAGTTGGGGTAGTATGGTTAGGTTGTGGTTGGACTCGATGATCTTTAAGGTCTTTTCCAACCTGAGTGATTCTATGATTCTGTGATTCTATGATTCTGTGGCCTGTCTTGCAGTAGGGAGTAGATCCAAAGCCGTACCTCAGAGGAGATGGAAAGAAAGAGAAGAGCTTTAGCTAATCAGAACTGAACATGCGAGGTTGGGGTTGTACCACCTGCCTCAGTGTTCATGCGGAAAATTCTCAAGCTTTTGTTTATCCTATTTTCCATACTGAGAAAACAGCTTTGGACAGTGTTTTGAGGAGATGGCTTTGAGTTTTTTGCTGAAGGAAAGAATAAGTTATGTCTCAGGCCTTGTTGAGTTCAGTGTTGTCACAAAGCACTGGTCTGTAGTATCTCTTGGGTGTGGTGGAGAATTTACGTTATTAAAGTAATGCTGGGAAGGGAAAGTTGTGCAGATTAATTGAGCTCTGATTTGGAAATCTGAATAGTTAAAAATTACTAAATCTGCTTTGATGTGTTCAGGTGCATTTTAAAAACATTTGGCCCGTCTTTGCTCAGACATTAGAACATTTCCCTGACTGTACTTTTCTCAAAGCTGTAATATCAGAATGTGCTTTAACTGAACCATTGGCAAAAGAAAGCTTTGTTTTTTGGTTTGGGTATAAATAATCATCAATATTGCTTGGACATGAAGGCTGGGAATTCCAGGTCATAAATGCAAAGCAGCATGAGATCTGCATAGAAAATGCCACCATGCTGGGACAGAGCAACCATTTGTACATTGCGTAGCAAAAACAATACTAATAATGTACTAAGGGTCATAGGGTACAAATGTGTTAGATTATCTTTGCCCAGTTCTGCTTCAGGCATAAATTTCTTTTTTCTCAACAAAATAGGCATTGTCTGGAAATTTCTGCATTGTTCTTTGGGAAGATAGAGAAATACAACTTTACTATCTCAAATTTTGACTAAGCTCCAAACCTGCTTTGGTTGAGTAGAGCAGGCTTTTAAATTCCACTTTATTTCCTGGGTTTATTGACACATCAGCTTCGAGTTCTGGCTTGCAGGCTCATTTCCCTTGCCTTACAGTGTGTGATTTTTAAAGGCTCTGAAGTCATGTTCTTTCAAGGCATAAGTAATTTACTGAACCATTACATCTTAAGCTGGTCAAGGGAGAAGAAACGTCTGTTGCGATCAGAAAGTAGACTCTGTGTTACCCTGTCCTGGAGCACTTGTTCCATTTCATATTCACTAATTTCCAACTGCAGCATAGATATTTCATTGTTTGGCTGTATTGACATACCCTAATTTTACAATTATGAATTCACTGGCATTTCAGTGAAGAAATGACAGACGCCTGTTGCCCACTGAATAAATATCACATCACTTGGTAAGCATTCTGTAGCCCTTGTTTGACTAACGAAAATGAACAACGTTTGAAGGCACTGTGAGAAAGTTCCTTTTCTATGGATCAGTCACATTGATCTTCTGAGTAATAGTGACTTCATTTAGGTGGATGAACTAAGGTGCTTCTGTCTGATGTGCTGTTGATGGTGTCTCATAAAAATAAACTGGTAAGGCGCCTTTAGCTGCAACTCTCGTATAAAAGTGATTTCTCATTTCCGTAGTAATTAATCAGTTCTCTTGGAATTTCCTGTGGCCTTCTTACCTGTGTTGATGAGACGTTATATGCTATCTTTGAAGTGAATTAAAGCATTTGGATCTCTTTGTTCCTTCAGGATTTTTTTCTCATGCAGTTGGAGACTCTGTCATTCTGTTACAAGTCAGACGTGTCCGTGTGTACTGAGCCATGCATTCAGGAAACTTTTGTCCCTGGCACTGACAAGGTTAGTTAAATACCTTCCGTGACCTTTTCCCTAGGTTTTATATATTTATTGAAGTCTTAGGAAGCCAATGTGGAGCTCTACATGCACTGGATGTGTAACTGTCCTGAGTGGCTGTTCACAGGATGATCTCCCTTTTCTCTTCAAGTGGGTCGTCTTTTCATTTACCTTCTTGTCATCACCATTGCCTGGACTGTCCCTGTATGGTGATATACAGCACTGATTCAAGGAAATCTGAAAGAACTAATACCTGTCTCTGTAATGGACTTCAAAGGTTTACACTCCCAAGCAGCTGGCCTCTGTTGCAGAGGACTACTAATAGGGTTGGACATGCTGGAGCACCAGACCCTGCCATTTGAAATTCATTCTAGTCATTCAGGACAAATGAAGGGAGGAGAAGCAGCACTCCCTGGTCACTGCTAACAAGACTCCTCTCATCTACGCTGTATCAGAAGGTTTAACACTGAGGGCTACTGTGAAGAGCTTGGTTTGTAATTTCTCATTCCTATCCACAAGTGCAGTAGTATAGCAACTTAAAATTGCATTTCATGGGCGGAGTGGAGTATGTTAGTAGTTGCAGTGTTAGAATGCCCTGTTTTTTCCATCGTCCACTTTTTTGTTTTTCTGCCTCCAAAGTAAGCAGTGCAGATCTGGGGGGAGGTGGGGGAAGCAGTTTGACTTCTTACAACTGCACAATTAATGTATACAGTAAGCATTTTGAAGAGGACTTGCTCTCTCGGATTTGTTTCTATTTCAGAAGTGTTTGAAGTAGTCAGTGTCCTTTCAGGCAGGAGAGAATGAATCTGAGCAAAGCAGGGGAAGGACCATGTTTGCTGTTCCCCAGCTCTCACTGCTGAGCACCGGAGTACAGCTTAGCAGGAAGTCTTAGTTTTGTCCTCAGACTGCCAGTTAGGTGAGCTCTGCCTTTTTCCTCAATAACAGTGAACAAGGAAGGGATTAGAGAAGCTGACTGTGCTGGGCCAGTCTGAGAATATAGCCCAGAATGAAAGTTACTAGCTTAGCTCTTTAGTCCAGAGAGGATTCAAAGTTCTTCATGGCAGGCAGTGCTTTTACCCCTATCTCTGCATGAGGAAAGAAGTTGAGTAGTGCTTTGCAGCCTGGTGAATCCCTGATGTCTCAGTGAGGAGCTGAGGACTCCATATCTGGATGCAGTGCTCCAGGTGAGGCAGTACAGAACGGGGGCAGGATCACCTCCCTCACCCTGCTGGCCACGCTTCTTTTGATGCAGCCCAGGAAATGGTTTGCTTTCTGGGTTGCGAGGGCACTTTTCTGGCACGTGTCCTGGACACTTTTGAGGCCAGGCCTGATGAGGCTCTGAGCACCTGATTGAGCTGTGGCTGTCCCTGTTCATTGCAGGGGAGTTGGACTAGATGACTTTAGAGGTCTCTTCCAACTCTAAGGATTCTATGATTCTATTTTCAAATTCCTTTACCAGAACAGAAAGCACGGCTGCGTACCCTTTGCTGTTCAGAGCGCAGACTTTAGCCAGTGTATGAAGATGCACACAGTGATGTGCCATCACCTGAGTCAGCTCTGCACAGCGCTGCCCTCCCCGTGCCCTGCTTTCAGTTGACACAGCGTTAATAGCGCCCTGACCGTGCGGTTATTGCTGAGCGATGGGTGCTGCCCAGGGCCGCTCTGTGGGGAAGAGCTGCTGCCTCTAAATTGCGGGGAGGGGGTGGGCAACACGGCGAGCTGTGGTGGGCTGCATGCAGCCTGTGGGCCATGGGTTGAACATGCCTGATTTAGTTTAAATGGTTAATATAAAAGAGAAGCCAAAGGTGGAGGTTTCTGTATGTTAGATGAATAAAATCTACCCTTGAGTAGCTTCCTGGAGGGCCTGGATATGAATGGGTACTGGTATCTGAGCAAAAAGGTCATATCCCTGTGGTATAATGATTTCAGCATGTTGAGAGAAAGGAACTTTCCTATTAATCAATCTTACTCCAGTGTACAGGGTCAGAAAGCATGAACTGGGAACCTCATTCTGTATTTCATAGCTGTTCCTAAATCAAACCGTGGCTGAAGTTATGAGTGTGCTTGTTATTTGTCAGAGTGGTCCCTTCATCATCACAGCTATCTTCGGTCAGGTGAGTTCAGTGGTTTCAAATCAGTTAGTGCTTCAACTACATTGTTACCCTACTTCTGCATCAGCAAAAATAAAATAAAAATTAAAAAAATTAGTTCCTTCCTTGAAAAACCCAACAGTTGAGAGCTTTGTCATTCTTCAGACAGTGTAGTGATGTCTCCTATACAACGAGATCCAAGGGAACTTCATATCACGTGTAGAAAAATCTGCTCTACCTCTTGAATGTCACTGCATTTGTTCAGTGAGTAGTTTATACTGGCATTGGTTAAAAGTTGATTTCCTTTGATTTCACAGAATCGCAGAATCGCAGGGGTTGGAAGGGACCTTCAGAGATCATCGAGTCCAACCCTTCTGCTAAAGCAGGTTTCCTACAATAGGTCACACAGGTAGGTGTCCAGATGGGTCTTGAATATCTCCATAGAAGGAGACTCCACAAGCTGTCTGGGCAATCTTTTGGATAGTCCTTCTGATGAGTTGGTGACCAGGCAAAGATGGCAGAGATTTCTTTGCATAATCCTTTTTCCCTTGAAATGTCTGTTTGAAAGCAGATCTTTTTCCCAGTTTGTTCTGTGGTTGAACAACTGTGACCGTTCAATGGGCTCAAGCATGAGAAAGAATAGGAAGATATGACTGTGGTAAACCTAACACTTTTTCTTTAATATCTAACATACTGAGTCTGTTTGGGGAAAAATAAATTTATTTCTAAAGATGACAAAAAAGATAAACAAACATGAATGTATCATTATATGCAGGAGGAAAATATGCTTTTATTTAACTTCAGAATACAGATTATCACTTTAACGTAAGGAAATAGATTGGAGACAATCTGTTTCGGGAAACAAACTGGGCCAAACTTCAGAGGGCTGATACGCCTTCAGTCCCAGTGACTCACAGGACAGTGGCGCTCCCAGGTTGACTGAAATCCTGCTGATATGGATCTTACCAACAGCATGTAATCTGAAAAACATGCCTACATTTCCCTAGCCTCTAATCTTCCGGCCATCACATTTTAGAAACACCTCTGAGAACATTTCTGAAGCCCCCATAAGAATAATGTGTCATGCTAAATCATGAACTAGGATTGTGGTGCTCCTGTGCTTTTACTGAAAACCTTTCTCCAAGCTTGCTAGTTTGTCCTTTGATCTTTGTTGATAGATTCTACCTTTTATTGCTGTTGCTGGCTCACTATACACCTTGAGCTAACTACTGGTTTTGCCCACAGTCTGCCCTATGCTGTTAAGCTGTAATTAACATTTTGTTACAGAATCATAGAATCATAGAATGATTTGGGTTGGAAGGGACCTTTAAGATCATCTAATTCCAAACCCCTGCTATAGGCAGGGACACCTCTCACTAGACTGGGTTGCTGAAAGCCCCATCCAGTCTGGCCTTGAATGCTTCCAGGGAGGGGACATCCACAGCATCTCTGGACAACCTGTTCCTGTGTCTCACCACCCTCACAGTAAAGAATTTCTTCCTAATATCTAGTCTAAATCTACACTTTTCCAGTTTAAAACCATTTCCCCTCATCCTATATTACTTGCTCTTATGAAAAGTCCCTCCCTGGCTTTCTTGTAGGCCTCTTTTAGGTCCTGGAAGGCTGCTGTAAGATCTTCTTGGAGCATTCTCTTCTCCAGGCTGAACAGCCCCAGCTCTCTCAGCCTGTCTCCGTAGGGGAGGTGCTCCAGCCCTCTGATCATCTTCATGACCCTCTTCTGGATCTGCTCCAACAGCTCCATCTCCTTCTTGTGTTGAGTCTCCAGAACTGGATGCAGTATTCCAGGTGGGGTCTCATGAGAGCAGAGCAGAGGGGTAGAATCCCTTCCCTCAACCTGCTGGTCACACTTCTCTTGATGCAACCCAGAATACAGTTGGCCTTCTGGGCTGCAAGTGCATACTGCTGGCTCGTGTTGAATCTTTCATCAGTCGACACTCCCAAATCCTTCTCAGGGCTGCTCGGGCTGCTCTCGGGCCATTCTCCACCCAACCTGTATCTGTGCTTGGGATCGCCCTGACCCAGGTGCAGGACCTTGCACTTGGCCTTGTTGAACTTCATGAGGTTGGTATGGGCTCACTTCTCAAGCCTGTCCAGGTCCCTCTGGATGGCATCCCTTACCCCATGTGTGTCAACTCCACCACTCAGCTTGGTGTCATTTGCAGACTTGCTGAGGGAGCACTTGATCCCACTGTCCACGTTGCCTACAAAATGTTAAATAGCACTGGTCCCTACACCGATCCCTGAGGAACGCCACTTACCACCAATCGTCTCCACTTGGATGCTGACCCATTGACTGCAACTCTCTGAGTGTGACCATCCGGCCAATTCCTTATCCAGTCAGTTGTCCATCCATCAAATCCATTTTTCTTTTATGTTCTTTTCCTATTTGTAACGTGTACCCTGACCACTTTTCAAGATGACTGGGAGATGCCATTTTTCTGGCAAGGATCCTGAAAGGTGAGAACTATCATCTGTGTTGGTGTGCACTTTTGAAGGACTCAGCAAGTCCTTCAAATCTTGCTGAGATTTTGCTGTACTAGCAAAAAATATAATCTTTCCATTAACTGCAAATACAGTCTGTTTATTTGAGTATTAGTACACAATAGTTTTCAGTCATTCAACAGAAAAGCAAATACGTATAAGCTTATTCTAGAGGAATTAATCCAGATTGTTTTTAAAACCTATGAGGACTGACATGATCATCATGTCCAGAGAAACAAGAATAGAACTCAACAGTTCAGTTGGAAAGGACATACAAAAATCAAAGTCTGACTGCCTTACCTCTTCAGACCTAACCAAAAGTTAAAGCATAACATAGATGATGTTGTCCAAATGAACATCAACAGGCGTGGGGCATCAGCCACCTCCTAGGAAGCCTGTCCAGTGATTCATCACCCTCGGGCTAAAGAAATGTTGCTGATGTCCAGTTTTGTGCTGTTTCTCCTTGTTCTGTTACTGGTTTCTTGGGAGGATAAACCGGTGCCTCCCTCTCCATTTCCCCCACTCAGGAAGTTGCACAGAGCAATGAGCTGGCCTCTTGGCCTTCTCTTCTTGGGACAACCCAAGATTCCTCAGCCTCTCTTCACTCAGCACACTTCCCAGCCCTTTTACCAGCCTTTCTGCACTCCTCTGGACACTTCCAGTTGCCTTAACATCCTTTATCAGATTGTGGAGCCCAGAAGTGCACTCAGTATTCAAGGCCACACCAATGCTAAATATAGTGAGAGAATCACCTCCTTTGGCTGATAGTGATGCTGCATTTACTGCAGCCCTGTCTCACTCCAATTGTTGGAGGAGATGGTTTGATATATGTACCTGGAGTGACGTTAAGACACAAGCGGGGTCAAATGTTGTTCTACCAGTTTATGGCAAATTTTAAGCAGTTAAGGAATGCATGGAAGATGGGAAAGTTAGCAATAGTAAAGAGAGAAATCCTAGAGAATGGGTTGTAAAGTGGAGAGAGTCACCACCATGGATCCAGCAGCATCCTGTTCTTCCGGGCCTGCAGTGATGTCTCACTGATCTGCACGGCTGCAGTTTGGTGGAGGAGGTACCAGTTTTACATCTGAACTCTTCAGGTTTTTACGCTCTTCTTATGCTTAGGTGTTGTTTTGATTGTTGGAGGCAACAGCAAGTCATGCAATTGCCATGTGGCAGGCTGTCAGACGTGTACTGACTCCAGGGCAGTCATCCCCATCCAGATGCCCCCACAGATCAACATGCCCTGCCCTGAGACTATCCAAAAACCAGTTTCTTTCTGGTCCCATAACCAATAACGACGTTGAACAGAACCTAGAACTGAAGTTAAAGCACTGTGCTTAAGAAGTTGCATATATCTGAACCAGATTTTTATACTCAGAAGAAGATGGCCAGCATGGATGGCAAAAAACACCCAACAGTCTTGTCTGCAACTCCTATGAGATTTATGATCCATGATCCTAGTCTGGGCATTTTTGCAATACTGAAAAAGCAAACACAAGGCAATGAAAAACAATTATGAGTCATTCCTTTACCTCAGAGGTGATTAATGCGATACAGTCACGTTAAATTCTCCGAAGAGACATCAGCAGCACTTTTCACTGATGTGTTTTGTAGGCATAGATTTGATACAATTCCACAAGAGGTTTTAATTTCCTGCTAACAGCTATAGTTCATGATCATAACTGAGATAAACATAAATTCTAGCTGCTGAGCTTGCAGGACTGATACGTTTTTTTATCAGCAAATGATAAGGATACAGAACATCTTCAGCTTTATGATACGAATAATTCCACATTATGAAAAACGTGAAGAACTGAATTGAAATATTCTCATGGAATATGCTGTGAAGGATCTGATAGCAAGGTAGTAAGCTAACAAGTTGCCTCTGCACATATTCCAGGCAGTCTCTTTGTATTCCAAATTTAGAACCTGAAAATGTTTACTTGGTGCTTTTAGCGAAACAAAGAGTGGCACTCAGAAATCTGAATGGTGTAATTATCTGGAGTGAATTTGTGACACACTGTCTGATTGAGGTGTTAAGTCTTTTGATGTCTGGTATCATGCAGCATGAATCTATTTAGGTGTTCATGTACCTCATTTTCTTGTAGGTAGTGCAAATTAACCTAATCACTGCCAGGACAGTTATTTGAGAAATTCTTTTAAGTTTAAGGACAGTTGTTGAAGAATTCCTAAATTCTGATGCTTCTGACATCTAAATCTTCTAACACCTTAGCTGAATAATACTCCTTCTGGCTGTATATTCCCTGCAAGGGAGCTTTAACTTTTTCAGGAAAATGTACCTTTTAATTTTGGTGTTTCCATGCCATACCACATTTGTTTGGCTTCGGAGGCAATGAAAACCATTGCTCTGCTGAGGAGTTTGCCATAGACATCTCTAGGTGAGTACCCTTTTGCATCCAGTGACTGATAGATCTCAGTATCTTCCCCTGCATGCTTTGTCTGAGTTCTGCTCCTTGCAGGATGAGCACTTCTTCAAGTGTTATGCAAAATGCTCTGCACGCTATTGCACATTGTGTAGTATACAGTATTCAAGAGAAAGAGGTGCTTCACACTCTTCAGGATCATGGCAATCTCAGTAATGTAGGTGACAACAAAGGATGAGTTGAAAAATGTAGAGGTTCTTTGTAAAGCTGTCAAATAAAACTGTAAAGCTCTGACAGTACACTTGAATAGTACACTTCAACACCATGTTTTTAAGCAATACTGAACCCTGGTGTGTGAGTGTATGTTTACCTACTTAGTGGTGTAGCTGTGCAAGGGACAAAGTTATATTTTGTGCCTCAGTAGTTTCACCTGATGCATATCTTTTTAGTTGCCAATCTAAGAACTCAAGACTGTGTTTCCACATCTCCAGCTTCTAAAGGGAAGCATGTCTTTGCTTCCACAAAGGGGTGCTTTGCTGTCATTTCCAGCTGGCTACCTAATCCCTAGTACATCAGTCCTAAAAACACTCAGTTCAGACTTCTGATTCCAGTTTTGTGTGTGCTAGCTTAACTCAGCTCTTTTATTGCCTTCCTGAGCATTAGCAAATCACTGGTTAATGTAACCTCATTGGGATGTCAGCTGAGCCCAGAGATTCTTCTCATTGTTCCTCCCTCCAAAAACTAAGAGTCGGTTTTGTGGGTTCAATGGATGGAAGTATTTTGCAAGGTTTTTTACCTCAAACCTTGTCTTTACCTGTAATCACAATGTCAAAGCGGAGCTTATTCATATCCACTTGCTCAGGAAAGATGAAGACTGGTTATACCAATCTCGTTTGTGATGCATTGAGCATAGTTACATTCCCCCAGAAGTCACACTGTACAGACCTGCTACTCAAAGCTTAAAATATATATTTTCCTCAGGACACTGAATATCGTTCAGACAGAGCCTGTTCCTTCCTTATCTCCCTCCATTTCAGCAGTGTCAGAGCTAGGTGAACTCTTGGCTGTGGGTGTCCACTCACACGCATGCATCCCGGTGCTTAGTTTTTCTTCAGAGAGATGCATCTGTATTGAATTAATTGCTGGCAATTAACGGTCAGATTATTCCTAAGAGAATATCAGAAAAGCTCAGTGATCTCAGTGTTTACCTGACACATAATGAACTGCTTTTTGGACACAGTCATTTTGGCATTTGGAAATGGATGACTCATTTAATGACAAACTTTTGAGAGCACTTCAGTAGCTTGTTCCCCACTAGAGCGGCTCTGACTTTATCATTTTTTTCCCTCTCAGCCTACTCCACTCTTTACAGTCCATCTTCCATTTTTTTCTCTCATCTCCACCCCATAGGTACCAGTTTCTGTACCCACAGTATAGGTACCTGTAACAGGAAGGCTTCAAAGGATGGATAATATGTGCCCCATTCTGTATGGTGAGCTGTTTCTGATGCTCCAGGAGCTAGATTTAGGATTTGCCTGCCCTAAAAAGGAGTGAACTGAGCAAGTGGATGAGAACTCCAGCATCATGCTGCCATGTGAATGGACTGCTGGTTAAAACCCTTTGTTTACCTGGTAGGTAAATTTGTCTTCAGAGTTACCATTTCTCGAATCCATCTGTGACACCTGCTAGGTCTTCATTCCCACAGGGAGCTGCTGACACTTCATTTCTCTCACTCGAGGCATATCGTTTACTACCTTTTGTATGCCAGCCCTGATTTTATTGTGTCGTGACCTTGTCTTGTTCTCACCTTACTCATTTACATAGTTCTTATTTTCTATCAGAATTATTTTTCAGGAAAGCATATTGTGATAGGCTTCTGGGTATAAAAATTCTAGGCAGCCTTGCTCCATTTTTTCCCAGCCATCCACTTCTGTAATGTAAATAATCACCAACATGCTAATCATGATGCAGTGATTTTTCTGAGGTCTTTGTTAATCTCAGCTCTTGGACAGGGAGTTCTTGCCTTGCCTGGAGAGTTGCATGGAGATGGGAAGCATGTGTTCTTTTGTTTGCAAAACTAATTCTCCAACCTGTTGTGTTCAGCTATCTAGGTGGCATAAAAGGAGTTTTTGCAGCATTAGTATTTGCACAACTATTATTTGTAACCTTTAATCTGATCGCTAGGGAGGTTGTTCTTGTTTTGCAAGATTGCAGCTATCAGGTGTTAGACCATCTTCATAATTCAGCTTCTCCCTGGGAGACGTCTCCAGATTATGTAAGTTATAAACTACGGGAAGTTTCTCATAAAAGAGACACCAAGGGCTGCTTGAATTGAGGTTAAGCCACATCACATTTCAGTCCCAAAGACTTTTTGCAACTCCTTGCTAAAGTTTAAAGCAAAATCAGATGGTGAAGTTGAATTCAACTTGATGATGAGTTGAATTTGTAGCCATAGCATAGTTACTCAAAGCTCACGAATGTGCAGAAATTGGCCCTGTTACTGAAGTTTGAGGATAAGCAAGAAGACTCCATCTAGGGGAATGTCCAAGTGGGATAACTTTTACACATAAAGAAGGCTTGAAAGTGCCTTGGGGCAAATCTAAGCTTCTGTTGCTCAAGAACGGATATTTTCTTCAGCTGCTCAATTAAATTGTTTTTTGCTTGTTTTCTAATAGCAGTTCATAACACAAACCCCCAGGGTCTGTTGCTGATTTGGAGTTGGGAGTAGGATTAAAGATTGGAGGACAGAGAACTTTTATTTGAGAGGATCTCACCAGCACTGAGGTGCTATCAAGTTATTTATTAAGTGTTGTGTGTACAAAGTGGAGATAGATAAAAAAAATTACAGTGTTGCAGGAATCTGGCAATCTCCAAAACGTTGACAGAGAGCTAATAAATGGAGCAGAGGATTAAACTGCTACAGGATTTTACTTACTCTTTTAAGATTAGTTCTAAAGGCATTATATCAGTTTAAATAGAGGTAATACTCACATTCCTATTGGATCAAGAAAGTCAAATGGTCAACAGAGGAAAGAAGCAGATGAAAAACTGTTTCCTACTTTGAATTCCACCAAGCTTCATCTGTGGGCCTTATCTTAACACAGTAAAAACCTTTAAAGTTAGTATGTGACAGTGGTGTCTAGTAATATAAGCAAAGAAAGAACATGAGGAACTGTTCCCTGACAGTAATAAAATCCACAGGCAAGGCAATATTTGTTCTTTGATCCATAAAAGCCAGATTATGCAAACTACAGCTTCAGTGTCTGCCTCATTAGATGAAATGGAGCCTAAATTGGAAGGGAAACAAAGTGTTTGTTTGCTTTGGTGCATTTTTTTTTCATGCAGATATTCTTTTCAAGGGAAATTGACTGAACGGGTTGGCTTCTGAAGATTGGGCTTGATGTCTAGGACAGTAGAAGGAAATAGTTCAGTTGGAAGGGACCCACAAATGTCACTGAGTTCAGCTGTCTGACCACTTTAGGGCTAAGCAAAAGTTTAGGTACATTTTTAAGGATATTATCCAGGTTTTTTCTTGACAGGAGCAGGGCATCAACCACCTTTCTAGGAAGCCTCCTCCCGTGCTTGACTGCTCTAATGGGAAAGAAACTGTTCCTAATCTCCAGTCTGAGGGAGGAGTAACTCCGGAGACTTCTGTTTTAATCATTTCTCTTCTTGAATACCTGCTAGTGGTATTTAAAAAAAATAATAGAACCTGAGAATTTATATTGTTACAGTGTAAATCCTAGGACTGTGGCACTTAAATTCAACTGTGGTTCAGATTTGTCCCATTGAGCTTGGAAGAATCTGTTTTTCTAGCAGAGATTATGCAATTTGTATCCAGTCTTATTAGGGGATCTGGGTTGGTGTCACCTAGGATGTTTTGAGGAAAGGATACCAAGGGAAAGTTCCATGACAAATCAAAGAGAAATATGGTAACTCAGTCAGGTCAATGCAATTATATGTAGAGATGGGGAACCATGAAGATGTGGTTCATGAACTACACTTAATAAAAGCCTTTTGTGAAACCACCTCCTGTGCTGTGCTGATGGAGGGTCTGTTCAGTCTTGGCAGGCTGGAAGGTCTTTTCATTGAAACCAAAATACTATTTTATCTAAAACAGTGGTTTGTGATCACCATTTTTGGTGGGCATTGGTGACAAATAGTTCCACCATTTAGATCTTTACAAATATTACTTATCTTCTTCTCCCTTCCACTACTGGCTTTGATGTCTAAGAGACACATCTCTTAAGCACCTGCCAGATCTTTTAAAAGAATTTTAAAATTATTTCAATCTTCTTTTCTCAAAAAGCTCATTCTTAGAGGGTTTGGGATGGAACAGTTTTTATTTGCACTTGATGTTATTTTTCTCCTCTGAGTCTATGTATGGGACTTTCTTAACTTCTGGGATAGTATTGCATGTACGGCAACAGAGCAAAGTAGTCCTGGTTCTGAAAGGGGCCTATGGGTGCTATTATCTTGTGAGCAGTGCTGAATTAATACCGTTTGGCCCTCAGGTTGCTTTCTCACTTGTCAGATTTCCCAAAGGAAAGTTGCAGAAGTGAGGGCTCTGACTACTCAATCTCATCTGGGTGCCATTCATCAGGACAATACTGTACTAGGAGCTGCCAGAAAGCTCACTAGTAAGGTGAGTCCTATATCCATTAATCTCTAGAACTAGCACTGTCACCATTTCTGTCCAGATCCTACACAAAAACAAACTAAGGTGTATGTTGGCCATCTGCAGAAGTATATCTACAGTTGTACTTCAAGAAAAAAGCTTGAGATTTCAGACTTACACTGGCTGTGCTTCTATTTCTGCCCCTTAGATGACCCATGCTATATAGTGACTGCATATCTGAAGCCTAAAAGTCCAGCAGAAGTAGTCAAAGGCCCCATCAGAAGTTTGTTTTCAGCCTCCTCTGATTTGCCAGCACAAGCTCCTCTACAGAGAGAAACTGAAACTGAATGGTTCCCCTGAAAACAGGAGAATCTGTTTTAATTGCCTGACTTTTTTAATAAATCACTGTAAGGTAAGACACTGGATGTAAGGAAAAAGTCTTTTACAGTGGGGGTGGTGAGGCACTGGAACAGGTTGCCCAGTGATGTGGTTGAGGCCCCATCCTTGGAGACATTCAAGGCCAAGCTGGATAAGGGTCTGGGCAACCTGATCTAGCTGTGGTGTCCCTGTGCACTGGGGGAGGTGGACTAGATGGCCGTCAGAGGTCCCTTCCAGCTCTAAGGAGTCTATAATTGTGTGATTCTAGGATTCTAAGACTGCTATCTTCAGCGGATAGGATGCTTTGGAAATGAAGACTCCACACTGTGATGTCTGGTTAGTCCCTGTACATCTAACCAGCAGTCTTAATAGGGTGCTTGCTTGTCTTTAATAGGAGGAACAACAGCTCAATTTCTTCTCACTCATATCTCAGTGTCAGCTGTGTCTAAACCCCCAGGCTGTTACAGGGACAGGAGCTAAGTTAGGAATGCAGATAAAGAAGTGCATGAGTTCTTCTTAAGTGCATTTTTTCCTCAATCTATCAAACAAACAAACAAACAAAACCAATCAATCAATCAATCAAACAAACCCACCGCTTTTCCTGGAAGGATGCTGATGTGCATTGTCATTAATATTGCATCTCTTAGCACTGAACGGGAACGCGGAGGAGGCTCATCTGTCATCTCCTTCACACACTGCAGTGAAAAGATGATGTACAGTTGCCTTGGCCATCAAGAGGAAGGAATGTTTTTCATGCTGTGCAACTCATGGGCAGCTGACAAAGTTAAAAACACGGTTTCATGTCTGCTAGTTAGATTACAGATTCAATAGTCAGTTATTAGCTTTTGATCCAGAGCTCCAGGGGAACTTTCATGAGTAACTTGGCTGTGAATGTCTTTTGGATTTGTTACACAGATTGGCAGCTTAAACACTGCCACACTACTTTTTCACTTTTGGTAACAGGCACATCAGGAGGAGCAATCCAGTGAAGGAACTAATGTACCTGTGTGTCTATATTTACCTCGTCGCTACGTTCGCATGCTGTTCTATGAGCACTGTTTTGACTTAGACTGAGCTGCATTTTTCAGTACAATGTGAAGATCTGGAAGTTGACACGTATGCAGATTCTCTGCTGGAATCAGATTACCCAGCTTATTTCAGAATATCCAGAAATTAGACGCACTCCATTTGTTTCTTTTCTGAACAGATGGTGGAGTAGAATTTGAATCAGTGAAGTGATAGTGGGGGAGAAGATACTGTGGGGAAAAAAAAAGGGAACTGAAGTGAAACTTTTCACACTTTCCAGCTTTTTGCTGATTCCCAGCTTTTGTTTTTATAGGAAGATCCGGCTTTCAGATTTGTCTCCATTACGCTGGTAACTATAAAATCAGATGGATAAAATCTGGAATACTCTGCATTTTCACTAGGTACTTAATGAGTACTCATAAAGCATTAGACTTTCACCTCTCTGACTTGAGTTCAGATCTATTTTAATGGGCTGATTGTTTCCTGTTCTACCTTCTCTGAAGTGACGGTGCTAAAATAAGGATTAATTTTCCCACTCTCTAAAATGAGATAACTGCATGAATTTAGCACAGTGCCTGAAGAAGGCACATCAAAGCCACCATCACTGGCAAAACCCATGTCCTGGGTGAGAATTCAGTATATTTTTAGATCATCCCTTTAAATGGTTTCTTTGGAGGTGTTTTTGATTTATGGCTCTGTATTGTCTGCTGCTGTGGGATCGCAGACCTGCCTATCCCAGAAAAATCACCAGCACAAAGCAGTCCTGGACACAGGGAACTCTACTCCTGCTCACAGGAGAAAAGGCAGAACCAAACCCTATAGTCTTCTTTGCTGGGCTTAATTTCCTTCTAACAGCAGCTCTTGTGCTTAATGCAGGGTATCCCAAAAGGGTAGAGGAACATGAGTTAGTGCACCTTGAGCTGTTCTGAGCCTGCAGTTCTCTCACTGACATCAATGAAAAACCAGAAATGCATTGCTGCAGATTAGATGGATGAAAGATTTCCCCAGCCCCCAGGCCGTAAACCATTAAATGTTTATTTTTGTTGGCTTTTATTATTTCTGCTATATTGAATTGCTCCTCTTAATGTACCATGCACAGAGGATGTGGAAGGCTGAGCAGGGGCACGTGTTCCCAGGTGTAGGAGGTTATGAGCTCAGCCATGCTGCTTTTCTGTGGGCTCACTTTAAATCTGTCACAAGTGGGCTCAGTAGGTTGGGATGTGCCAGACCTTTGCTGCTTGCTTACTGTTTTCTTCATTTTCTGTTTTCACATCTCACTGTGCTCTCTTTGCTACTAAGTGCCAAACTACAATACCCAAATTCCCATTCAATATCACCTTATTCCTCCCAAGGTCTCATGGAAGCCAGCTGGGTTGCTCATGGCATGAGCTTTTGATACAAGGTTATCTGAATTTCTTACTTTGGGAGCTTTTCTGTTTCTCCACTTGTCTTTCCTTCCATCTGTGCTTTAAACTGTGCTTCTGGGTCACATAAATGGTGGTGGGGCTGTTAATCAGACTTTGGCAAATTGCTGCGTGGGGTAAGCAGTCTAAACATGGCTAAAAAAGAAGACAATAAGCTCCCAGGGACAGATTCAGCAAACCACTTACAGCAAATGCCTGAGCAGAGAGATGTGAGTGGCCCAGCAGATTTCAGTGGGTTTATTGACGTGGTTAAAATCACACCTGTGGTAAAATACCTGGCTTCACAGGAGTCTAGTCAGGGGACTGTCAGAGTTTTGCCTGGCTTCTGGCAGCCCCAGGGGCTGGCCTGCAGCTCCAACCTGGTGCAGTTGCCAGCTGCTGTGCTGTGCCATGGACCTGTGCAGCAAGATTTCACATCAGAAAGTGCAGATCTAGGGTTTTTCAGAGCCAGCTTAGAAAATAAGGAGATGTGAGAGCGTAGCTTTTGCATGTCTCTCTGATGGACGAGCAACACAGTGAGACTCTCTAGCTTTGTGACCTGTGATGTGCTGGCAGGTGCAGCCTCAGGGCTAGAGATCTGAGTCAGCTCTGCTTGCCCCTTGCCACTCTTCCTGGCAATTTGCTGGCAGTGAAGCAAAGCTGAGTTAGGACAGTAAACTTCGCAGTGGTCCGTACGGCAGCTTTGGGAAACACGGCTGTGGTCAGTTTTACGTTGGCGCCATCTGGTACACAAAATGGCATAAAGGAAGAGGAAAAAATGCATTTGGAAAAATACGTAACCACAGGAGAAAAATGTGATAACACACATGCAAAATAAAATAAAATAAAAAATTAGAAAAGAAAGCATAAAAAGAAAGGTCTCAACTGAAGGTACAAAGATTGCGTTACTTAGCTTAACCCATTGTATTATACACACATGGTTTTCCACCTTCCAGATCCCTTAGATAGCTTTCCAACTCATTTTTAAGCACTTCTAATAATACTTCACCACTTACAAAGCTTTTGTCAGGTTGCCCTTATACTGAAGAAACTTTCATACCATTTTATCCAAACGCTTCAGCATACCACTGTCACCTAAAATACCCACAGTGCATCAAGCTGTAGGTGTTTGTGGGATCCTGTAAATGTCTCTGCAAATGTAATCTCCGGCAGCTCTTTGTTGATTCTCTGATTTATTTAACAGGAACCCTCGCTGCCTTCTCTCGTCTCCGGTCCCCCCAATTCCACGCTCACCTTCAAAAGGTCACCCCTCAGCTTTCTGCTGAAAGAGGCAGACAAAATTGGAAGCATTTTGCAAGAGGTGAAATCACATCTTTACCTCCTGTGGGTTTCGTTTTCACTTAGAAAGCCCAAAGACACTGAAGTCACTGGGGATCTTCCCGTGAGCTCTTTCTCAGGCTCAGGGTAGGCCCTTCAGGAGCGGTCCTGGTTGGCCATTTGGAGACCCATGGCACGGCCCCTCCGCTGAGCAAAGCCGTTGTCTTTAGGCTCCCATCCTCTCCATCTTTCAGAGTGGTAAATCTTCTCCAAGGAAACCGAAGTGAGATCCCTGGTTCATAGGCGTTTCCTCAAGATGCCTCAATATCTAAGGCAGGGAGCCAGTCTCACTTGATATTTTTTAAATCAATATTTCATTAAACAATGCTTTTATGGCATTTCAGTATTCATCTATAATAACTAATATAAGCCTTTTATCTGTGCGTATCAAAGCACTTTGTGAGAGTCAAAAGCATAAAACTCTGTATTAAAGACGAAGAAAAATGAGGCATGTGGAGGGATTATGTGCTTTGCCCAATTGCCCAGCCAATTAACGGATTAATTCTTAATCCAGTTCCATATCCACTGGGCCACGCTGCCAGATTTTATCTCCTAAACGTAAAATATTCTACATCTGAAAATATCTTATCAAGTTAATGACACAGTCATCTTGCAATTGAATTAATACCCTGTTTTTAATTGACTTAAATAAATGTGTTTGATGAGGCTGTTTTTCGAAAACACGTGTTTCGCTTCTGCACAAGGTTTTCAGTTCACCATGTATTTAACACTCACTTGTTTGGCAGTGTTTTCAATTCCCTTTCTTTTAATATCTCACTCTGCTCGTCTGAAAATACAACTGGGAGAGAAGTCCGCGTCACACAGAGGAATTATTTCTAAGTTGTTTTATCACTAATGCTTATATGAAGAATACAAGTGGAAAGCAGTGTGTATACAAACCCAACGTTCCCTAGCTCTTCTGTATTTTTATAAGGGGTTAGCAGCTTTCTATTTCATAGCAGGAAAGCAACCAAAGCAGAGAGACTTCACCTACACAAACACATTTTGTGAGATAATTATTCGACTAACATTACAGGGCTGAAAAACACTGAGACTCCGCAGTATCTGAAGACTGAATTCATTATGTCTTAAACAAGACAAGATTTTCCTTTGGGAATCTTATGTCTGTCTCTCTCTCTCTTTTTTTTTCCCCCTGTATATGCATATATTTATACACATATATATAGTTTACCTGTTCAGAAATGAGGCAAGGAGAATAGATCAGCTCTGATGAAGTTCATACTTTTGACACTTCGTTTTTTTTCTTCTGAAGACAAAAAAAAAAAAAAAAGTCTCTTGCTATTCCAAACATAACCTACTTCTCTTTATGTAGGCAGGCACACGCTTCTCCCCTCAGCTGAGACACGAGACCCTATTCTTAGCTCCACTTTCATTTACGTTGTGCCTTAAGGCAAGATGAGCAGGATATAACAGCTCTGTACTTATGACTGTTTTAATCTATGCAAAATTAGAGCTATCTGTAACATGATGGGCCATCCTGAGGATATGTGAAAGGATGTTAGAAGCCTATTACAGAAACCCTATCTAAGGATATATAACCCTGGCAAGCAAGAAAGGAACATTAGAATTGTTTGGAAATATTTAGAAACAGTCGCACAAGAGGGTATTATAACCAGTCTGCTCGTTTGTTTGGTGGCAGCCACGAGTCAGGAGAGCTGTGCAACAGAAGGGTCAGCTCCCCAGATAATGCAGTTCACACTGACTTGCACAAATCAATGAACGAGCCCTTGCATCATTCACCACGCAATTCCTCCAGCGTTGCTTCAGTGCTGCCTTTACCCAGCCTCAGTTCTGCACCTTGCCTCTCCCTCCTGTCTCTGTGTGAGGATGAACAGAGAGCAGAGCGAGTGCCCTCCTGGGGATATGACCTTCATTATCCTAAAAAAAAATAAATAAGTAGAAAATGAATTGAAAAACATCACAGAGAATCTGGCTCTTTGTAAAGCAGTCCAGCTCCTCGGTGAAAATTCAGTCCATGCAGGGTTTTATTTCAAATGCCCTTGAGGAGCCCACAGCGTGCCGAGGAAAAGGAACGCTTTTGTAAGAGTCCTCTCCACATCTCTAAAACTAGGTGTCAGCAGCAGTGACCACGGCTTTGTTGTTCATTCTGCAGCGCTTGGAACAGTGGCTTGTTCTGTAGGAACTCAGCGGGTCACCGGTAATTCTGGGCAAGTAAGTGACCTTGGAAGATGGCGGACCACCTCTTGGATGCTCTGACCTTAAGTGTGGGCTGGGGGGACACGTTACACTGCTGGCAGCTCTGTGGAATGGCAGTTCTTGTAAGTGCAAAAACCTGTGGGAGTTGGTTTCCCTCTGGACAGGGTGCAGGAGCAGCCCTCCCTGAGGTCTGTGTGGAGCACAGCACCCCACAGAGTGGGGGGGAGCATCTCCAGGTTGACCATGGCTCATTTGACTATCTGCCTCCTTTCTATTTGCTGTCAAGGTGTGCAGTCAGGGGAGGGCAAAGTAGCAGCAAGAAGATGATTTACTTCTCTTTTGCTCTCCCACCTTTCCATCAGGACATTGTGGGGAAGTTAGCTGGTGATGGACTGCAGCTGGCCCCAGCAAGATCAGGGCAGCTGCAGGGCTTGACACAGGGCTGGGAGCAGGGGCCATCTGGCTTAATCTGCTGTGCTGCTTCTGCCCTGATGCAAGCAGTAGCTATATTCATTCCTGGTCTGGGGATTCAGAAGTAATTTCCCCTGGGTGATGAGTCTGGCAAAAAGCTGTAATGGCTTTCCTGACAGCTTTTAAGGCCTTTAGATGACAAGTATCTGAACTTTGAGTTCTGGGCATTTGAGGAGTTGGAGAGGACCTGATCTTAGACCTACATAAATCAGGGGGCTAATTGAGCAATCTGGTTTTCTGCAATGGTGCATACTTCCATGAGGATAAAGATTCTGGCTTCAAATCAGCATTCCTGGCTGTCTCTGAGGGTGAAGAGAAAGCATGGATTTCAACACTGCAAAAAGATTTTTTGTAATTAGAGCTATTGGCAAGCATTGCAGCTGGTGCTGGAGCAAAACTGCCAGCTAGTTGGATGTCTCTCCTCTGGGTACCAGTGGTAGATAAAGAGGTAACTTCATAACTGACCATATTCCTTTGCACAGAATAAAATTCTTCTCTGGTTTCTACTTTATTATTATTATTATTATTATTATTATTATACCATGCAAATGCCCTGCACTGTCAAACAGCAGACAAAACTGTACATTTACAACTTACAGCTCTGCAGCCAGGGCACATACTCAGCCCAGAGGACCTGGTGGGACTGAATAGGAGATATGACAGTGCTGTGTAAAGACAGTGATGTTGTGGTACCTCAGTTTCCCAGGAATTACTTTCTTATGCTGTGTGAAAGCCTTGAAGTGAACGCTGGATGCTATGGTGCCTGTTATCCCATAAACAGCTCTCTTCCTTCCATACAGGTCTGATCCAAGACTTTTGAATGGTGCTGGAGGAACCACGCTACTGGGAATTATTTGAGATAATTCCTGGCAGATAAGAAAAGTGAAAGCATCCCTTGGTAGCCTGAGTGCAGAGTCAACATCTGGAGTATCCGATGCTCTGGAATTGATGTGCCTCACAACGCTTTCTTAAGACAGTGGTTCCACAATTTGATTCTGATGCTAAAAATATCTGTGCTGCTGCAAGAATGCAATCTCCAGGAAGTAATCTTATAAAAGATTAGGGTACGGCTCGGCTCTGAAAAATAACCACGCATAAAAATGTACGAGTCCATAGTTACTGTGTTTCATAATTACTTGGGATCTGTATGTGAAGCTGTGATTTCTCATTGCATTTGCATTGTCGCCACTAAAGAAAACATTATGAAGGGCTGGGATGGGAATGGGGTGTTATGATGGAATGGGGAGAGCAGCCTGCCATTTCTTCCTCTCTCCCGGTGGTGCCATTTTTTTGAGACTAACAAGTGAAAGGCAGTAAGAATCTATTTCAGTCACCTGAAGTCAGCAGATGTGACAGTTCACTGAGCGAGCAGAGTGTCTGTGTGAGAAGGTGCTGCATTCACAGTCAATTTTCGGTGCAGAGCTTTGCTGGAATTTCTCACTCCCGGGACGAGACGGCTGTTTTGAGGAAAGGCACGTGTTTTCTCCCCCAGGAGTAACAGCTGTCCAGACACAGGAAGGTATCTGCTAGGACCCGACTGCTGATCTCTGGTGTTTTTACGTAAGGACCATTCACCACTTGCTGACCCTCTCAGACTGGCAGTCAGTCTGCAGGCACGGTTGGGCAAGTCTGTGCTGGGCAGACGTTGTCTCTGGTACAAGCATTCCCTGATGCTTGGTCTCAAATGTGCATTTGTTTACCTGGAGGATCTCAGCTGTTTAAAGAGGGAATCTTTGCGACTGTCTTGGTGACCCTGAGACTCCTGTCTTGGGGGTGAGGAGCTGCAGTCAGCCTGGACCAGAAGTTGAAACACAGCTGGGCTCATTCCGCTGGTCCAGACTGTACAGGCTCACTGGCACATCCTGCCTCCATGCTGTGTCCTCTGGAGAGCATAGATTGCTGTCAAAAGTATTGCTGTGACTTCTGCAGATGTTTTATTGCTATCATGGAGATGAGAAGCTGGCAGCAGATTAGCTGTGGCACCTCCAGGCTTCCCTATCTCACCAGCCTTGGCCACAGCAGCTGGCTCCTTCCATGGGGACCAGGCTGCGGTGCTCCCTGCCCACAGCTCAGGCCTTGTTTCCCCCACTAAAATCTATCCTGAAACATCTGCCTTCATTTACAGGGGGGACAGCACATGTTATTTCCACAAGGCCATGGTATGCTCGAGTTAAAAAGAAATCACGGGCTGGTGCCTGGTGTAAATTTTCCAAACCAGGCTGCAAAGCAGGATTGGGCAGGGCTGGTGGTAATGGCAACTGGAAAAAAAAAAGTGCTCTGCTTCCTCGTAGGCATAGCTCAAAGTGCTGCCTTTTAGAAAGGAATTGTATTTGTCCTGGGGATTTTACTGTCCCTTTAGGAAAAAAATATTAAAACTCCTTAAAAAATATGTTTTGCATGTTAATGTGGCGGTGTGGCTTTCCTGAAAAGAGGCAATCATCTCCATGTCCCCTGGTGACCAAGCCACGTGATTTTAAAGCATGCAAAAAGAAAAAAAAGGAAAAAAAAAAAAAAAGAGAGAAGGCCAGTTCCTGGAATTAGTTATTGAAATTGGTCTTGACTATGCATTTTATTAATCCTAATTAAATATTCATAACATTAGGTCACTTTCAACTGTCATTTTGTCATTGGTAAAGATATTAAAGTTTAGTAAGTAATTTTTTTAATTAACTAGTCCTTGCAATTGCTTCTGTCAAAATCTAATTGTAATTTTCCTGGCAGATTATCTTGAGATATGTCTATGGGGCTACATATTGCATCTGCATTGACCACTACACACATTTATTCTTAGGTGCTGCTGTGCCTCAGTAATGAGCCTAGTGGCAAAGGCTGGTGAACACGAGATAAACTTGTCATGTAGGTATGGACAAGACTGGAGCTGAGAAATGGCTCACTCAGCTTTTCTTTCTGTGCTAAAAATGCTGTAAAGCTATTCCTTTATCCTGGAGAAGAATAGCTGGTGCACTTCTGAAAGACAACGCCAGCTGAACTTAAGGTGTTGTGTCTCAGTGAAGAGATAAAATGAAGGGTGCGTTTGAGGGGACAACCAGCGAAACTTTCAGCTTGAAAGAAAAGCAGAAGTCTACACTGGGTATGCTCCATTGCTGCTTCATTAACAACTATTAACAAATATATGTTATTTACTCTTATTTTACGTTGTTGAGAGCTCATTGGTGCAGCAGCCCTATTCAAGTTAACTGTGGAGTTCTCAGAACAAAAAGAAATACCTTTTGAAAGGAAGCTGAGGCCAACATGCTGCTTACAACCGCACAGCAGCTTGACACCACTTCAGCCCAAATTTCAAGCCGAATATCCACTCAGCAGGAGATATATTCATTTTAAATTAAACATGCCAGGAATCGGACTTCAAAGGGAACAAGATGAATTTGTTGTTTCCACAGTGGAAATCCCTCTGTCTCCATGGGTGAATGTTGGCTCTGTGTTTTTCCTACTAAAATTAATTGCTATCCATGCTAAACTAGGGCAATTAGGGCCTGAAAGCTCCTGCGCAGTGGGACTTGGTGGGGGAGTGAGGAGGGAGACGGGGGAAAAAAGGGTGACCAGCAGCAAGCCAGCCTTTATCAGGCATGGAAAAACAACAGGGCCACGAGACAGCTCAGGAAAAAGAGGTCTGGTCTGGGTCTTCTTCTTTTATTATTTATTTCTAGCTATAGTTGCAGAACACAGGCAATCACTTACATTTTAAATTAAACCTTTGGTTGCCCTTTAAATGAACTTGAGATGTGTGAGAAGGAACTGTGAATGTATTAGTAAAAAATAAATTGATTTGTACTACAGAGTAAGCTTTCATAAATAAGGAGCTGTGTTTTGCTTGTCTTATGCAGATTGCATTATACTATCGAGGTCAACATCGTTTGCAAACACACAAGCAAATCTCATGCAGGAATTACTGGGTGAAGTGCAATTCCCAGGAGCATGTGGAAGTTCACAGTAGATGGTAAGAGTGATCTCTTCTGGTCGTGAAACCCACACTTCTCTGCAAAGCCCAGCAGCCCCAGTAGGCAGGCAGGGTCTCAGGACTGTGCTGTGCCTCCTCTCCCTCTTCCTCCCCTCTACCAAGTGCCAGAAACACGACAGGTGAACCTTCCAGGGCTGCTTTATGTTCCCAGACATGGCTTGCCAGTTTATTATACTAGCCACGTCTGTGTGAGTAATGTTCCCTATGTGTCGTCATGCCTGATGCTGATGAATACACAGTGATATATTTCAGCTCCAAAGAGCATCCCAATTAATTTGCCTCCTACAGTCTTTTGCCCCAGGACCAAGAGCTTGCTCTCCACTGTTGTGATTACTTTCCTTGCCCCCTGAACCAGAAGACAAGAAGACAGAGAAGCCATGCTAGTTAGTAAATGAAACTCTGTCCCCTCCACACCTTTACAATTACATTTATTCCAAAGACATCAGCATTAATTTAGGGGGAAAAAAACAAAGCGAAACAACAAAGAAAGTCAAACCCTCAATATTCTGAAATTCCAGTCACTTTCAGGGAAGAAGGAATGAGAGCTTGGAAGCAGTTGCAAAAGAGGATTTTATGTTATAAGATGTTGCTCTCCTACCTTGGATATTTAATCAAATGCCCAGGCCTGCTCTCACATAAAGTGAAAGATTAATCATCACACTTATTAATCATGTTCCTCATCTCATTTGTGCTGGAGCCACATTTTCTCTTTCAGTGGTGTGGAAACTACTGTCTTTATCTCCCAGTTCTCCTTTTCTGAGGGTTTACGTTGGGGTCGTAAGTGAACGCTGGGCACTCACAATTATTGCTTATTTTGTATGTGACGAGTTGATCACAGGGATGAGCTTTTCTCTTCAACCCACTGTTTTTAATAAATATTTTACCTCGCAGTACTGAAACACTAGTTATGCATTTTCATGAGCGACTTTGCATAAATCTTCTTAGAGTAACAGGGGCTGTAAAAACACTATGCCTGGCTGGGCACACGGGTCATCTCATGTTTTGTTTCTCTTTCTCCTGTTGAGTACTTTCATGGATTGAATGGAACGTTTAAGAATAAAACGGTGCTATCCTAGATTTTGTTCATCTCAGCCAGTGCAGAAGTTGGATGTGACTGGAGCGTATACGATGTGCTCGTGGGCTGATTATCATTTAGTTTGGGTAGATCCCTATGATAAAAATTGCTCCCGTTTGGGAAATATTCAGAAAAATTCACATTTGTGTTTGGATGTGTACCAAGATCACATTTGGTGTTTTCCATCTGAAATTTTCATAGTAAACTTAGCATCATGTATTTAAAGTTAAAATGCGTTTAAGATCTATCTTGATATGTAAATATTAAGAGGATTAGTGTTGCTGTGCAATACGAGCCCAGAGTTCACAGAGCTGTACAGGAGTTGGTGGGGCCAGTCAGTGAGCCCTCTGTGACAAGACCCACTGGCAGAGAGCAAGGACATTGCCAAAGAGCTGAGAGAGACTCTTCCTTGGTTCTCCTCGTGAAGAGAGTGTGAGCAGGGAGTGAGACCACAGAGCCACTTCTAATGGAGGCGTTGCAAAAAGTCACGTTAAAATAAATTGATAAAACCAAACATTAACAAATTCTTAGCACCAGATTGTGTTTATCCAGAAGTCTTGAAAAAAAAAACCAGCATGCACCACAAATAAGAAATTTCTGCATTGCGAACTGTGTGTCATCTGGCATTACATTCAGCTCAGGTTTAAGAGGGATTGGGGTGGAAACGCTTTGAACAGGGCTTCCAGCAGAGAACCTGGGAGACGTGGCTGCAGGTTTGAGAAGGGACGTGGGTGCTGAGAGAAAGATCAGTCCTGACAGCCAGAAGAATTCTCTGAAGGATTTAGTGGTTGCATTTGTTTGGGCTACGTAGCTTTCAAGACAACACACAAGAAGCAAGAAAGGCTACTGAAGAGCCACGTCTATTATGACACAGAGATTGGGTTCATAGATTGGCCTGGGTTGAAAAGGACCACAATGATCATCTAATTTCAACCTCCCTGCTATGTGCAGGGTTGCCAACCACCAGACCAGGCTGCCCGGAGCCACATCCAGTGCTGGAAGGAATGGTCATCTTGTACCTCAGGAGGAGGTCCCACAGGGCACCAGTTTTGGGCCCTGTGTTCACCATCTTTCTCGGTTGCCAGGAGAAGGTGGTACAAGCAAACAGTGACAGTATTTACAGCCATGCTATTTGGGATAACCACAGCTAGTGTTGGCTGTAAAAAGATGCTGAAATAACTCATCACACCAAAATGAAACTCTCTGTTGCGGCTGCCACGGGAGAAGTGACTACGTATACTTATGATCTCTTAGCTCAGGAAGAATGCAGAACAGCTTGAGTCATTGCAGAGAGCTTGCAAAAAAACATCCCACCTCTGTTCAGCATGTGAGCTGGTGATCACATTTGAAGCTGTGAGGAGTACAAATGTGTGCAGGGAGCACTGAGGGAGGGCAGTGCAGGGGCAGCGCAGATGCAGGGGACTTCTGCCCACTTCCACGTGCCCCTGCCATGCCAGCACTGCTGGCTCATGGGCTCAGAAGAGCTCTGGTCTCACTCTTCTGAAGGCAGTCCCAACTACCACGGATTTCAAGGGCCTGAGACTGGTCATTTGTACACCAAGGAGAATACAGGCAAGCTGGTGGTGGGCACTGGGATGCCTGCCATGGCTTGTTTCTGTGGCTGAGGGAGCAGGAGATGTACCCAGACAGCTCCTAGATGTTTGTTTTTTCTCTGCCTGCACTTGTTTTACATGTTGGGACTTGAACCTGGATCAGTTGCCCTGCAGGATGTTCTATCTGAGCTTCTTCCCTTCCCTATTCCCTAAGAATATTACCACTGTTCTCCCAGAAGAAGAGAGACTTACACTGTCCCTGTATTATCCACATGAAAAATAAAACTACACACCAAAATGAAACAAAACAAAAAATAGAAAAAGAACAAGATTAACAGTAAGTGTAACTACTTTTTTTCTATTATTATGTATATTATTTATTGCTTTATTATCCAAAACATAAAGAATGATGCTGTTAATAAGAGTGTGTTGGTTGCAATAGCTTATTGTTTTTATCCTGATGACTTTCCCTTTTTATCATGAGAGCAAGCAGAGGATTTGCATCTATTTGACATTTGAAATGTTCTGTCCGTGGTTGATCTGCAGCTCTGTGCAGCGTGATCCAGGCTAAGAAAAGCCCATTTCAGTTCTTAGGACAGGTGCAAGATTAAGCATCAAGCATCTCACTTCTAAAATTGCTTGTGATTGTTTTCTCCTCCACAAACATCTGCATAGTTAGCAAAAGCTAAATTGTCTCAGGCAGGAATTATGTCAAAGCCTAGTGCTCCTTGTACTGTACTTTACGCAGTCAGGCACTTCCACTCATCTTTCTCTGCCAGAGGTGAAGCAGCAGACTGGGCTTTCTCTGCAGCCAGAGACAATAAAATCAGACAGGACTGCCTGGTGAATGGCTGCACCTTGAAGCTGGGGAGAAGCACAGGTTTCATGGTGCAACACCACCATAGAAAGTAGGTTTGGAAAAGCCAGCTGTGGATCCTAGAAATGGCTAGAAATACAGACTATGGCCTTAAGGTGGTGTTAGCTTGGCAGAAATGTCACGCCTATATATGTGCCCTGCACCAGTTCCAACACATGTGGGTGCACATTCCCTCCTGAGATGGGAGGCAACAATCCACCCACCCAGCGGGGCTGGATGCTTACAGGGACAGAGCCCAGCTCGCATCACAGGCAGCATGGGCTCAGGGATGCGACTTTTGCACGGCGATTTGGAGGGAAGCACCTGATGCCTTCACCATTAATTGCCTTAATTAGTCCATTACCTTCCTCTAGGGATAATTTTCTCGAGAAAGAAAAGACGTCATCCCTTGAAACATTTGACTGATGGAACAGAAACTCTAGAGTCAGCTTAAAAAAAAAAAAAAAAAAAAAAAGTTCTAAATTGAACTATCATATTGACAAATTAACATTTAATCCTATTGCTCTAATTCAATCATTTGCCTGTGCATTAGGATAAGAATGATTTGCATAATAGTCTTCAGTCTTCTGTTTAGAAACAACATATTTTGATATTTGCTTGTGCTAAGTGGGATCAAATTGCAAACAGGCTGGCAAGCAGTCCCTCTGGAGCTGCACTGGCTCTGGCTCTGCTGAGCAGCCCTTCCCTGTGGGCTACGTTGCCTGGTGTCAGTATCCTTCTTTGAGAATCTGAAGAACGGAGTAGAATCGTGCTTGCCCCAGTCAGAGTGGTTAGACTGCACTTGCCTGTGTTTATCACAGACTGTGCCACCAATGATTTTTTTAGCAAGACAGCCTTTGTGCACAGTGTTTGCCTTCCTTGGAGCAGGGTAAGTCTGTCCACGGGTTATAAACCTTTCATTAGACCAGCAGGACAGACAGTTTTTTGTGTCTGTAGGGATGTTAACCAAAGAGATGGCTGCGCCACATTTTGCTGGGGGAGAGTAGGAGCTGTTCATTCCTTGCCTGATGACTGAAGGGCTTGGCGGGGCTAGGAGTGGTGCAGGTCTCCCTGAAACCTGTGCCCGAGCTGTGGGTTGTACCAATGTCTTCTGAGACTGTGTCCCTCCCTGCTCTGTTGCCCAAACAACCCTTCCTTCACAAGCTCCATTAAGTGGAAGGATAACGCACATCTGTCATTCCACCATCCTTGTAGATCACACTGGTGTTCTGCGGATGTTCTTCCACTTCACCTGCTTTTTCAGTTCCCTCTGGTAGGCATTTTGTTTTGTAGCTATATTTTATATACAGCGTGGGACACTCTATGGAAATGTTGCATTCATTTCCCATGTCTGGTGGATAACATTTTTCCAATTGATTAAGTAACTGGATTCATCCAAAGGTAGAGGTCCTCTGTCACATACTACGCATGACTTCAGGCACCCATGATGCTGTAGCCCCTCGTGGCAGGTCAGTAACTTCATATCAACAGGAAAATTGCCTTTTCTCCTCTCTTTTCGTTATACTATTATTTTCTGGTGTCCAGATGCTATTCAGGAGGGCTTTTTCAGGGATCTGTCATTCCTCTAGCACAGCTTTGTAGTTCTGAGAGTAGTGCTATGCAAATACTGAAGTAAAAAGCAAATCTAGACAATAAAGACAACTTGCTTTGTAACTCATGGTAGAGTTCTTCAGACTTTCCTTTTTCAGTTGCATTCTTTTTTTTTTTTCTTTCTTTCTCTCTTTCTCTCTTTTTCTCTCTTTTTTCTTTGTCTCTTTCTCTCTCTCTTCAAAAATCTTGGAATTTTGTGCTTCTGCTGAGCAGGACAGTGAGTTCACACCATATGCAGATGTCCACAGCATGTCATGCTCTCCAATGTATTTTAATATGTGTATTTTACTAGGATGCATTCTATGTGTTTAATTCAAATTAATACTCTTTGAAGAAAAAGCCCTTGTGGGTGTTTTAATTTTCTGGCAGCTATCAATAGCCTGAGGAGTGCTTGTTGGAAGAATGCATTTTAGTGTTTTATCCTCTCCACTGCTAAATTGTATGCAAATTCTCTGATTCTAAGCAAACTCAATTTTCCATTTGGAGGTGATGATAGTGCTTGTGCTGCATGTGATTGCTTCTGTAAATTCCCCCATGCCAGTGCCACAGCAGGGCAGGAGGGCAAAGGGTCTCTTCTGAAGGCCTGAATTTGTCTGATACGTGCTGTGTTCAGTATCTCTGCCTCGCTGCCTTCCCCAGGCAGGGCCCTGTTTCCTTTCCTGAGAGCCACTGTCCCTCTCTCCATCTCTTCTGCATCTTCTGTAGCTCATCAGGCCCCACCTCCCAGCCCCAGCCCCATCCCTCTGCTTCAAGCCATGACAGCTCAGCAGCTCTCTTACCCATTGCCTCATATTTGAATAAAAGCCATAATGGTGTATTCATACAGCAGCAGCAGATGCTTTTCTCCTCTGGGAATCATGATGTTTTGAGACCCCCATAACATACAGGCTTTTGGATGCATTACATAAGCCAGTGTGATCACACAGTATTTCTCCTCCGCAGTTAGAAATTATGCGTAAATTCAAAGCAGTATCTCCTACCAATGTAAGGGGTTAATTTTTTTGTTGTTACAGGCCCTTTATTTTGTTTTTACAGGCTTAGTCAGTCCTATAAAGCCCCCAGAGCGCCCTTGGCAAGATAGCTTCACTATGGGCCTGTCTCCATGCTGGGCACAGCCAGAAGCGGAGTGCAAGCACTCGGTGGGACACCGGGCCTCGCTGCTGATAACCACTGCTGGCAGCAAGCGAGCTGCGCCTTTCTGCTGCTTTGTTTGCTCTCCCAGATAACAGCTCATTACAGGAGAAGGCAAGAACTGCTGCCGGAGTGGACTCGGCGCCCTTGAAAACACATCTGTACTCCCTCAGCTTTTCTTCCCCTTTGGTCTCCGCTGGTGTTTGTTCCTATCTCTTTCTCTCCTTCCTCTCTTGTCTCAGCTAATTCATTTCACAGCTTCTTTGTACTTGGTGGGCCGCAGATGATTGCTATCGAAACCAGTTGATTTGTACCAATTATGAGACGTTTTCTGTGGTGCTCCAAGATTAATCTGCTTTAATGTTGAAATCTACATCTCTGCTCACTGCTTAGGGAGGTGTGAAGAGTCTGTTTAGCTGTTATGTGAAGAAATACATATTCAGGTGTTTAGCTTAATCACATAATCCTGACAGATGTCTCTAATGCCCCACGGCCGCAGTTGTGTATGAACAGGCCTACATGGAAGGCAAGGCGCTGTGTTGTAGGGGACGTGCTGTCAGGGCAGTATCTCCAGGGCAGGACTTTAGAAGCAGACACACGTCTGTCTGCTATCCTGCAGCAAAACAACCACGGAGGAGGCTTTGTGCCCTACGCAGCTGCTTGCCCAGGCCCCATTGACATGGAGTGCAGGACAAGGCCGCAGGCTGGCTTTGTCTGCCCCATATGTACCCGGCCCTCTGCTGCCGCCTTTTCCCCTGGGAGTGCTTTGCAGTGGAGATACAAGCCCAGCAGTGGGGATGATTTGCATTTGTGGGAGAATCACAAGCTAAAAATCTCTCTAAGAATTTTAGTCATGCAAAACTGCCACCTTTGATTTTCAGAAAGCTGCTACTGCCTTACCATCTGCTCCTGGTGCCACTTCCCTCCCCAGAGGACACTCAACAAAATAATAATATGGTTTCCTGCGTGAAGATGAGATAATCAGTAGTGATCCTTCCCATGGCTGCAGCGCAGTACAAGTGGCATGGTATGTAACAGCAGGGGACTGCAAGCTTGAAAGGGACAGGAGCATCACCCTGAGCTCCCTTGCTGCCCTGCTCACCCTGGGATAAATCCCAGCATATTGACAAACCCAGGACCTCTCCCCACTCTGCACACAATGTAGCTCTGCTGATGCAAAAAGAGAGCAGGAAAGGCTGACCTACCTGCCTGCTCTGGAAAAACAAAGTGCTTGCTTATGTTGAATACACTGGAGATGCATTTCGTCTTCCTTTCTATTTCTTAATGACCTCTGCTGTACTGTCAAGGTCTGCAGTGATCCACTTTCTGAGTGCCAGTCAGGCAAGCTAAATATATTGACCACTTTATTTTATACATCCAGGATGTTCTCTGCCCGCAAAGGATGCAGGCAATTTGTTTAATGCAAGTATGAGCAACTTCTTCGGGCCAATTCCTTTATTTAGGTTTTTGCTTCACTCAAACCCTCAGTATTCCTCACCAACATCTCTGAGATTTCTGGAAAGGATAACATCAGCATCGAATAATTACAGTGAGAAGCCCAGTGTCTCTACATATTTTATCTAAATTATTCAAGAATGCACAAGTGTGTTGTGCAGCATGAGTGAGCTCTGAGCCTGTACGTGCGTGAGCCTGCCAGTGTGATGGAGTAATGGTGCACAGAGCTTCGGGAGGAGTTGCTCTTATTTCCCTTAAGCTGTCACTGTTGACAGTGAGAAGGCAGAAATATTTGTAATTTCTTTTTCACTCCGGTGGAGGTATAAAACAAGCCAACCCACCACCCTTCGGTGCTTTTTCTGTGCTACCCTGTCACAACAGAGGAATGATACTGAAATGCCTCACACGGCTGCATGAAGTAGTCTTTCTCTTCTGTCAGAAGGCAGTCAGAGATAGCATCCAATTCCTGCTTCACACACAATATTAAGCTATTTTTGCATTTGGAATTAATTGTGATAAGTTGACAGAGCTCCAGAGATTTCTGAAAAATAAATCAAACATGTTGTCAGTTTGCTCTGAATTTTCCACACCTCTCCAGTGCATGTTGAAGCAAAGGCCTTTTAAGTATGTTGTAATCTGGTAGCAGACATTTCTCAAATTAGCATTTTCTGTAGCATTGCGTATGAATTAAAATTTCGTTAATATTTATAACTAAGACGGTTGTATCATACATTTAGGTGTATACCACTGTGTCCATTTGCATGGATTTATTATCAGCAACTAAAATATAGACGGTTCGGGGGATTTTTCTAGCTAGTGGTATGTATTTTGGCACATGTGGACATTACTGGGGAAGAAGTCTTTTCATTTAAATTAGATAGATTGTAGCTCACCAGGGCTTCACTCTGTTTACAGGGTTTAAATACATCTCAGAGTAATTCTCTCACCAATCAAATCCTCCTCACAATATAAAACCAGATAATGAAATAACAGGAGTTTCAGAAAACCTATGTTGAATTTAGCATTAGCACTGCTAGAATGTCTGTATATTTCTGCTGTGTCTTAAGTGTTGCAATTTGTCCCCTTATTTTCCATAATCTCTCTTCCTCCTCCCACAGGCTATTGTTTTAGGGAACTTTACGCAATAGGATCTGTATGCTCAGCTCACGTACCACACGCTGGGTAATAACATGAAAGCAGCTTGTGCTCGTGGAGGTAAACTGACTTTCTGTTGAGAGCAATATTTACAGAGATGTAAAAACTGCAGCCAGCACTGCCACGTGCATGAGGACAGACTGAGCTCTTTCCCTCAGCACTTTCCCCTCTACCTTCCAGTCTCCATCGGAGCTCCCTGAGCCTCCTGCATGCTGATGCCACAGAATCACTGCCACTCACTCATCGTCTCACCTCAGTGTGGCCCAAGGCAAGCTGCTGTGGGAGGGTCAGCTTGCACAGGCACGACTGAAAGTCCGTGTTCTGCTTCACATGTCCATTGCATAGGGATGCTGGTGTCCAGCTGCACCTTCTGGCATGCAGACTAGCATCAAATTTGAAGTGCAAGTGGGGGGAGACTCCTCCTGCTAAAAGGTGGAAGCACTGGGGACAGAGCGTTCCCACTTTTTTTCTCTCCAGGAACAGCTGGTTGACTGACCAAGGCCAGAAGGCCGTGCTTGGCCTTACAAAGCAGAGTTTGCCCTCTGAGGAGCTGGACAATGTTTGTTTTGGTTGATAAGTGCAGGACTAGCTCAGGAACATGCTTCAAGGGGGAGGAGGGAAGGAGCGCAGACATTTCAAAGGGAAGACTGAGCTCCTTTGCAAGAGATAAGCCAGGGGCTCTGCCAAGGCCGAGTGCTATCAAACCAGCAGCGGAGAAAGGCCAGGAAAAGGGGAGAAGCAGAGACCTTTCATGTTTACTGGCTTTGTGTTAAGCACATTTTCTCTTCGTTTTTCACACACATCTTCCAAAATAATTAACTGCTTTATGTGATTTGAACGTTGTGATTGAATGTTTCTGTGCTGATGTAGCTTCGTTTAGAGGTGGTTTGAGAGTAGCTGGACAACAAGATGTCGTCCACCAAAGGGCTGCCAAATCTCTACCAGAACACAGTAGCTGGTAACCAGCTTCTGTGTATGTGGCTTTTCGTTGATACCCAGTCACAAAGAGAGAAGAAAGGCCTCACTTAAACATGATAGCTTTCTGACACACCTCCAGCCACATGTTTGTGCACATTCATGCCTCATCATGGCATCATTTGCCCATGGAGCCTTTCCCCAGGATGGGAGCTGTGAGTTTCCTGGGCTGGCAGTCCCAGGTCAGCCAAGCCTAGCAGACATCTGGGCTTGTGTCATGCCTGTGTCTCTCCCACAGGCTGTGGGACGCAGACAGCACACTCTTGGCTACTCCCTTATTAAGCTCTCCCTGGGAATGTGCAGGCCCATGCGAGGTCCAGGGGGCCTGGTGTGAACTGTGGGGTGGGTTTTGTTCTTGATGGGTAAAAATGTTGGTCAGTGCAATCCTCACTCAAGGGACATGGCTCTGCATGCCACCCCACATGTTCTTGTGCAGGGTGAGTGGTGGCTGCAGGACTCCCAGCATGGTCAAAGGGCTGTGCAGGGACAGGATGCATTCATATACTTCCACTGCAAACTTCCAGTCCTGTGAGCAGGTGTGCTGGCAGCATGGAGCCTGGCAAGCCAGCACTGATGTCACATGGGAGACAGCATGTGTCAGAGAGGCTGTAGGCTAGGTCCAGCTGCAGGAGAAGCTGAGAGCTGGGCTAAAGCTGCACTCAGGGCATGTAGGGCTACTAGGGAGAGTGGGGATCCAGGAGCAGCTGTTGCAGAGACAGCATGGCCAAGGCCAGTTACTGGAAGGAGAGAACCAGGACCAGACCATCCATGCATTTCCCTCTTAGGCAAGTGCTGTGTGCCTATTGGGCATATGTGATTAGCTTTGCTGTGGACTCAACCTGGGGACACAGAGTGGCAGCAGACTGGCATCTATCAAGCAACCAGTTCAGCAGCTCCTAACACTGGGACTTTTTCAGCAAGTTGCTAATTACCTGAATATGAGGGTAGTGATCATGCTTATCAGTGTTGCTACAAGAAGGTTGCAAGCCTGGATTAGCATTCCACATAACATTGACAAATTAGAGTTATGGACTGAAAAAAGAAGGTGCAACTCATTAGGGATGAATGTGAGGTATAACACACAAGGAATACACCAGCTGCGCAAGCAAGGGCAGAGGAAAATTTGGCTCAGTATGACTTTGAACAGAAATAAACAGCTGCACGCAGACATGGTGCAAGCTGCAACCCACCTGCCTACAGGATGAACACAGGACCATGAAGTGGTAAGGCAGGGGAAGCATGCTTTCTGCTCTGCCCAGCAAGCAGGTCCTTGAGCCAGGGCATTCAGTTCTGGATGCTGCACCTCAGAAACAGGGTTGCTGACATGGTTATACTCAGTGTGGATAGTAGAGTAGACAAGAAAATTTGTAAACTTGTACAAACTAAGCTTCTTCAGCTGGAGAAGAAAAGCCCAACTGGAGATGGGATAGCCTTGATGCGCAAAATAAGGCTTGCTGTGGAGGGACAGTGTGCTCTAGATGTTCTGGGAAAGGCAGGAAGGACTTGATGCCACAGGGCTAGGCCTTGGAGGTAGTAGGTGGGGGAGAATGGTGTGGTACCCTGCAGTCTGCTGTCCTCCATGGCCCTGTGGGCAGGGGAGTTTATAGCCACAGGGTGCTGTGCACACATTGGGTAAAAAGTACAGAGTTACGAACCCCTTGTAAATAAGTAATTAGGGCACTTAGTGTAATTGAATAGCATAATGAATAGTAGTAATATAAATGAACTGCAAAATATTCCTGTCCTTCAGAGAAATGCATAGGTATGCAAAAAGCATTTAGTGGTGGTGTGTGTTACCGTGTTTGTGAGGGAGTGTAGTTATCAGAGAGACAGAAGGAAATCTTAAGCTTTCCACTCTGGTGTCCTGCTATGGCAGATTCAATTCCAGCAATGCACTTTACAGTATTTTGTTACAAGGACTATCAAAGGTAGATGAAATATATACTGATCAGATGTAGCTATGGTGGATGTAAGCTGACAGAGCACTGTTGCAGCCAGCAGAGGTGTGCCAGGTGCCGCTGGCTGCATTACCTAATGCACTCACAGGGCAGATCCTGCTCCATCCCTGGTATCTCTGTGGGCTCAGGAGGTTTCATTGGCAGTAGGAAAACCCAGAATCCTGCCTGCAGCCCCTCAGCACTGCCTCTCCTTCTTTCTCCCAGGCTGTGTGGTGGGGCAGCGTTTTCCTGCTTCGGAGGCTGTTGCTGAGGGTCACTCCATTAGAAGGACCATGAAGTGACCGAGCATCATAAGGGAAGAATCACTTAATTTTCTGACATTAATCTGTTGGAGGTCATTGCCAGGTGTCAGAGAATGAGCTATAACTTGGTTTCTGCATGGTGAGGTGTAAGGATATTATGGCTCACAGTATGTAATTAATATTTATAAGAGAGTCACATACATCGCTCCCAAATTAACACGGGAAACAAATATTCGTGAAGTATAACCGTAAGGAAACCGGAGCATCTGGATAATTAGCCACTCCACCTTTTTCTTTAATTAAAATATGCTTTTTTTTTTTCTTTCCCATTAGTGTTTTGCCTCTTGTCTGCTGAAGGCCGAATTCAGCTTTTCTGGAACTATATCACACCCTGTTTATGTTTGGCTGTAATTAGATCAGTATAAGGAAGGATGCAGAAGTTGGTCCTGGAAGTGACTGGGTGGAAAACCAGAAGATGGTCCTTTCACCGGCAGAGAGAACATAGCTGCATCCCAAGGCCAGAGACAGCATTGCAGCCTGGGCCCAGCTGCCCCCCCAAGATGCTCACCAATCCAGATGTGCTCCAGGACATTGCTCCTCACAAGAGCGAAGAATGGCATGATTGAGTTGGTTTCCAGCACATGTGGAGCTGTATTTCATGTGCTCATCTTTAATATCACAGCCTGGAGTAACCTCCGTGATAATGGTTTATTTTGCATATAATCATCTGCACAAACTACAATTAGAAATTTCTGTAATCTTTAAATAGTGCATCTGCAAAGCAGAACAATAATTAATATCTGAGGGAGTGAGATATTAATAGGTACAAGTGAAGAATAAAATACTCGTTTTCAGATGAGATTTGATAAGAGATGGGGAGTCAATGGAGATGTAAATGTATTCTTTGCTCTTCTTAAAGGAATTTGTGCTCCAGAAGGATTTCACCAGCTACTAGAACTGCTTCTGTGGGCTGCAGAGGATCAAAACCATCTTGCATCCTGCGCAAGGCTGTGTGCAGGTGTCCTACAGTACCTACATTCTGGGGTTGCACAGGACCAGCAGCAGCTTCAGAGATTTCAAGAGCAGAGCAGGGTATAAAAGAGATTCATTGAAGAAGAGTTGCAATGTAGGGCAGAAAACCTCCTTCTGAGGAGTCTCTCCTTTCCCTAGGGTGCAGTCTCAGCACTGGCAGTGGTCCCCAGAAGAGCATCACTCACTCTGTTCCCTTTGTTCTGCTCTGTAACAGCACAGTGGGCAATGTGCAGCTCAAGTTACAAAAATTAGGAGGGACTGAAGTTGATGCTGGGTGTGTGTACACACACATGCATGCATATGAGCTCTGAAACACATACTGAATTGCAGAAGACTGAAGAACAAACATCTACAATTCTGAAATAAGCATTTTCTTTTCCTTCCTTCCTTCCTTCCTTCCTTCCTTCCTTCCTTCCTTCCTTCCTTCCTTCCTTCCTTCCTTCCTTCCTTCCTTCCTTCCTTCCTTCCTTCCTTCCTTCCTTCCTTCCTTTGTAATAAGGTTACTATCCAAAATAAAATAATAAGATGAAATAAAATTAATACGGATGAACACAACAGCGTGTGGCAAACCACTCATTTTTCAGTTGCCTGTTTTTTGAAAGAAAGGGCCTGGTAATTGCTGTGTGACCCATAATTCTAACAGACACGACTCAGGTTCAGAGCTAGTTCAGAATAGCTGTGAGGCGTAACACCCCGAGAACTGTAGTCGGGCTGTTCCACAGAAGTTCTGAAGGCACTAATATTTTTCCTTCCTTCTGTTCAAATTTATGTGCACATTGGCTGAAGTATTTCAGGACTGGGTGAAATGTTGCTTGAAATTTCCGCTTTAAAGCTCTCCATCCTCTAAGTTTTCCATGTCGTGTCTTCTCTGAATGAATGAGGCTCGTCCTTCTAAGTAAACGAGGCGTCTTTGAACTGCTCTTGTTGCCTGGTTTGCCTGTGTGCTGTTTCAGGCTAAAAGCTGTCTGTGTTTACGCATGGCTGCGCTGGAAATTTCGCCTGCAGCCAGCTCAGACATTCTGCCCTCCAAGGGAGTGCCCGGGGTATGGCTCCCTCCAAGCTGCTTCCCTGGGGCAGGTGATGCTCCACTGCTGTGCCCCCTCCCCACCACTCTACGAGGGACACAGAGTGCTGCCCAGCAGAGGGGCAGGACCCCGTGCTCGGCCTCTCCGTGGGGCTGGCTCTGGGAGGGATGCAGCCCCGGCAGAGAGACTTGCCTCACCAAGCCACTGCTTTAACATGCACTTTCCCAGCTCGGCTTTGTATGGTTAAACAGAGATTGAACCCTATTATGTGACCTCTCGGGTCCTTGCCTGTCAATTGTGCTGCTTCCCACATGCTGCTTTCCCCATTTACAGCTAGCACCAGACCGTACCCTCTTAAAAAAGCATCGTGTGAGTGTGACCTACTGCTATTTTAAGTGAAACTCTGCTGTTACCAGCTATTCAATGACATTTGTGACCACAACCTGCATTTTCCCTCCCTTCTCTGAAGTAGCCTGAAACCCAGACCTGGGATTTAACTCCTTGCCTGTGTGCATACTGGGAAAGCGTTGTGCTCTGAAAGTAACACCTCCTATTTTATCATATTGGCTCGTGATGTTGGAGGCAGATGTTGGTGGCATAACAGTAGAGGTTGAACCTTCCCACCAGTATTCCATTTCACGTTGTTGCCATGTGACAGATGGCAGCAGAGGGGCAGTCTGACATGATGGCATCTGGCATGGAAGTGCAGATGAAGCAGAGGTGTAGAACTGAATTCCTCCGTGAAGAAAAAATGGCACCCACTGACATTCATTGATGCTTGCTGAATGTTTATGGAGACCAACCAGTGGATGTGAGCGCAGTGAGGCGGTGGGTGCGTGCTGTTGTTCATCACTGGTGAAAATGCATAGCTAATATTGTGTTGAAAAACAGTGTTTTGTAGCTAAGAATGTGCTCTATCAAATAATGTTATTGTGCTCTTTGCATCTGTTGTAGTTTCCATGGAAATAAATAGGAGGAGAGACCTATGTACAAGGCTTGGTTTGCCTTGCACTGGTGCACAGTGCTCTTGTTGAGCACCAAATCTAAATTCAAGCCTTTCTGTGCAGACTGGCTAGGGGAAAAAAGGTGTGGGGACACCACAAGCCCATATGTGTCCCTGGGACATGCAGGCTATGGGCTTCCACTCCCAATGTGCAAAGGATGGGGAAGAAGAAAACAGCTGGCCCCATTGCCTCTCCTTGGCTGCTCCTACACACGCCGGTACCAGGAATCATGAGTTTGCTTTGCACTGCCAAAGTGCCCATGTTGACATTATGGGAGTTTTCATGTCCTGTTGCAGTGTGCATTTTAAATAGTAATAATATAAAATTAATGATGTGTATACTTCTTATTACATGCGGCGCAATCATTTACCAAACCTGATCAAACAAAGATTTTATGGTGAGAAAATTGCAATTACATCAACATTTGCAGTGAATCTTGCTCTTTTCAGTGACTGACAAATTAATATGAATATATTTTAGGTATGTAAATACTTTTCCTCTGAAAGGTAAAATGTGCAAACCCAACATGCAGTTTCCTAGAGCCATGTTTACTACACATTTTGTGTATCTACAAGACATTAATGATAAGTGAAGGCACCATTGCTTTGAAAACACTGAAACTTTTTGTCTGTTCTGATAATTGGCTGATCTTTGCTGCACAGCAAACTCCAAAGGAAAGTCATTTATTATCAGCAAAACTCCTGATGTGGGGTCTTTAGTGTCTGATCTTTCAGCCATGGTCCCTGTATTTGTGCACAACATGAAATAAAGTCAAGAGCACTGCAGCCTGCTGGTTTCAGATGGCGTCTGCTCTGAGCTCTCTTCATCCCCTGATGCCAGAATTGTGTGACAACATGTTGGTGTGTCAGAAAGATGTGGCCATCCCGCTGTAGGATTCACTTGGCACTTCTGCCTATGGAGGAAACCTACACAGCAAAAGCAGAGGAGACTGGTGTTTCCATCACTGTGCAACTTATTGCCTTGTGGTTGTGTAATGAAACCAAATCCAGAGTTAACCTGTGTATCACTCCTCCTAAAAGATGCCATCTTTTTGCCCAGGTGCAAGTTTATGGTAGGGGAGGCTTGCATAACATGGCTCCTTTGGGTCTGAAGTGCCCAGCTGCATTCCTGGCCTCTCCAGTGAGTGCTCTCAGGGGTATGGGATCGTGCCTGGCCTAAGCAAGGAGCAGCAAGGCTGTGCAGGGCCAGCAGAGCCTATTCATGCCTGGGAGGATGAAAGGAATGCTGTGACCACAGGTGGGATTGGAGCTTCAGCCCCTGTGTCTGCAGAAGCCTCTTGCCTGGGTGCCAGGCTGAGGAAGCAGGCTCTCCCCTCAGCTCAGCCATTAATGGGATGTAAAACCTGAGCTAAGATTCTTAATCTCTGTTCTGCATTTCACCTCCTCAGATTTCTGACCTGAAACAGCTTTGATGGCAGCAGTGGCATCTCACCAGAGCCATGCCCACACAGTTTTAAGCTGGATGTGAATACTAAGTAATCCTTGCCTGGCCCTGTAAATCACAGGCTGTTAATCTGTCTGGTGGCTCCTGGTGCATCCTGCTGCCAGCAGGCTTGGTAGGGATGAGCTATCCCTGCATCCACCCTGGGATATCCTTCTGGGACAGCAGGATCTTGAATCCCCAGTAATGCTTGAAATGTGGCATTCAGTGGGAGCCATCCTGATCTGCTCACCAGCTGGTGCTGGGTGACCTTTACAGCTTCTGCAGGTGCTGATGTCAAAGACTTTGTACTTTCTTTAGAATATTGATTAAAAACCAGATAATGACAGACCAAGTCCTTGTCCTGTGAGAGAACCCTGTTGGATTGGACCTCATTTGTGCTGGATTCAGCAGAGAGGCTCTTTATGGTTTGTTTTCCTGCACAGATAATGCAAGACTGTTTTGAAACCAAAACATCCATGACTAGGCACTGCTGGTGCTTGAAACTCTTGGACAACAGTGTCTGTTGATAGGAACTTCAGCATACGTGAGAACACAGTCTCAAGGCAAAACCTTTCTTTATTCTCTTATTGCTCTTACAGTTACACATGAGTGTCAATATAGGGAGTGTCTCCATCAGGGCTGCTTACAGTCACAGCAATCTGAGTTGTGGTTAAATGAAGATGGACTCACGGACAGGAGCATTCACTACTGCTAGTGTTGTTTTTTTTTGCAGTCAACCATTTTCTTTCAAGCCAGCCCAGCTGAGGCGATGCTGAAGGCTGATGTAAGCCCTGCTGGGGACACTGAAAGCCCACATGCTGCTCATGTCAGCAGGCAGAGCAGGTGGGGTGTGGTGCAAGGGTAGGTGGAAGCAGCATGGGACATGTAGCGATGGCCACAGGCAGTGCCAGAGGGGCAGGAGGAGGAGCATGGGCCTTCCTGGCGTGTCTCGCGCTCACAGCATAATTAGGATCGCATAAATGCCGGTGCTGTTAACAGCCACAGCGATGACTGTTGAATCAGAAATGTCCCCCTGCCACCCGCCTCTGAGGTGTTTGCACTTACATATCACTTCCCATTAAAACAGTCTGTGGGAGGCACCAGGGTGTCAGGGCTGGGTGATGGAATTGAATTAGTTTGAATAACTGAATAAGTTTCAGATCGAGGAGTGACAGCTTGTTCGTATACATTTTAAATGCCCAGCAGCAGCCGCATAATTTGCTTTACCCAGGCTTGGCTGTTCGCAGCGACAAGGCAGGGCTCAAAGCTGCCTGCTTTGAACAGCACTGCCCTCACCATCCCTTCCTTATGGGGACGAGCTGAAAGAAACTAATGCAAATAATCAGCTTATGCATTTCTCTCTTTTCTCTTTCTTTCTTGGGTATGGGGTGATTTCAGATTGCCTGGGAAGAGCTGTCACTGCACCATGCAGAAGATGGCATACATTCTGGGTCTGCTCATCCCACATAGTGATGAGAGGGGAAGGGTTATGGAAAAGCCTTCCTTGTGTCTTGCTCTGAAGTCTGTGCCAGCAGAAGAAATGAAGACCAAACAAACAGATTTTGAGGATAAGCTTAATAACCTATTGTGTGCCTGGCACTCGTATAGCACCTTTAATCCAGGGTCCTTAGAATCCTTCAGACACATCAATAAATGATACAAATGTAATAACTTTGTGTTATAATAAAGATATTTTGCTCATCCATAAACATGAGGGAAATGCATTCCTGGAAAGATGAATTGTTTATCTATAACCAAAAAGGAAGCCTGTAATAAAATGGGACATAAATAGGGAAATCTTTGTTTTCAGCTTCTCCTTGTGAGATTTTGAGGAAATTCATAGCTTTAGGCCAAAGAATTATTACCAAAAATACCTGTCTGATTGGCATTTATTATTTGCAGAGCTTGTAAGACCTCCTACACGTAATGATGTTTACCCTCCTGCTTGGTAGCCTGCCAACAGAAAGGCTTCGTCTCTCCAACAACTGCCTCCATCTCTGTGATTGGACTCATCTGCAGATATTTTCTTCTATATGTTACCAGTAAGTGAGATACTGACTATAAAGTCTTCCTCCTGCAAATGCGAAACAGGTGATAGCTGGCCACGAACATCAGAGCCACTGTATCCTCATTCTGCCCAAAGTTTTTGTTTCCTTTTAAATATAGCGTTGTTTCTCTCCACTATCTGCACACTATATGGGCAAATGTTTGAGGTTTTTACCTGAAGCCAAAATTTTCAATAGGTTTTTCAGCTGACTGACAGGAATTCATGCTTTAGTAAGGCATAAAACAGTGCAGAGGGAGGAAAGCTACCCAGAGCAACTGGGCTTATTCATGGGGAATCCTGTAGACATGGCCTATGGCAGGTGGTAACAACAGTTACCACGTGGTAATATGGCTGTTGCCCTGCTGTGGAGATGGATTCAGAAAAGGTCTGAAAAATCGGTATGACCTTCAGGACTATTCTGAGAATATTTTGCTGTAATCCTATGCCCTAAATAAATGCACCTGAATCTGCCTTGTGAGTATTTCTACTCTGCATCAAAGTGATTGAAAATGCAGAAATTCAATGGAAAACTACTCAGAAGGAAAATACCTTAATGCACAAAGGTCTTCAAGTAAGAATGGTAGATGAAGTACTTAAAACAGTGTTATTTGCCAGTCCTTACCACATAGTGGCACCTGAGATGTTATACTGATTAACAATTCTAAGTAGATGGGTTAAGTGTGGTTTCTTGGACCTTCTCGGGAAATGCATGGTTTTTAATTGCAGCAACATTACCTGCATTAATGGACATGGCAGGATGTGGGTGAATGTGTGCTTATACTTAAGGCTGTCCAACATTTTCTACTGCAACAAGCTGCTTGCTGCTGTTTGCAGTATTACCAGGCATTGCCCATTGGAAGCCCAGAGACAGGGAGCAGTGGTCTGGGCAGCCACAGTGAGACATTTTCTCCTCGTCCCATCTGAAAACCCTTTGCACATCCCATTTTGAAGTTTCAGAGATGCTTTGCAGTAGTGTACTGGGGGATTAGAATGGGGAAAATGCTTTTGACTCTGACTTAAACACAAAATTCAGGAGATATGTAAATAGAAGGAAACTTTTTAGCATCTGACAAAAAAATTTTGATGCTCTCATATGCAGACAGGCTAACCTTGTATTTTACCATGTAGCTTTGCATTCCTTTTTTGCTTTCCTGGTAGTTTGCCTCTCTTCCTTAATGTGTTATTCAGATCACTTCTTGTTTTAGTTACAGAAATCCTCTTTTATTTTTCTATTAAATATACAGTACTAGGAATACATATAAATATACAAATACCTGATGGGAGGGAGCCAGGCTTTTCTCAGTGTTCTGCTGTGACAGGACAAGAGGCAATGGGCACGCACAGGAACACAGAAAATTCTGTTTTAACACAGGATTTCTTTTCATTCTGTATTCTACATGCAGGAAGTCTGCTGGAACAGATCACCCATGGAGAGGGTAGCATCACCCATGGAGATACTCAGAACTCATCTGGGCGTGGTGCTAGGCATCCTGCTGTGGGTGATACTGCTGGAGAGGGTGGCTGGACTGCATGGTCTCTGGAGGTGCCTATCAACCTCAGCTGTTCTGTCAACACATCTGGGTTCTGTAATGTGTGTAAAAATACCATGAAAAGTAGTGATGCCAAAACAACCCCAGGGACCTCTGCTCCTCTCTGCAAGCCCATTCACTGCCTGGCAAGTCCAGCTTCAGGCTGTTCAGGCTCAGTCAGGGTCACAGCAGGGACCAAAACCATACTGAGATGAGAGGAAGGAGGAAGATGGATGTGGTCAAGATCCAAGCTGCTGGGATTGGAGACCTTCCATGCCCCCTCAGCAGCTGCCCTGGCAGTGAGGAGGCCCAATGGGCAGGTGAATGGAGGCTGTCCCACCTGTATCCAGCTGGTGGCTGAAATAGGCAACCTGCAGGACATTTCCTGTTCTCTCCCAGTCCAGAACTACAAAACCCTCAGTAAACAAGTAGATAGAAAGGCTAGGGGAGGACTGTCATAGCTGCTTTTACAGCAGCAGTGCAGCTGATGGCTGATTAGAGAGGTGGCTCACCGAAGCCCAATTATAATCTAGCATCTAATTGCTCCTGGCTAGTGCTAGCCCCCCAGGCAGGAGGCAGCTGGCTGCCTGCAGTTCTCCAGCCTCTAAGGAGAAGGGGAAAAACTTTGCTGGCTCTGTGGGTTTTTCTCTTTGGCACAATTTGGAAACAAATCACTCATCATTCTTACTGTTGTAAATGTTATGGTTTTTTTCCCCTTTATGTGAGTCAACCTCTAATTAGCGGCATGAGTAAGACCGTTCTGTCTCTTAAATGACTTAAATTCCAGCCTCATAACGATTTTTTTTTTTTTTGTGGGAAGAGAGACATTTTTAGCCCCATCTACTCCTACCCTCCTGCCCCACTACAACATCGCTTCCTTTGCGATCGGTGCTGCTGGAGGCCTGCACACTTCACATCTCAGGGATAGGTGGCACTGCCACCTGTCTCCAAGCCCTGGAGGCAATGGTGGTCCCTGGGGGGCACCCAAGCAGACCTTGGCTCTGTCAGGAGCCACAATAGGCTCTGTCAGGCTCTGTCAAGAGCTACAATAGGACCAAAGGACTGCTTTGCACTAGATTCCTCCACCACTAGAAAACTTCATTTTTGAAGGGCCTAGGAGAGGAGAGGGGAAGGACCGGTGATAGTCAACTCTTGAGCAAAGAACTTCAAGAAAAAATGCTGCTGAGAACCACTTGCTGTACCAAGAACTGAATGTATGCAGTTAATTTGCAGTCCAGTCTCAAGCTGTGCATTTCTGTTTGCTCTTGCTGTATGGTTTTTTTTTCTGTTGCTGGTGGCTGTGGGTGGAAATGCAGGGGTAGAAGTGCTGAGACCTCTCCCTTGGGCACATGGTCTCCCTCTCATGCTCTCAGACTTGGATGGGCTTCTCCTTTGTTCTGCTTCCATGCTGAGGGAAGGGACGTCTTTTGTTCCTTTTGCTTGAGACCAGACTTACCTGCAAGCCTGCCCTATTTGGAAATTCTTCACAAAAGACCATTCTTTTCCTTTGAAAACCCTTTTTTCCTCTGTTTCTGCCCTCTGATACTGCAGATTCTGGGACTGCACCTTCCCTCAAAGCTGTTCATTAAACCAGGCACTGGGGAGGAAAGGGCAGCTCATGATGGACATCAGTGACGGGCAGACTAGACTCCTGTGGCTGCCCTTGTCCCCATGATCTGCAGGTGGCTGGCAACAAGCTGGCTTCAGCCCTCATTTTGCCTGCTCACAAAATGGGCCGTCCAGCCAATTCTCCTGTACCACTGCCACCAGCACTGAGGACCACAGACTCCAGGGCTGGTATTAAAACCAGAGCTAAACTCTCGTTTTGCAGAGCTGGCCCAACAGGCAGATTCCGCACCCCATGGGGTTGCAGGTGAAGGTCCCAAGTGCAAAATCCTGTCAGTGATGATTTTAGTGCTGCGGGGTGCTAAAGGCAGTGAAGACATCATACCTGAGTGCTTTCTGGGTGACTGGTGATGCCCAACGGCCTTTCACCTGTTTTGTAGGAATCGGGAATGGCCGTGTAGACTTTTATGGTGGAGTTTGTCCTTTCTCTGGTATCTCCTGCTTTAACTTCAACAGGATGCAGTCACAGAATCCAAAGACACGTATGTTATTGGTCTTAGGCCAGTTACGAGTGTCCTTCTTGGCACTATAGCTAGTAGTTTGATCTCCAGATTGACTTATTTTGCTTACTTCTGTTGAAAAACTACAACAAAGAATTTCAAGTTACATTTGTTATGCAGAATGGCATGTCCATTTAAAGTAAAAAAAAACTGGACACTCTGTGACCTTCTACCTAATGCATTTCACATTTCAAGTATTAGGGAAGGCATTTTAATCCTGCTCGTAGATCAGAGCCAGTGCACAGGCTGCATCCCGCCACAGGATGAAGCAGATTCCATTCCTCCATCCTCAGTGCTTCCACCATGCTGGTGAGGACGGTCAATGAGTGCCACTGGGAAGCCATGCACATCTGCAGGGGTGATGGAAGTGAGTCCTGCAGCTCTGCTGGGCAGCTCCTGCCAGATTCCATCCTGGAATGGGGGCTGTTTACTTGCAGGATCTGTGGCTGTCTGCCCTAGGTTGGTCTGGGGGAAGCTCAGCATGGTTTCCATGTGGTTAGGAAGCTTTATTTAGGAGGAACCCTGCGCAGAACAGCAGCTGTTTGGGCCCAGTTTTACAGCCAGGAGTTCAGTAAATGAAACCGTGCCTAAAAGGTCAGTGCTCCCTGGGATCAGTGCCCAGTTATGCTGCTGACAGGAATGCATGCCAAGGTGCTCTGTTCTCTGCCCAGCCGCTCTGCCACGTCTAGTTCCCTAAAGTCCAAATTTCTGCAACGGCAGCAAATGTTGACCCTTAATTTGCCAGCTGCTTGGGCTCTGCTGGCCTTATTAAGGCAAGCTAACGTGAGGATGTAAGACTTTTTCCCCTGTTGACCAATGGCAAGATGTGTGTCTGAGACCTTTTCCAGGACCTGGGCACGTCACTGTGTGTGCTCCAGTTTACCACTGTTCCCAGCCCTGCTATCAGGACAAAGGAGGTGGGAAGGCAGTAGTGAGAGCAGCCAGGCTGCTCAGTGCTCCAGCTCAGCTTGCTCCTCAGAGACAACCTCCAGCTAGCTGGGGACAGCTGAGGAGACCCAGGATAGCTGCTGTGGCTGACATTCTACTGGGACTTTATACCCTGGCCTTCCAGAAGCACACACGTGCAGGTCCCTGATCAGCATCACTGGGTGCTCCTTCCCTCTGTGTTGTGTAGCACACAGATGAGAAAAAAATGTTGGGCTAGGCACAGGGACTGTCTGAAGACTGAAATTTGGCTTTGCAGACTCAGAATCGTTGCTTTTCTCCTACCTAGAGTCTTGGTTTGGATCAAGATTTTTCTTCTCTGTTTAGGGAAAACATTTGCCTATCAAAGAGAAAAACGTCCTTGAGATTGTGGGTTGCTGTAATATGGAGCTGTGCTATTCTTGTCAACGCCATCAAAAGGTAAAGTTGGCCAGCAATACCAAACACCAGAAGAGAAGCACACACACGAACACACACGTCTTTGAACTTCCACAAAGGGATGGAGTGTTACATTTTGCAGTGTTTCCAAGGAAACTAGTTTAGTGTAAAATGAACTCTTTGTCTCCTCTTTGCAAAATTGTTTGAACCACCGTATCTCACGAAAGGCGGCTTTGCACGCCATAGAAGCAGCATTACAAAAAGCTCAATCTACAGTTTTCTGCACCCACAGAGGCAGTACCTTTATCAGCAGCCTGAATACTTCAGCTTGTATTTGTTGAGAATTGATAAGATTATGTCATCGTTTCTAAAAGTCAGAGAAATAAAATCTTGTTTTCTTTTATAAATTTTTTTTTCCTTTTCTTCTGTCATTTTTTTTTTTCCTGCAGCGCTGAGTGTCTTTACCCAGCAAGGCAACGTTAAGAAAAGATCAGAGAGGGCCTTTGCACTGCATGTTGGCAGAGGTGAATGCACGCCTCATTTTTTCCACCTTGACCGCAGAAGAGGACGGACCAGTGTCCCCATAAGCATGCCCTGTACCCTGGCCAGCATGAGGCAGAGCTTGCAGAGAGCGAGCTGGGAGCTTGCCCCTGTCAGATCCCTTCCCTCAAACCCAGCACACAGCCTCCTCCTATGGAGGGTGTGCACTGGGGCACGCAGCTGCCGGCTCCCCGTGCTCCCTTGCACCTTGCTTCATCAGCCAGTTTGGTTCCCTCGTGCAGTCCTTTGTCATTTGTAGTTGTCATAATTTCCTGTCATAGCTGCTCTTTTCCTCCCCCCTTGCGATACTGCAGGGTTCAGCTCTATGGCTGATGTGCTTTTACTGCAGCCTGCTAGATTTTTCTTCGGCTTAATATATTATTTATGATGCTATTATTCCTTGCAGCGGACTGCCAGCCACATTCTGCCTACAGTTGCTGCCCTTCCAAAAGCATCACGGCCAGCAAAAGAAAACAGTGATCTAATTGAATTAACAGTGGTGCTGTTAGCCTTAATAGAGTTTGTCATGAAACGCTAAGCAGATGTGACAATGATCTTGGTTAGTCATATCTTTGTCCCTGCTCCCAGACACGGTAACTGTTAGCCAGATCAGTGGGGAGGATAATTCTCCTTTGCTGATCTGTAACTGTGCTTACCTGGACATGTGGCAACTGCTTTGGACCGATGGCTGAAATAAGCCAAAGGACTTGAGCACCAGAAAGTTTTACATTCTGATACTAAACTTGGCTAATTAAAACAAGACGCAGATGGTACTGCCACCTAGCAATTTTCACCTCAGTTACTCTGACTCCAATTATAGCCTTTCCCTACCAGCTTACACTGTTTAAATTACAAAGTCAGGGGACAGATGACTATTTACCTGTTTCTATTCATGCAAGGAAGTCTAACACATCATTTTCCTGCAAAATGCGCGTGATGATGGTTTCAGTGCTTATTCTGAAAACAAAAGCATCTCCATTCCTTTAAAAAAAAGGGGAAAAAAAGTAATAAAAAGACCACTTGGAGACTCGTTAGCAGGCACACACATTAGCAGGAAGCATATGCATATTACTCGCACAATGTGTTCCTCTAACACTTGTTGGTTAGAGCAGGTGCCATACTTCTGGGAAATTAACTTTAATTGGATAAATAGCAGAAAACTGGCCTTCACTAAGCTGGTCCAACACGCTTGTCTTAGCTTATTATTTTCTTTAGATATTCTGAAAAGTCTGATGCTGCTCCCTTGGGTGGCTTTTGCTTCTTCCCAGAGCAGACTGCATTCACAGGGTGGGGCTGGATGAACAGCTTCCAAGAATGGCGAGCTTTGGTTGGTCCTGCTGTAATGCAGGTGGGGCAGACACGACTGCTGCTTGGGGTCCTCTGCATTGCTCTAAGTGAGATTTACAAGCAAGCTTTGTGGAGCAGAAATCCACATCCAGCCCTGCGAGAGAGCACAGAGCAATCCTGCCCTGGCTGACTGTGACAAGAGGAATGGAGTCACATCCCAGATTGGGCCTATTGGCCAAACCACTGTATTTTCCCCAGTGTTGGTGCATCTCTGCTGTGGCACCACTTTACATGTAAAATCATCCATTCTGCTGTTAATAAATGGCACTGAACTGCCCGTGCTTTTTGTGAGTTAGAAGTAGGGCTCTGCCTACCCCTTTTCACCTGAGGATCTTTCAGTTGCAGAATATTCCCTGCTACTGAAGGTACAATGGGGCAGAACTTGCAGAGTTATCTTTGTAATTACACTCTGGTGAAGTGTAAAAAAGTGTCTCTATTGGAGGGAGAGTGGGGAGGAGGAACAGGATTTCTTTACGTAGACCTATGGCTTTTGAGTAATTCAGCTAGGCTACATTTTGTGTAAAAAGATTTGTTCAAATTAAAGCTGATTGTAAAGGAACTTCTGTGCACCCTCAATTAGATGCTAAATGAGATCAAGATGAGTACCATTACTGTGATGGATATGGTGACATTAGCCTGTTTGAATTGCTCGAAGTACACCTGCTCCTCCTGGCTATTTTCCTCTTTGGCCAAGCCAAACACAGTGAATTTCTGTGGGGTTGTACAAGTGGCTCCTTCAGAGGATGGATCTCAGCATCCATTTAATGCAGGGGCTCTTCTCCCCTGCAGAAAGCCACAGCACTGGATCATCTGGGGTGCTGAGGACAATAGGGAAGAAGAGCTGGAAGAGCTGTTGGTGCTCAGCAGAGGGATCCATCCTTGGCAGCGTCCTGCTGCTTTGCAGGCCATGGTCCCACTAAGGCAGTGAGATCTGATGTCCTGCGTCCTTCCTTCACCCCTTCCTTCCTTCATGTCTGTGCTTTGACATGACTTCCCTCTCACTAGATGCAGGGGGATGAGCCTTGCAAGAGAGCCAGCCAGTGCCACTGCTGGAGGCTGACTTGGTCACTCTCATTAAGCCTGGCATGATCTGTGGGAACAACTGAGACTGTCTGGCAACGAAGCAGATAGCTGGCAAGCACCTTCAGCAGGACCAGGGAGTACTGAGCTTAGAAAAACCACAAAAAAAAAGGAACTGCGAGCAACAAAGCATCAATATACAGCTGCTTATAGAGGAACATTAATTGTAGTACTGGGGTATTGTCACTGAATAGTTTCCCTAGATGCTGCTTGGGTGATGTGTTTCAGAACTAGCTGGACAAAGTAATATCAAAGGGGCCAGCTGTGGGCTGAGGAGCACTGGGAGAGCTTTCCCTTTCCTGTCTGGAGCACACAAGCCTCATGCATGCCTGTGGAGCACTGTGAGCCGTATGCAGTGCCCTTGGTCTCCAGATTAGGGGCCATGGCTGGGGGAACATCATCCCCACGTGCCTCTGCATGCCAGCAGGCCTGAATACCTCTGCTGGAAGGAAAGCTACACCTGAGGTGAAATTAGAGATATCTGTGGGTGAAGCACTGAAAAATATTGGTGAGATGGAACTGTCAAGGGCCTCCTGATTTCCACTGATGAGAGAATGTGCCAAGGCTTTGTGAGATCTCTTTTTAAATTCATGGTCTCCTGCGCCATGAGGAACGCTAGTGCTTCATCACTTTCTGCTGAGCCTGTGTCACACCATCTGTGGTGCGAGATGGGTGAAGGCATTTCTGAGCAAGGACTGCCCTGGCCATGCAGCAAAGCCCGTGTGCGACCTCAGAGTACAGGGGGTACATTTTTCAATCCAATCCCTTGTTTCTAGGTGATCACAGGAAGCTTGTGTCACAAAACAAAATCCCCAAGGCCAGCCATTGACATAGCTGAGTGTTCAGCTGCTGTGTGTAAGCAGTCCACACATGCACAAAATCAGCTCAGAGAATATAGGTATGTTTTAATTGCTGCCAGGACTAGAGAGATAGTATGCACTTTTGTTATTTATCTGTTTATTAACATCTTGCAGACTTAAAGTCTCAGGCAACATCCTCTAAATTAGGCCTATGAAGTGCAATAGGTCTATGCCTGCTAGAAGAAAACACAGGCTCTCCCATTATTAATGTGCAAAACCTGAAGATGAAGTCATATCATCATAGGATGATCTATTTTGGTGAGCCACGTGTGCTTAAATCCCTGCCTTGATCTGTTAAACCACCAAGTCTGCCATAAATATTTGATGATGAACAAGCTAATAAAATGTGGGATATCAATAGAGGGAGAGCAAATGCGTGATTCAATTTTTAATTACCACCACTTTAAAGTCAAGTTATTTTCTGTTAGAGATTGAAAGCAGCAGTTTTCTTTCTTTAGCCTTTTAACAAAAACGATGGATCCTCACAGAAACAAAGGAACTAGGGCACAAGAAATAAGGTAGAACAGTCTGGTTTTATTACCATATGTAATCAAGAGCTTTTGTTTCCCCTTTTCTTCGTCTTCTTTCCTTCCTTCCTCTTTTTTCTTTTTTTTCTTTTAATTTTCTTTTTTTTTTCCTTTTTCTTTTTTACAGCGTACATTAAGGTGTGAATCTGATGTTACGGGGATGTGGAAATGAAGGGAAACCGTTGACATCACAATACTCTACAACTTTACAGCAAATGAGAGTCTGAATCTGTTGCATCTACCAGTGTATAGCAAGGGTGGAAAGCAAAGGCACACATAGGTTTATGAACCCCTCAAAAGAAAGGGTGGAAGGGAACCGGTGGAGCGGGAGGATGAGAACAGAAGATCCACTGAGTACAAAATGGGCATTTCAAGGTCAAACCAGCAGCGGATGCAATGTACATTAGAAAGGCAGATCGCCATACGAGCTGTTGCTGTGATTATTCATTTCTGTGTTTTGACAGAACATTCTGCCAAGTCATAGCAATGGACCTGTGCATTTTTTACTCTGCAGGTTTGGAGCCTGGTGAAAAGGCTGCGAGTCAGTTCTTTCCAAAAACGACCTTGCTACCTATGGTTTTCAAAGTTCTTCTTTTCTGTTTGCTTTTATTAAATCAACAACATTGCTTTGGATACAGATCTATCTACTCCAGTCTGCATAGCTCACTAAAGGTGAACAAAACTGTGTCGTAAAAGAAACCATGATGAAATGAAATCACATGCAAGCACCCTTGTTACACACTTTGGTCTAAACCATCCAGACTTTATATATACCATCTATAAGCTAACGGACTTGAAATCTGTCTTTTCAGTCATCCAGAAACAAAACCAAAATCCTGGAAAGCAAATGGAAGTATAAAACTTTAAAAAACAAATTGAAACAGAAACAACCACCTTACTCAAACATACTGTTCAGTAGATATATATGTATATATATATATAAAAAGCTTAGAAGCGATCCCCATCGTTTGTCTACAGTATGTTGACACAGTTATCGTAACAAATTAAAAACACATCTACGTTTGTTGTTTTCTTTTTGCATAAACTGAAAGAGTGGAAAAGGGACTTACACGCCTGCGCGCACACACACACGCACACACCTGTGTGCGCGCACACTCCCACGCCAGCTACATGCACAGTCGCACCAAAGAAACAAAGGAAAAAAACCCAAAAACGTGTTTTTTTTTTTCCCCAGGGGAGTACATGCAGCATCCTCCCGGAGCAGCAGGTCGCTGCAGCAGGAGCCTGCCTGCCTGGCCTAGCTCTGCGTGCCCGGCGTGCTGTGGAATGTGCTGCCAGGCTGGTTGCAGGGCACGGCCCCTCTCGCCCCGGTGCCCATCTGCAGATGGACGACACGCTGTCCCCAGGGACAAGGTGTTGGTGTCTCCTCTGCTGCCAGGAGAGCGGTCGCTGGGCGGGGGGAGGCACGGAGCTGCAAGGCAGCGCGGAGGGAGAGTGCGCTGGGGAGAGGGCTTGGCACGGCTGGAAAGTGGAACCGACCCAGAGGGGATGGCACTGGCCTGTTCTAGCAAGGGTTGTGGGGTGATGCTGATAGCCACCACATTCTTCTTCGAATGCCTTTGCTCCAGTTCTCGAGCGGGCGCAGAGGAGAGAGGACCAATAAATATTTGCATTACTCCAAGGGGAAAAAGAAAAAGGTTTTTTACATACTACAGTTCACAATTATACACAACTGAGGGTGTAAGGCACAAATTTACATGTGGAAGAAAACAGGCTATTCACAGATATATTCCCACGAAAAACCCGTGTGATAAGACCATAATTTATGCATGGTAACAGCCGGCATATTAATTAGTTCACACTGTTTGAGGATTTCGTTTGCCGTCTCACATGCAAGGTGAAATGAGATGGCACATCACAAGCTGGTGCCGTCACGGAAAGTATTAGCTACTGACAAAGCTATGTTGATAGCAATGGCGCACAAATGTGCAGCTTTTAAAGAGTTTCTCTTGCAGTTGCGTTACAAGTTATGAACCTGTGGTATTTGTTTGTCGCTGTCTTAGGTCAGAGGCCAAGCCAGCTAATTAGCTGAGAGACTTAAATAGATATCCCCGTTTTTTCAGCTAATCAGACAGTCCAGGCACAAAGTTCAGAATTCCAGCTCCAACTTAATTAACTCAGTGAATTTATTGGAAAAATAAAAGTTTTAATTACTCCAGTTAACGGGTTTCACGTTAAATAGGTATAACTTTCAAGGTACTTCTCTGAAGAACTGCTCACAGGATGATATGTGGAAGTCATTTCCTTAGGAAAAACAAAAGTTGAACAATAAATAAGAGGAGTTACTTGCGTTAACAGTCACGTTATTCATTAAAAGAGAAAGGGAGCAGAAATCTATGACATAGTTTGCCCAGCATGGCATTATAACTGCTGTAACCAAATGGCTGTAACACTGATGGGCATTTCACAGTACCTGCATTTAGTAAACTTCTGCCATTGTTAAGTCAGAGTTAGCTTTATCAATGGATTCTTTTTTCTTTTTTCTTTTCTTTTCTTTTCCTTTTTTTTTTTTTCTATTTTTATTTTTATGATGTTTTTAATTACTGGTTTTGCTTTCCAGAGCACTCTTTCCCAGTTCAGGAATGCACTGTGCAGTTTGGGGGGGGTGAAATGTCACAGTCATCTTTCACCTGTGTGCTTTTGGCTCAATGTTTGTGATGGAGAGCTAGTCCTTTGAGCAAAGAACTGAAGGGCTGTGGGGGCGAGTCCTGCAATTGCAAACCTTCAACCATAGGTCATATGGCTCAGGTTAAAAAAATATTCCACTTTTCCCAGAGAGCAGAAACAACACGTCCTCAGCTTGCAACAACCATCTTCTCAGAGGAGCAGTTGCAGAACACTGGCTTTCAAGGGCAACTTCTGCTTAACTGCTGTTCTCCCCCCACCCACCCCACTGTGATTATGTACACGCATCATTGGGCTTCATGGACGTGGAGAGCGGAGCAAAGGAAGGTTTGGGAGGTACATCTGGCTTTAGCGAGGGCGTGCGTTTCAACCCTGACCTGGTCAGAGAATTGTACGTGGTGAGACTCGGCTGTCGAGATACAGTCATGGCCTGTGCCTGTGCAGCGTGGACTTGTATGGAGTCCACCCGCTGTGGAGCTGGCGGTGGGTTGTCACCCCTGCCGAAGCTCTGATTTCGAGAGAGGTGTGATGAGTTAGAGGAGTTGGTGTTGTTTCTTTTCAGGGTCGACGCCTGGTGACTTCTTGTGAGTGAGTTTGTAGGGTAGTTTCTCTTGTAGTCCACGTTGTAAGCAGAAGAATGCATGTCTAGCCGCTTGCTCAGGCCACTCTGAGACAGGGAGGTGCCTGGGGGCCCGAGTGAGGCTTCCCGCTGAGGTACCTTTGGTGGCATGCTGTCAAGATTTTCCACCAGGTTAACCCCATGGCTAGGGCTTTTGCTACTGAGATGGTCCTTGATGGTTTTGTACTCAAGGGTGGCATTCTGGTCCTCCACAGACATCTGAGCCCCATCACTCATTTTTGGCTGGTCAACATACTCGTGTTGGTAGCCTTGCTGGGCAATGGGCAGAACCATGACACTGGGAATGTGGCTAGGAGAAGCCCTCAGTGGCAGGTCAGTTGGGATCACGGGTGAGGCCATTGGGGGGATATCTTTTGTGCAGGCATTGATGAGGTTCTGGTTTCTTTCCCACTCTCTACTGCCACGGCTGGGTTTCCTTTTCTGCTGCAGGGTTGGGGTGGACTCCGGGGTTGGCAGGGCGGTCAGGTCCAGATGGTGCTGGTCAGCCTTGATTAGCATCTTGGTAGTGCTGCCTGGTGTAGCCAGCTTGCCATTGTGCATCAAGGGTGTGAGGATAGCTTCAGGCTTTGGTTCTTTGGACTGAGCATCTCCAAAGAGGCCACTGAGCTTGGTAACACTGCTCATGGAGCCGCGGCGGGAGTGGGTCAGTTCCTTCTCCTTTCTCTGCACAACAGCCACATCTCTGCGGCGATGGTCACAGATACAGTACACTACGATGCCCGAAAAGACGGCCCCCATTACAAAAGCAAGAATTACTGCAATGGCCAACAGGGTGACCGGCACCAGCTGATCATGACCCTTCAGGTAACTCTCACGAATCACTCCTGCAATAAACAGCATACAGTGGTTAGGCAAACCAAGGAGAGGGAAAAGTCACTTATCTTTAACTACTTTATTTGAAGGAGGTTTGTTCATGTTCTGTAAATGATTTTTCACCAGCTTGCCAAAATTTAGAGATATACTGTACCTGCCAGCTACTTCTTACATGAACAGCTCTGGGCTTCCAGTTCTGGAGCTGAACAATATGAAGTCCAGGAGGGGAGAAAGAATTCACTTGCAGGGCATGTGGAGTCAGTTTGAAATCCATGCCCTGGGCAAATACACACTCACTTTGAGAGGTCAGAGCTATTACTTTTCCTCCTCTGACACACTGCTTATTCCTCCCTTCCCTCCACTCAATCTCTGTTCTGCTAATACCATCTTATTTTTACTACTTATTTTTACTAAATTGTTCACATTGAAAATCCTGTGAAAGGAAGAGAGAGGAGAGAAGCTCTGCAAATATCAGAGAAGCGCATCCCACATTGTTTAAGGCTCCTTTCTTTGCGTGTCATTCTTTTATCTTTGTCATATGTTTTAAAAGTCAGTGTCACATGCCCGAGCTTCAGGAGGATGCTTAAATAACTATGAAAGACAGAGCACTGCGGGAATGTATTGAGCCTTCTAGAGGACTGTCCTTGCTATTTTCATTTTTAAAGCTCTCCCTTGTTCTGGACACATGAATAGGCTTACCTCTGTGCCGAAGCTTATGCTTTTTCTGCTGAAAGCTCTGACTTTGAGGGCCTCATTTTTATGGCCCTGTGCTGTGGTCAGAGATTACTGTCAAATCTTACTTGGCCCTCCAAGCCCTTGCTGCCAGAGAAGGCATCTATGGCAGAATGTTTCTCCTCAGTCTGAAGACGCTAACAGCATTAATCAATGCCCTGAATTTCTAAAGGAAGAATTGTTTTTTTTATTTTTCTTTTTTTTTCCGACACAGTTGGGCACCAAGCCAGCAGCACTAACAAAACACAAGCACAGCGCCTCCAGTTTGCTTTCTCATTTCTGGTTTTGTTCTTTGTGCTTAACAAGGCGCAGCCACTGCCTTACAAGGAGCTGAAGGAACAGCTCTCCCAACTCCTTCTCCAGAGAGTGTCCAAACACCAGAGTGTTAAAAGCTCCACATGCTCTAAGGAAATGCCAGCCATGTCCTTATTACAGGAGAGACAGCAAGACAGCAAAATTACCTCCAAGGCACCCCTGAGTCCTTGCAAAGATACAAAACTTCCATGTCACAAATCTCCTCCCCCTAGAGTAGCGTCTTTTTACGTATTTGGCAGACAAGATATTAGCGGCCCAGAATTAGATTCAAATGCAAAATACTCCTCAGCGAACTATGCTAAAAAAAGCATTGAAAGGCTGTCATCATCTCACAGAAGCCTTTGATAAGCATTCTGGCTAGGTAGAGTACCAATACTATAGTACGTATTTTCTGCCCCCATTTAGTTATTGTGTTTAGTTGGACTTGAGATATTTATTACAAGGTAGGGACTTTTTATTTAATACAGCTCTTGAAATCTTGAATTCCTGTTTGTGACATCACACGCAGTTGCCATGGAAGTTATTATGCTGTCACAGAGGATTGCGATTTCATGAGAATAAAGAGCAGGAGCAGATGATCCCTCATGAAGCTGTTTCTGCAGTCATACCAACGTCTTCAGAGTCAAGGAGTAAGGGAAGGAAAACAGACCACTGGAAACGCTGTATAAGTAGAAATCCACTTCAGATCAAATGTTTCTGAGAACACGTTTTTAAAGCACAGCTGCTTTTCCATAGTCGGATGTTTCTACTCTTTGTCACGAGCGCTAAGCAAAAGTTGGTAGAGACTAACCCTGTGATTTAAATCCACACACAGAGCTCCTGTGTAAAGCCCAGAGGCACAGTGCAGCGGTACTGTCAGTAGGAGCAGCAATTCACTGCTCTGAAGTCTTAACATTTTTACGGCAGCAAGGCTCAAAATACCTGCTCAGCACCTACCTAAATAGAGAAGTACCTACAGCCATTAAGCCTGGCTGTGTCTGGAAGCAGAAACCATCCGTGTCCTTAGAGGATGGATAAGACTTTTCCTAGCTCAAGGATTTCTGCCTCTACCCATCATTTGCAGCAGTGACATGGAGGCAGAAGATGGGAGCTGTGTATTCAAGCCTCCCTGGATGGTTCCATAGATGGACTTGAACTCATGTGACACATGGTATTAAAATATTGTTTTACTGTCTACAAGGGAGGAAAAATGCCTAGCCACTGAGATGGAGGTTTCCTTCATATGGTTATAGGTCTTTCAGGAAGGAGTTACAGCAGAGAAGCCAGTTTGCTCTGGGGAAGCTGACCTGCTCTCCTCAGAGGCCAGTGTAACCATCATGGGTGGATGGGTGCTCCATGCCTGGCACTTCCTGCTGCCTTCAGGCTGAGTGCTGTTCTACAGCGGACAACTGTAAATCACAATCCCTGCATGCAAAAGCAGCATGAACTCTTGCCATCAGTTTTATATTAATGATGGATATGAAATCATTACAATGAATGTGTCTAAATTATCGCACAGTTCAGCCTGAGTGACCATGCCTGCTCAAGAAAAGGCGTGCTGAAATGCTGCAGCTCGTACTGTAGGTGTTTTACAAGCAAAGATTTAGGAGGGCTTTAGATCAGCCTGATTCCTGCTACTTCCTCTAGAGCTCAAGCCCTCCCGGAGTTTATGTTTCCTGGACAAGATAGAAAAGAAATTTAACTTTACTGGCTTTGCTGTAGGCAGGTGGTTCTTCTCTGGACACAAACTTAAGGTTAATGAGGTAATTTACTTTTTATGATAGATCACATCCAAGTTTTTTATGAAAGTATTCCTAACAACTTCAAATGAAATGATTAGGATGGGCAAGATCTGACCTGCATTAATGATTATGAAACCGAAACAATTATTGAAAAGTATGAGGAATGTTCTGCATCCTCCTGTCAAGAACACAGGGACTGAAACCTAGTATGAAATAGGCTGACTATTGCAGTTGTTGTCAACCAACATCTCAAGCCCCTTCCACCAGTAGTAACTTCTCTCATAGCATGGGATGAGTACGATCCCAATCACGCACCCAGACAGTGCTGGTTTGAAAGCAAACAGAACAGTATTTTAGCAACGTGACTGCTTTTACACATCCTGCAGCTTTTAAAGAACTACACAGCTTGCAAAGCCCAGTTCAGCTTCACTCATTAGCACTCGCTGTTGCAAGAATAAGCTGAGAAAATATAACTGAAAAAATAATATGAAAGGCCTACACTTTTGGAAGTCAGATAAAGTATTTCAACTGCTAGTTTTGAGGAAATACCTGCGACTGAAAAATCTTATGGCTATGTATTATGACACCCTTCTAAGACACTATGTACTGGAAAACTGCCTGGGCTGGCTCTACTAAATGCTGGGAAACAAGACTGTAAAATATGATTGATATAAATATTGTTATATTATTTTCATACTTATTTAGTAATAAAACAGTTATTCTATGTGAAATACTATTACTTTTTACTTCTAAAATGTTCTATCATTTTGTTGTTTGCAGTACATTCTTTCAAACTGGGAAAATACATTGCTTATTTAATTTTATGCAGTTTGAAGCACTCATCCATACTGCCATACTATCCAAAAACTGCTTGTTTTTGGTGGTACCGTGGAGGCAAATCACCACAGATAACATCCAGCTACTTTCTATTTACAGAATTACCTGTATTAATGTTATTTTGGGAAAGGTCTTGGGGGTAGAATAGCAGTAAAACTCAAAAAGCTTCAAATGAAGATAAATATTTGCATGTTCAAAGATCAGACTTTACCTGTAGGTAAACGCCACAAATACACCGACACTTGTCTGTCCCCCTGAAATTTCCACTGTGGTTAAAATCTGTCCATTGCAAATCACAGCTGGGTTTAGCACTGCACGTCTTCCCACGTGGGATAGACTTAGTTCTGGCTACTGAGGGGGCCAGGCTAGTCACCTGATATTCTCCACTTTTCATGGCTGTTGTGATCCCTGCAAACAACACAATCCTTCCTTTGCCACTGACTTTCTGCAGTTTCATCCCATGTCCTTTTGTTTTGCACCTTCAAACATTCTTCATTCATTTCCTCAGTATATTCAGCACACCCTGTACTATCACAATCTGGAACATAAAATATCACTACGTCTTACTCATCTAACAAGAGAGGAGATCTGATATATAATTCACTACTTCAAGCAGAGCTTATAGGTAAGATACAGAGGGTTGACTGGCTGGTTGGTTAATCACAGAATCACAGAATGGCCCGGGTTGGAAGGGACCTCAAGGATCATGAATCTCCAACCCCCCAGGCAGGGCCACCAACTTCCCCATTTAAGGGACCAGGCTGCCCAGGGCCCCATCCAACCTGGCCTTGCAGGGCATCCACGACTCTCTGGGCAGCCTGTTCCAGCACCTCACCACTCTCACAGTAAAGAACTTCCTCCTGACATCCAACCTAAATCTTCCTTCCTTCAACTTAAAACCATTTCCCCTTGTACTAGTATTATCTACCCTTTCAAAGAGTTGACTCCCCTCCTGTTTAGAGGCTCCCTTTAGGTACTGAAGGGCTGCAATGAGGTCAACTCGCAGCCTTCTCTTCTCCAGGCTGAACAAGCCCGGCTTCCTCAGCCTGTCTTTGTAAGGGAGGTGCTCCAGCCCCCTGATCATCACCAAGAGAGGCCCTCCTCTGGACCCTCTCCAACAGCTCTCTGTCTTTCTTGTACTGGGGGCTCCAGGCCTGGACACAGTACTCCAGATAGATGAGTGAGCATTAAGAAGATGCTAAGAAAAATTCCATAGTGTTTCAGCTCTGAAATGACTTGTTGAATGTCTATGGGTGAAAATAAGAGAGAAAAGACTAGAGTTGATAAAATAATATGGATCTACTGTATGCTAGATAATCGTAAGCATGAAGGAGATGAGGTTTCTTCTTTTCATCAGGTAGCAAAAGTATTCAAGGGTTAGGACTTCACCTGGACACCTGCTAAGTAACAGTACAAGATGTGCACACTGCTGAAAATGTCATTGCATCAAAATGCTGATGTAACTATTCTGTGCATGTTCTGGTTGTTCTAATTCTAACAGGAAAAAATATTCTGAGGGCAGAAATGTAATTAGGATGAAGTAATCACATTGGAATATAGTTCATCATCTTAAAGAACACATGACATGAGCAAAAGGGAATGGGAATAATGAATGCCAATACTGCAAATTTCAATAATGGAGGACAAATAATGAAATATATGGATATTAAAGCATTTACTCCTTTCCTTGCTTCCTATTTCAGCAAAAACTGTGATTTTTGATCAGAAATGTAACAAATTCTGGCAGTGCAGTGCTATTCAAAACAGAGACAACAGAGACAAGGAGGTCCTATCTAATGAGAGATCTGACACTCCAATTTTCAGAATGAGACAGCAGAACAAATAATTAAGCTACCAATTTCATAATCGAGTATAAAAAAATGAATATAAGTTTGTCAAGAACAAATTACATTAGCCTAGCCAAACTTCCTTCCTTGATGGGATAAATGGTTTACTTTTTATGGGGAAACTTTAAGTGTGATACATTCTGGCTTGTTTTAGCAAAAGCAAATTTGAAAGTAAGCTAAAATCTGCAGAAAAGGAGTTGAAAAGTATTGATGAAAGGTTTATCAGGAGAGAGATATGAAGTAAGAAGTCCTCCAAAGGACTCTGTTTAGACAAAGGAAAATCTAAAGAAACCTTGCTAAGCTGTGGCAAAGGGCTTTGACTGTACTGCATTATTCCTCATCACTGATGAGGAATAGAGGTGGCAAATCCTCAAGAAGACCTCCACTGTCATTTTCTTCCAAATCTGGGTAATGGTCTATGCTTTACAGTGAGCACAAACAGTAATTTTAAAACTCTCACAACTGCGTGGTGAATGAAAACAACTAACTACTTCCTAGTTTGAATAGCTTAACTTGAGGCTGTTTCAGTGATACAACAGGCCAGATGCTGCCTTCTTTTACAACCAAATTAAAATCAGCAAGAATAACAGGAGCAGGGCAGAGAGCAATATCTGGTTCCATAACCACAGGTTCCTGTACGTGAATAACCTCATTACCTGTCACTAAATATAATGCATTTCTGTTTGAGTACTACAGTTAGCTGCGGTATGGGTACAAAGACACCTCTGTTCCAGAAATGATTTATGGCCTTGAGAGGTGCACACTGGACAATGAGGCGACCACATGCCACGTGCATCAAGAATGCTCTGTGATCATCCCTGCAGGGAGCTGTCATTGTCTAGTTTTCCAGCATTGTCACTGACAGATGGTAAAGTAATAACCCAAAATGGTGGCACGCATGAAATTAAAACGTGGAGGTGGGAAATGAAGAATGATGTTTTGGCAGGGAAATGGGAGAATAACTACCAGGGAATAAGGTAGTATTTAAGTCTAGACCACACATTTACAGAAGTCAGGGAGTAGGCGTCTTTGTGACTTAAACTTCACCTCTCTGCCTAAATAGGAATCAGCCCACTTCCATCTCCAACACCTACAAAATTACTTGAGATTTTCCACAGAGCAAGTCATTGTTCCACAAAGGCACAATGGTTTCTTTATTGTTGTTATTTAAGGAGAAAACCTTGCAGTTAATTTCTTTCTTCAATGTAAGCTCTTCTGTCTGATGTGTGACTCCCTTGCAAGTCCTGTAGACTTGCAGGAATGCTGGCATAGGCTCGTAATGGATGGAGGTTTTTATGGGCTTCTGAATGTCTTTTTTAAATGCCACTGAAAAGGTTTTCAACATGTGTCTCCAGGTGTTAGAACTGTGTTTACAGACAGTCTCATGCTGCTAAAAGACTATTTCAGCCTGGAAAATCCCTGCAGGTATTAACAAGCCTTATTCTTCCTTTTTAACCAGAAATGGGACTAAAAAAAAAAACAACAGATGAAGTTAAACTGGACACCCAGAGTTAAAGTGATAGCAAGTTCATGAACGACTAGAGTTTAGCATGCTGAAAGTTTAGCATTCTGAGATATTATTTTTCTTGAAGAGGTAACTTCAAAGTTTGAAATAAACTAACCACACCATAAGGCCAATGATTTGATGTTAGCCATTGTTGATTTGTAAAGGTCTGTAACTGTTAAGTACTGAGTGACTGCTGAGAAGAGCTATCCATCTCCTCATGACTCCAGTATCTTACGGCTCTCAAAGACAGCTACCTAAAGCTGGTTGAGATATTAAGCAAAACAAACAAACTAACGAACAAAAACAAAAGCAAGTGGCCCAATGATCACTGCAAGTATGAAGAAAAAGTATAGTATAGTTCAGGACTTTGAGCAGATCAGTAGATAACATGAGTCAACTAACGCACAGCAAGCCTGAAAAGGATCTATGCAATCAAATCAGCAATAGTGCCCTCTGTCAGTATGCTTTGGCCCTTAAGCAGACTTATTTCAGAAGCTGTCCCTCCAGGACAGGTTCATCTATTGATCTCTAAGGGTGGTTTTATTTCTTTGTTCAACTGCTTCAAATTACGGTACTTCTCACACCTTATGAATGACTGTCAACACGACTCCCTATGGAAAAAAACCCCAAACAGTTGCAACTTAGTAAAAAAGGGGAGATAACACATGCCTCGCTTCTCAGTGGGAAGATGGAGAATTTTAATTCCTGCATTTTTTAAGCTATATAAGCTACGCAAGAAAGCTTAAAGAAATAACCGCATGCATCAATAGAGGTTAGGGGCTGACTTCCTGGAGAGGAGCTCTGCAGAGAGGAACCTGGGTGTCCTCGTGGACAACAGGTGGGCCATGAGCCAGCAGAGTGCCCTAGTGGCCAAGAAGGCCAAGGCACGAGGTCGAGGGAGGTGATCCTCCCCCTCTGCTCTGCCCTGGTGAGGCCACATCTGTAGTACTGTGCCCAGTTCTGGGATCCCCAGTTCAAGAAATACAGAGAACTTCTAGAGGGGGTCCATTGGAGAGCTACAAAGATGAGAGGAGCCTGAAGCATCTCGCTTTTGAGGAAAGTCCTGGAACTGCTCAGCCTAGAGAAGAGAAGGACGGGAGGGAATCTTACCAATGCTTATAAATATCTAAAGGGTGGGAGTTAAGTGGATGAGGTCAAGCCCTTTTCAGTGGTGCCCCGTGACAGGACAAAGGGCATAGGGCACAAATTGGAACACAGGAAGTTCCATCTGAACATGAGAAAAAACATCTTTACTTTGAGAGTGGCAGTGCACTGGAACAGGCTGCCCAGAGGCTGTGGAGTCTCCTTCTCTGGAGATATTCAATGCTCTCTTGGATATTCAATACTCTCTTGGACATTTTTCTCTACAACCTGCTCTAGTGAACCTGCTTCTTTAGGTGGTTTGGACTAAATGATCTCCAGAGGTCCCTTTTAACCCATACAGTTCTGTGAAATTACTCCACCATGTCCATACGAGAAAACATAAGTCTTGAAATATTCTGAAAAGACTTTACGATTAGCTGTTCTTACGAGACTGCAACACAATTTTTCTATGTATCACAGGTGCCAGACAAAACCTATACCTTGTCATACGTGTGAATTTTCAGCAATTAATAGGGAGCAGTTCTGCACTGAAAGTGATTAATATAGATGGAAATCACAGGCACTGAACCAGCAAATTCATGCCCAGACATCTTCCATCCTCACTGAAATGAAGGGGTGGCAGAACTGAAAATGATTGGAGCAGCAAGCTCTTAGAACTTATAAAATTGTGCTATTTATAAGCAGTAAGTGTAAATAAACCGATTTATTAAGTTTTCTTGTATGAGAGCAGGTTTGAGTTACACAACCTCCTGAATCTATGATGCAGTGATAAGAGTCATCACACTCCTGAAGGTGGCCCAATGCTATTTGTCCTTCTCAATATGCTGAAGGGCAGCTCTTGCACTAGGAAGAGCTTGAGAACCTTAGTCCCACTGGCAGGCAGCATGCAATGGCTGATCATTTTGAACCTTCCTGATTTCAGTACTTTCCTTCACCTCTCATCCTTTCGTGACAGAGAATAAGCAGATATAGCATGTCCCTTAGAACAGTAAAACAGGCATTTGCAGAAGATGAAACAAGATGTATAAAATCCAAATGTCAAGGAAAATTAATTCTTTTGTAGCTTGTCTCAGCAGAGGCAAACTTTACACTGCTTTGCATCTTAAAAACACAAGTTTCCTTTAAAGTCTGCTGTATTTCCTCTAATGACGTAAAAGAAGCTCAAGTGCACATTCTGGGACCTTTCTCCTATGCCTGGGATGAGCTTAAACATACCCAGCTGCTCTTTATTAGTTTACTTCAGGGATTTTTCACAGCTGGATTAAACCAGATTTACATATGTTTGGCTGAATATGCATGAATTCAAGGCTCCGAAGAAGTTGTTGTAGCCTGCAAAGTGAATCTCTCTTCTTCACAGTTCCCATTTCACTGCATGCAGTTTTTCTGAGGGCACAGAACAATTTTGGTTTTTTTTTCTGATCATTATGCATTGGTGGGCATTATGCAGTTCTGGACATTATGCATTCTGGGCAGCCCAGTGCCTTTCTGGAAGCAGTTTTGTTATATGCAGAGTCAAGGAAAGAGAAGCTGTCACTGAGAGAGTCTGTGGTTTTGCTTTTCCTTTCTTACAGCCTGTTTTGAACTATGACCTTTCTGCACAACAGGGAGAAGTGAAGTTTGCTGAATGTCAACAAGAGCAGCTCTGAACAGCGGGCTGAAGCGCAAAGCAGCCCCTTACTGGGGCTAAATTCCAAACACTATATATGACACAAAACCAAAAATCATTTCTGCTTCAGCTCTCATCTTCTTTCAAGACACTAAAATGCAAATACTAGCTTTAAGCTACTAGGGTAACTAAGCGCATCACAGCTGAACTACTGACGGAATCATCTATTAAACATCCAAGATTTAACTAAGATTATACCCTATATATATGTCCTATCCTCTGAGGTTCTTGATAAAGATTGTTCAAGTCATACAGCTAGGTGACCAAGCTACCAATGTTAGGAATTAAAACATGCTCCCAGTGGTCAGTTCAAGACAAGACTGCTTTTTTCTAGAAATATTTACAGGGCTGAGGCTGTAGGCAGAAAATAGTTTATGGGTGTCTGGTGTTAGGCTTATCTTTTTCCTTTGAGTTTTAGTCCCCATAGCCTCATGTGACTTTGAATAAGTTAAGTGACTGAGAAATTGCAGCCTGTTAGAAACACTGTTGTAACAGTCAGCAAGACTGATTTTACCTCTTTTTCTGTATGTCACAACTCTTCCAATATAAATATCAGAAGACTTATTTCCTCTCAGTTACTTCAAATCTGCAGTACCTCCAGTAAAGCGAGCATGGTTACTCCAGCTACATCCTCAGGTAGCAGGTAGCATTTCCTACCGGACGTCTTGTCCAGCTACTGTCATCTCTTATTTAATTTTGTATCTCCAGTCTTGGCTTCTTTCATGCATTTTTCCCTTTGTCTGTCAAACTTATAGTTCTCTGCATTTTTTTAACCCAATTTTTACACTGTCTCTCCATCTCACAGACACCGAGTGTACATTTATACTACAGTGCCATAACTTCACTGATGCTTCCCATCTGTGCATTGTTTTAATGTCTGCAGTGATGACTCTGGCCAAATCTGCTGGATGAAGGGAACTCCATCTCAGAGTGTACAGTGTGGCAAGTAGGTACTGACCTGGCTCCAAGAGTTGCCCTGGGGCCAGCAGCAATCTTGCCACAGAGGTGTGCCCAAACCCATTTCCTCTCCAGCACACCCAGATGCCCTCTGACTGTCAGCAGAGGCAGGTAGATACGTTGCATATCTGCTTTATGGAACATCTCACAGCAGCTGTGTTTCTGCACTGCAAATACTCCCCCAGCATTCCGCTTGATTCTGGTACTGTTTCAAATTCCCTATTTTTTTTCTGAATTTACTGTAATGTTTGTTCATTTTCTGCTTGCGCTCTTTTTATGACAGTATTTCCCTCTGCTGCAGGCAAACCAGGCAACTTGCACAGCTAGTTAATCATCATGAAGGTAGGTGCTAGAGCAAGGAGCTGGCTGCCTTTTCTCCTATCTGCAGAGTAGTTCTCTAGATGTGTTTACTGATCTAGAGATAAACAAATCTCCACGTGAGAAGTTAGTGCTTCATTTTTTTTCCCCTGGCACTTGGGACTGTAAAAAAATTTATCACAATCTTTGTGATACATGTTTTCTTTCCTTTCTAAAAACAGTGTAGCTAAGCCCAAGCCTTCAAGGGAAGCACAGTTGATGTCATCAAGCTGTCTTGCCGTGAGTAAACAGAGAGAAACTACACTGTCCATCCAAGTGTGGATGCTGGGTACGTGCAAGTGCCTGCTGATTTTGATATCAGTAGTTTAGTTTATTTGTGCACACCAAACTGCACAAATACCCCTGGGGACCACTGGATGTGGGAAATTAATGGGTCTTATTGGACGAGTGCCTCAGGGCATTGCCTGTAGCTTGGTCATATTTAGACAAAAAGCACACAAAATGCAGCAGGACTGTAAGACCTCTTTAAGACACTGAATAGAGACTACTGTTTTGTAGAGATAAAGCTGAATGCTATCTATCTGCAAAAAAGAGCAGGGCTCTTTATGTTCTACATTATGAGCTGAGATTGCCCAAATCTCTGGGCAGGCTCTGTGGTGAATGTGAGAGGTTCAACGGGGAGAGCACACAGCAGAAGGGACAGAGGGCACTACTGCTCTGTGCCCTCCTCTACCACCATCTGATTGGGAGTCATTCAGCAGTGAACACACACGGGGAATTATTGAACTGTTTGATGGCAGAAATGGAATTTCTCCAGCGCCGACCACAGGCTCAAAGCAAATGCCAACAGCCCTTTCTGCACCAAATGACAAGACCACTTCTGTTAGCTTCTGTAAAGAAAAAACAAGTGGAACTCAGTCTTTACCCAGCTTTATGATCTGTGGTTATCCTGATCAGCTAGCCAGACCAATGACTCCAAATGTATATGGGGAGGGAGGCAGGTGCTCTCTCTATCTTTTTCCATAGCTCTCTGTAAAATAAATTAATTACATTAACCAACATGAATGACCGTGTTTTAGACTGGAATTGTTTTTTCAGGATTACAGCTATGCTTGCTTCCAGATAGGAACTCAGTGAAGTTTTATGGTTTTAGGAATAAAGAAACAATTGGAAAATACATGCTTCTCAGAATACTTTATCTTGCTGAGGGCTTTGGTGTATGGCCTTTCAGGAGGTGTTTCTGTGTACTCTTAAATACACCGTCTGAGCTGTTACTGGCTGTTCGAGCAATCTTCCAGCCTCTCCAAAATAACCCTCTAAGAACATGATAGTGAATAGCACTAGCTTTGTAGGGCTTTAAAAATGAGTCTGTTTGTTTGTTTTTTGAAAAAGCTCCTCTTTTATTTTCTACCACACTTGTGGGTAAGATGGGATGGAGCATGAACAAGATGCAATAGTACTGCCAGAATGCAGCTGGTGTTACTTTCCAATTAAAATAATCCTTGTTGGGCATATGAAACTGCCTAGTTTATGCTAGCCATGACGTTACCAAGTTGCACTTCCATCTGAGAGTTTATTTCACAGAAAACAGCAGTCTTAGGTTTTTGTTGGAATAACTACAGTTTAATACCCAGGGCTGAGCATTTTGGTAGGCATTGGAAGCTGGGACTGATCTGGAGGCTATCCATTGGGATGCACAGTTTCAGAGCACTGCAGGTATTCTTCCTGGCTGACACAAAGCTGATGATAAATGTGCTGTTGGCCATTTCAAATGTTTGCTGTATTGTACAGCTGTGCCAAATACGGCCCCTAACGCTTCCTGAGCAATTACTCTAAGAACTGCTCTAAGCTCTTCTAATGTCAATGGAGCTGTTAAGATCTACTTCTGCACAGACTTTGACTTATTCTGATCTGCTGGGGCAGGGAGAGCTGTCAGACTATCTGCTAGATGGCTAAACTACTTATCAATTGCAGCACCGATATTCAGTGTACATGGAGTTATCTGCGTATTTAGCAGCCAAACTGTGACAAGTCTCTTCTGGGTATGAGCAAACCGAGATTTTTCAATAGCTTAGAACTTGGCTGTGAAGCTATTTTTTTCTCACAGGGCTGTAAGAACACACATTTTTGATACAGTAGTAAATTTACTCGATCTGCTTCAAAACTTCTCAGTAAAATACCTGCAAGTGTCTTTCTTCTTTCATAACATGTGAATAAGAACACATTTTCCCTCTCTTTCTGAGATACCGGCACAGAAAATCTTGGAACATGACTGAAATCAAGCAAAAGTCACAGCAACTGTAATTGGAGACCACAGACTATGTTGTCTCACTACTAAATAGCTCAAAGTAACACTTGTCTGAACACCTGACTGAACTAAGGATACTCATAGAAAAGACAGCTTTCCAAATATGACGACATTTGTTATCTGTATTGAATGTTAAATAAAATTAACACGGCAAAGTCTAAATTATGCCCTCTCCAGGCTTTTTTAATTAACAGCATGCTATTAATCAGTAAGCACAAGCCTATTCTGATGGAAAAAAAAAAAAAAAGCTAATAAGCAAGCTAATAAGCTTGCTTTTTTTACAGTCTTAAAGAACACTAAGTGAAAAAAGAAGAGAGCCAGTTAGTTAGATCCTACAGACAGAAAGGGATACCGAGCCTGTTCACTGAGAGGTTATCTGCATGAGAAGGAATAATGTGGTGCTCTGTTACAGAAGCATGTAATTAATAAACAGCTCACAGTCCACAGATTATCTTGGAAGTGCTTTGAACCAGGACTGTCAGTGCTCAGGTTGTTGAAAAATTACTACAGGACATCTTACTATTAATTAATACAATTATCGAAGTTATGTACATCCTATGTAACAAAAAATGAATTATTCAAATATCTTTAAGAGCATATTGACATTTTAATTATACATTGGCATTAATTTAACACCAAAAGGCACTTTAAAGCTCCTTCTGACTGCAAGATTTTCTGCTGTTAAATCCCTTCAACATTTCAAAGCTCCTTCAGAAATCTCCTGCTTTAAGGCTAAGTTCTTTCCTTCCCATTCAGCATGTTTGCATTGCCTGGCACCTCCCTGTACTCAACATATATGTCCCCAAAACGGAATGTGGTGTTATTCAGCATCCTGTCCATCAATTATTCCTTGCTGCTTTCAGACAGAGTAGAGGCCCTGTAGGGCAAGCATAGCCTGGAATGAATTCCCAGCCCTTGATAAATATGTCAGTGCTACAAGAGTCAAACAAAAGCATCAGGCAGTCTGTGTTCCTCCTCCAAGCTGTCCTCACCGGGTGGCTGTGGATGAACGCAGCTGGGAATGTTGTCTACCACACAATAGCTCCACTGCCCCGAACTCTGAGCAGCTGTCTTGACAAATTAGACATGGCCTCTTTTATTGAAAAAGTAGATCAAGGTTCTGGGGCAGCTTTTCCCTGTTTTAGCAAGACAGGCTTCCACTGTTCACTGCAGCCTGTAAATGGATAGCCTGACTTGAAATCTATGCAGGTGGACAATTACAGGTCAAGGATACCTGCTGTTTCCTACAGCCACATTTGACATTTGATGAGCTCTATTTTAAACTTCGCCCTTCTTTTATTCGTTGGACTCAGTAGTATGGAGATGCATTTACCAAGAATGACTCTGTTGATAGTTTTCATAACAGGGTTTCACATTTGCATTTCTCTCCCTATTATCAATAATGTCTTCTTGTTGTTGGAGGTTTTTCTGCCACTCAGGAAATTATATATCTCTTGTCTCTCAGTTCAAATCCTGCTGCCCGTGTTTACACTTCTGCAAGTTAAATCTGAAACCTAAACTCTCAGTGAAACATTGAAACATTCTGATTTCTGAAAAGCTTAGGTACAGTGATGAGGTATCATCATTTCCTTAGGCACAGGCATGTGCTGGAATACACGATGTAAAGTGCTTCTCTCCTTACACTTTCTGTCCTACAGAAAACCTGTGACTCAATGAGCTGAAGCTTTTTTTACGTAAGATTTGAAATGAAGACTACCAATAGGGAAGGCACACTAAACCACTGTGCTGCATTCTATTACAACTCCCTTTTTAAGTTAAACTGGCCTTAAGGATATGGCTCGGCCAATGGACTTAGTTACTGTCCTTTTTTTAACTCATACTTAGTCTACTCCCTGTTTCCTCGCTCTTGTTCTCCTAAAAACTTACAAACCATGAAGGAAACAGGTTTGAAGAAAGTTTCTGTTTCTGTTAGAATTGTTGCTTCCAGCATTTTTCTTTCATTGATTTTACATACAGTTCCCATTTTATTAATCAGTGTTGTTTTTGTTCCTGCCTGTGTTTGAACTTGGGGATGCAATCTGAGATGATTAGCTGTCTCTGGCTCTGGAACTGACATGCGTGCACAATGGAACAGACGAAGGATCAGTACTACTGCTCTGGACAGGCGTGGTGCATTCCTTTAATCCGGACTGCACATCCCTCTTGTCCATGTCACAAGGTACCTGTAACTCCAGCATGGTGAGGTTACCAACCTTCTGGCATATTTACAAGTAATATTAGCCTGGTCTTGTGATATCTGGCCACCAAAAACTCTGCTGAGAAATCTGGTTTCATTTAACTGTTAGCAGCAGTTATTTGGTAATGATCTGGTAAGGAGCTAACGCAATCCTACAGCAGAGGGGCCTGGCACGCTGGGATTATTCTCTGAGACAAACAGATTCTGGATAAATTGCTTATTATAGCCATGCTAGACAAATATGCTTTTTTTCTTTTAATATATATTTTAGCATTTCACCCAGGCAGCTAGTATATGTGACAAACATGAATCAGGTGCCCTCGAAACAGGTATGTTTACAGTAAGCTGATGCTAATTCACCTAAAAAGATTTTAAAAATCAAACCTGTATGGCTTTGTTTAGTATGTGCTCATCCAATCTGCCACTTCTTAAATCCTAAGGGGAAAAGTAATTAGGTCTTAATCTAGATGTGAATGTGTAAAAATGGACTAAGTCCATTTGAGTCTTCTGAACATGCAATCCTTTTGTGCAGCATGACAGCTCCAAGTAAGCAAAGCCCTCACTTCAAATCTCAGCCAAATGCTAATGAATCAGACAGGACAAATTCACTACTCCCTTTCTCCCAACACTTACTAGACTGCAGAGAGGAAACTTAAATGTACAGAAAGTAAAGAATCAGATCTGATTTTATCTTCATTGTTTCCTCAGTATTTGAAAGTGCTAGTGAATGGCAGAGTACTTGCAATCTGTTTTATGTTTGTGCGGACAATGGTTTGAGACAGGAGAAAGAATAGCAGCATTTGTATAGCTTCCTCCATATGCTTTGTGTTGACAGGGCTTCCTGAGCCTCATCTGGGCAGAGCTGACTGTGGTGCGGTTCCTTCTCGGATCAGCCTAACCCGTTTTTAAAAGCAGCCATTTCCTTCTGACCTTGGTGTAACTGCGACACGGACAAAACACAGACACAGCATTTGCTTCACCTTGAAAATCCAAACCCTCCCCCTCAGACCTGCAAACACCAACTCAAAATATACTCGTGACAAATTCCGCGCTGCTTTAAACCGTCTTCTGAATTAATACAAACTGCTGGCAAGGTAACAATGAGCTCTCCCTCCCTCCTCTGATAAGACATGCTTGGAACCTTTTAGATCCTTGCGCATATCAGCACACAGTAACATTCTGTGCAAAAGATAACCTCTGCAAATAATGCTCCTGGCTCAAAACTCGGCCTTTCCACAATCGACACTGGCTGATTAATTTATGCTAAAGGAGTCCAAAGCTTTGCTTTGCTATGGAGTTTTCCTTCTCATTTCATGTCTACGCTGAAAGGATCTTGTTAAATCAGCACTTTACACTTATTGTTGCAACCGTACCTGAAATTTCATACAACTCTGTCTCCCTGGAGCGGAGTCTGTCCTAACATTTGCAGACTCTCCAGATAGCACTGTCAGCACTTGGTAAATCTTTCAAGTAGTGATAACCTCAGTAAAAATTAGTAATGCTGCTACTTGTGTACAATAAAAAACATCATCTGGAGGCAGTTTTTGAAAGGATCGGCCCCTGGGCTCCCCGATTTGGAGCCCTCTCCAAATTATTGACTAGTGCTAACGATACCGAATTCTGTACCGCCTGAGGGCTGCAGTTACTGTTTGGTGTAAAAGAACAGATGCTAACAGATACCATATCTACAGGAGGACTCTTGACATCCAAATACACCAGCAGCTATTAACAGTATAAGCTGTGTGCATCACATCCTGCTTCTAATCAGTTTTTTTACCACTGGCATGCTGGTACTGAAAAAAAGTTTGGTTTTGTTAAGAAAAGGAGATACCACCTCATAATCTTCACTTAATGAGCATCGACACAAATGAGAATACAAACATTAAGCCTGCTAAAAATAATGCTACGCTTTTATCAGTCAATGCCCAGGTAAACCATTTCCACCTGAACGCTGCAGAAAAGAAACAGTATAAAGAAATCATAAGTGAAATCTAAAACCAAGTTATGAACATTGTCAATAAATGCAGGTTCTGTACATTTGGGGAACAAATGAGAAAACTGAGAAGTTGGCTATATTTGTGCTAGTGAACCTGGGACTGGAAAAGCATGAGGTGTTCCTAAAGGGAGGCAAAAGGGATAGGAGACAGCAGAGAAGGGCCAGTGGGGTGATGAGAAAATCACTTTGTTTTCTTCACACAGGCCTCTCCATCAGCGGTAGGTACGATGTACCTATGTCCCCTATGGTTAGTAGAATGACTACAGACACAGCTACTGGGGCACTACTGGGTGTACGGGTAAAGCCTTGGAGCTCTTCGCAGGAGGAGCTTCATGACTGCCAAGGGTGGGAGGGAGGCTCAGTACAATGGCAGCAGAAGGGAAGGTTAGACTGCGAGGTTAGGAAAACTCTATCGACAAAGGTGAGAAACACACAATTAAATCAAGACCAGAGCAATTAAATCAAGACTAAGACACAGCAAGAAAGGAAACAAAACATAAACATATTCTAGAACATAGCTTGTTTTGTTTTGTTGTGTTTTTTTTTTCTTCTGTGGAGGAGATGGAGAAAAGGAAAGAGGGTGTGGTCTGCCCAATCAGGGCTGGTTTTTTTTTGGTTTGTTTGCAATGAGAACAGCAGATTTCTTAATGGCCACAATGAAAATGCCAGTGGGATAGCAATGCATAATTCCCACTCTACGGGTTGCACTACACATTTCCATCTTAGCAAGAAATGTGAGGTAGCTCAGAAACAACAATCCCAGAGTATATTTAGCTACTAAAGCTGTGGCACACAAATGTCACATTCCCATGAGTCAACCCTTTTAAAGAACCCCCTTCTTCATGCCCCCACAGATATTCCCCAAGATGCCTGCACTGAATTAAAAGTGAAGCATATGGATGGATGTGACATCATTAAAGCACCCGTGTTACAGACAGAAAAAGCAGCAAGTGGATTTTGTACTATTAGTACAATTGGTAACAATTATATGTACAGGAAAAGAAAGCAAACACTGTCCGAAGGATTAGACAGAACCGAGGAAGAACACCACAAAGCACCTTGCAAAACGAAGAGAAAATATCAAAAAGAAAAAGAATATATTTTTTTTCTGTGAATGTGCAAAAATAAAGGAAAACACAGAAAAAGTGAAAACAAAACCTTGATAAAAGAATAGCAAGCTTAACATTTTCTGATTTAATTTTGTGCAAGAACTCTTTCCTTTGCCCTTTTAAAACAACTAATCAATAGTAATTTTAGAGGCAGCCAGCTTTGGCTGGGCAAGGCAAGGAGTGGGAACACACAAGTAGGTGGTAATGGCAAACAACCATGCGGTCACCTCTGCCGCCATTGTTTTGATTGCGTGTAGACTGCTTCCAGCTTTGTCAATATTAATAATTAGGCGCTAAAGAATGCATGATATTTAAATGACCCTGTCAAGTGCTAATAGAGCACTATGGTAACCATTACTCCCTGAGGAGGGAACTACTGAATTTTAGCCATCTCATCACTCAGTGAAGTGAAGCAAATATTACTCAAATTCAACAGTTGTACTTTTATTAATATTTTCACTGCATGCTCCTCTGAAAGCTGCTGCTGGCATACAAGATGCTTTTAAGAGACAGCTTCCCAACTACTAAGCACTGCTTTGCATAAGATTTGTAAAGTAAAAATCCACACATAACAAATAGTGGCATTAAAATGCATACACATCTCTGTGTTCTTCTGGGTATGTAAGAGGCCATGTCTTCCACTATTGGTGGTTTCTGACCTAGAACCCCTGACTGACACCAGCAGAAGAGCTGGGTGCAAGGATCCTTTCCTCCCTTCCTCGCCAAGTTTGCCTAATGACATCTCAGGAAGGAGGAGAAAACCACCACTTGCTTTCAAAGAGAGAACACTATTTTCTATGAAATATCCTCTCACTTCAAGCGGTTTGAATACCAGGTGTTACCGAGACCGGAGGAAAAAGGAAAAAAAAGAACTTTATTTCTTTGGCTGTCAGCATCATCACTGATTTATTGCTCAGACAGAATGGAGAGGGAGGTAAATCACGTTGCCATCTCTAAAGAAAGTTCATCTGCCCTCTCTCTTCTACATACCTGACACCCAGAAATAACTTTTTCTAAACTGCCCTTCTGCAGCTGAAAAGCCAGGGTAGAGGAATAGTGTACAGATTCAAAGAAATGAGGACAGTATCTCATACTGAACTTAAGTAAGAATTTGGAATCTGACCTTTTATCTTCAACACCCACAGACGCTCCTCCCTTATATTATGGTTTTGAGCTGGAGCAATGGCAGCTGCATTACTTTTGCAGAGGCTCTGCAGTCTCTGCAGGGTGCAGAGAAGCTCTGTGCTTACCTTACAGATAAGCCTGATTGGGTTCAAAAATTCACAATTTTTTCTTTAGGTTCACAGTTAATCTCCCAGAATGTCTACAGGATCAAGCTTAGAAAAAAATCTGGGAATAATTTTCTAAAACTGAACTGAAGGGAAAAGAGTAAATGGCAGTTTGTCTCTTTTTTGAAGGAAAAGGGAATTGCTGGAAGCTGGGACACAAGTTCATATCTTCTGCCTGAGGGAATACAGATCTTTGTGTTCCATTTCCTTCCATCAAGCCTAAAAACCACGGCTATTAGATTAATGATCACCATGGCATCCCAGGAAAATTTACTGCATCTTCTGCCTAATTTCCAGTCTCCTCAGCTGGAAAACTGCTACAGGCCTTGTCTCTGCTGGGCCAGCCAGGTGATGCATAATGCCCCTGTGGCCAGGAGCTGCAAAGGCTCCGTGAGGAGTTCCATAAGAAATCCAGGACATCCCAGGACTGTGGGAGACACTGCGTGTCTGGGGCTGCTGTGAGCGCCAGGCTCAGAGTTCACAGTCCAGACCACCGCCAGCTGTTCCTGCAGCTCTCCCAAAAACTGAACTGTTTTCCAGTGTTAATGTGCTCATTACCCCCTGCTGAAAGTTTCTGCAGTGAACGCAGAGAACTCAAGACTCAGCAGGTCAGACAGAGGGAAGGAATATGATTTAGTAACCTACTAGTTTGGGCTGACAATTCAAAGCAGTAGGTCTGGCATGCCAGTAGCCTCTCCAGGAACAGCTGATGCTTTCATCTAATGAGTTTTTCATGTAAAATGCATGAACAATAGAGACTGGAATCCACATTTCAATTAATATTTTAAGTGTTTTTTATAAAGTATTCATAGTAGAAAGGCCTGAAGCTCATGTGTGCTCCTGCTCCCGGTGAGTGCCCTAACCACACAGCAAGTGAGTTTTGCTTATACCCATCCTCCTTCTGGTCCACTGAGTACTTAATTAGTCCATACAGAGTGAAACATCTTCAGCAGAGAAGAAATTGAAAGAAGAGAACTAAGAACACCCTGGAGAAGAATAACAAAGACTCAAATCTCTCTAGGTAGAGAAGATATTTGAACCTAAGCCCCCTATTTACAAAGGCACCATTTTAATCTCATTCAGATAGGAATGGGAGGCAGTGGGAAGAATTATGGAGGGCCATGACGGAATTATGAGGCACCACCATGCTCACTCAGGAGAAAAGCTTCTTCTTCACTCAGCAGGTTCAAGTGGCAAGCTGAGGCAACTCTCTGCCTAATTCTTTATATGCACAGCAAAGTGTGACGAGAGGCCAAATGACAGGGCTGCCCCTTGTCTCAGGCACAGTGGTGCTTCAGCACAGTGCTGAACTTGGAATAACGGCACCTACAGCAAAGCACCTTTTTGGGCTTCAAAAACACAACAGAGAAATGCTCTCCACCAGCAATCACCTAGGTATCTTTTGAAAATCACTAATGATGATCTCAAAGGTGTTTCATGCTCAGCAACCACTGAAGACAGTGGGACTATGGGTCCAGCATAACTCCACCAGTTAAACTGGCACAGACCTTGGAGCTTCAGTACCTCTAATGGCCAGAGAGAGATGGAAATAATGTGAAATTAGCTGAGACCTGCTGTGCTTCTCCAGTAATTCAGGCAAAAAGGCAGTATGAAAACACACCCTTAAGAACAATGGCAAGCTATGCAACTCCCTTTGATAGACAGTGAGGAAGATCAAGTTTAAAGAGATCTAAGTCTCCATTGTTTCCCATACACAGGCACAATACACACAGCAAAGGCACATATTTCTATTTGTTTTGTGTGGTTTCCTCAGGCAGTGAATTATCTAGGACTGAGTTTGAGATTGGCTGTTTAGTTTCAGACTTTATGATAAGCTTTTAATTATAGCACAGGAGTTTTATTACATGTTGCTCAGAGCCAGCTGGAAGCACTTACACTTCAGTCCTCCCCCCCTCCCTCCTCACCACAGGAAGTCATTTCCAAGGCCTTACCCTTCTTGTCTTGATGATTATGGGATGAAACTGCCACATATGGATCTGTATTTTCGGATGAACCAAGCGGATCCTTCCAATCCAGCATGCGTCCCCTAGCATCATAACCCTGTCGAGCCCAAGAGTCGGAAGAGGTGGTGCTTGGAACTAGTGAACTGGAATGTCCTGTTACGTTATAAATACAGGTAGGGAAGACAAGTCTCATTAGTCACTTACTACGCCACCTTATGTTCAGGAGCACAAACTTTGCTCTTCCTCATATGTGAACCTCTTAGGCTGAGCAAGGCTTCAAAGCACCGCCCAAGGAAGTATAGAATTTGGACCTTCCCTAGTGGCCAGTCTGATAATGTCAATGACTGTGCATATTCAGTTGGCTGCAGCTTAGTTCATGGTTGTGTTTTTGCCCAGCAGTGTTAAAGGTATGCAGAGCATCATGAGGATGTTTTGTTTTAGTCAAACATCCTTTGGCTGGATTCTGCACATGAGCTTGAACAATGCCAAAGTGTCAGTCCACACTGCCTGGTAGTGGCTTAGGTTGAAAAGCAACTTCAAAGACAACTTAAGCATTAAAATATAACAACTTCTAGCACAGCCAAAACTAGAGAGGAATGTCAGAAGAGCTACAATACAGATGTTCACTAAGGGAATGAGAGGCCGCCCAGAAGCAGCACACTAGTGCTGGGGCATCAGACTCTGGGCAGGGATGGAAGATGTGCTGGGCTCAGGCCCACTTGCACCATCGCCACTGGTCTTGTCTGAGCTGGTGTTGTACAGCAGTGCTGAGATAAGGACTGCGAGCATGAAGCTGCACATTATTTCTGCTCAAATTAACAATGAAGAAAAGGCCTTACTATGTAAAACTGGCAAAGAACCCCTTAACTATCACGGTATTCACATCTCACTTGGCTGGTAGACCTCTTAGGACAGAGGCGTGGCATTGCTCGCTTGCTGTAGGCCCCTTTGAATGCCTGCATGCTCATTCTGAAGAAAATTTAGGATGTGATCTGCTTTGCATTTGTCACATAGGCTGCTGGAGATCAGCACACACCTCTAGACCAGAAGAGAGGATTACAGTCCAGCGATGATGAGTTTTACAGCTGCACCAGACATTGTTACGGCTGAAAATGGCTGAGGAACTCCTTGCTGGTTGAATACACCCTAACAAACAGCACACTAACAGGACACATGCTGCTGGAACACTAGTTTGGCTGGGGCATAAATATATTTGCATCTTTGTAAACTTGATTCCAAGAAGTAGGTCAGCACCCAAAATGCAGTGTGCTTTAGGTTTATGGTCTCTGAATGCTGGCTCCAACCAGGATGTCTCAGGGGTTGTCTGCTCCTTGGCTCCTGGGAAAGCGGGCATTGAAATTCCCTCCACCCCACATTTTAACTTTAAAATCACTTGCTTTTGAGAGTTCCCTGTCACTACGTGCACCAAAATGTCTTATTTTCAGCAGGATTCAAACTGCTTCTGTCCTTCATGTGGAATAACTCCATTTTCCCTTACCTGCTTTCCTGAAAGAGTAGAATCAGATCATTCAGACCAAAAGGCAGATAATGTCTTTTTAGATAACACTGGACAGACTAAGAGTAGTCCTCCATTCTCCTGCCTCCCTTTTAATAGCTTAGCAACCTTAGATTTCAGTCCTTCCTGTGGGGAGGCCAGCCACCAGACTACTGACTGTTCTAGCAAGGACTCTTCACCTCTCCTTCCCCAAATATACTTCTCAGAAAAAGCATTTGAGGTGTATAGCTACACAAGGAGCCCAAATTTGGAGGTGAATTTACAGAGCTGGAAGTGAGGAGATTGTGCTTCGCTGTCATTTTTAAGTCATCACTGGATATACATAAAGCTTTAGGATGCCGTACCCTAAAAAGGCTGCTATAGGTAGCTTCTCCATAGGTGCTTTAGAATTTCTGGTGAATATTAATGATTTTGGAAGGCAAGAAAATACCTGTTTCTCCTCTGCATAATTTTGAGGAGCACTTGATTTGCTACACACTTCAAACAGGACATGGACAGAACAAACTCCTGTAACTAATATGCTTTGCAGGGAAAGTTGGTCAGATTCAGTATTCTCACCATACCACATACCTTCAGATACTATAGCAAATCATAAACATGATTAATTGAGCATTGGACCTAAGTCTGAAGGCTTATGTTGGCAAGAAAACTGTATTACTTTTTATCTCTCATGGTAGGAATTGTGGTCTCTCTAGCTGGCTTTCTTTAACAGCAAATTAGAGGCTGTATTTTGTTGAAAACAGAGCTTTTAATGTTGCATAAATAGGAAAGAGAACCCAAATATTATCCACTTTTAAAAGGTTCCTATAAGCCACAGCATGGCTGGAAACACTGATAACACAGCTAGATGGATGATAGACTGTGACCCAAACTTTCTGCTTGCATCACCAAAGGTCTGCAGGGCTGCCTGTTTCCAAGAGGACAGGTAGAGGCCCCATGGGCTGAAAACACGTGCCCTTCTGAAGCAAGGAAACACTGGAGCGTGAAAGCTTTCACTTCTACACCATTTCACGCTTGTCAGTTCCTGTGCTCATTCCCAAGAAAGAAGAGGAACAATGGGACAGAGAACAGGCCAGAAAACGGTTATGAGATTTCCTTGTCTTCTTTTTCCTAAGGACTAAGCCACATCTCCAAATTAATACCCCGTTAAATGACCACAATAATGTGTACAATATTTGATCAGCCTACAAATAATGCTGCACTCAACATAAGAAAGCAATTAATCAGAGCTGGATATAGAGGTAGAAGAAAATCTTGCCAAGTAGCAATCATATTTTATACCTGTCTTTGATATGCACTTTTATGCCCATTTTAGATGTGTTTGAGGGTCAATTTTAAGAAAAAGCCATAAGTATGGTTAAATAAAAACATTTCTTAATACAGCAATCTAGAGGAAATACACGCCCAAGGGACACATTTTCTGAAAAAAAAAAATCCTCAACCATATGCTGCAAATGCACAGAGAATTTCTTAGTAATGGAAAGCTAAAGCTTTGTGAAGATACTAATGTGTGCCAGATGGTAGTTAGGTAGAGAAGGGTTTCACACAAGCGGAGAAATCAGACTCTTTGCTCTGTTACTAATGTGCGAGTATAGTACACACTGAGAAACAATCCCCCACGTGAAATCAAGATCAACTTTCTTCCATTTGGTAGAAACAGGGAAGAAGCAGATTAAGCTCCTTCCTAACTTTCCTCACTGGTGTAAGATCTGCTTTCTGCAAACATTTACTACTGGGCAGTGCTACCATGCCAGATACCATAAGCAGTATCACTGAGTCTTGTAAGCATCTGAACAGTCAGTCCCACTGGGTGAATTTCACCTTTGAACTGAGCGGCACCACAAATGTATGAGGTAGTTAAGTTTCTCTCGTAAACAGAGAAAAGACTTAAGAGGCAGGCAATGTACTCCTGGCCCTTTCACATTCAGTCACTATTAAACCTTTACAGTGTACTGTATAGTCTGCGACACTGAATGGATCTTTTTTTTTCCCATCGCACCATTTTTACCACTCTGTGTAATCTGGTTTTGCTACAGTTTTAAGAGGCTTTCCTTCTATGACCAGCATCTCTATGGCTAGTACCTCTATGTTAGTATTGGCTAGAGTTTCATATATCCAGTTATCTAAAAAACCACAATCCTGCCTTTGTTTTAAAACAGTCCATCTGAAAACTGCAGAGACAGTCCTTTTCAAACTTCTTTGTTTAGAGGAAATATGCAAAACTCAAAATAGACACACACACAAAAAAATCTGGTTTAGGTTGCTTCTCTTGTTTGCAAAAACTCTTCATTTGGAGTGCTGTAACCAAGTAATAGAACCAGAGTAAAAGCACCTAGGGTCTACAGGCATGGATGATTCAAAAGGGCTGTGCTTCTGTAACTACAGCTTGTTTGGAAGTGCACTTGTAAAATATAAAGAGATTTTTTCAGCTTTAAAACAAAGACAGGGATTCAATACGTATTTGATAGTTGTTCTAATATGCACAAGTCATTAGGATCTCAGAGGTTAAGACGTCCACACACTATCCTATTAACAGCTATAGCAATCTAATTAGACAATTAGTAGGAAAGGCTAAATCAATACTACAAAGAGAGAAAGAGATATGGCTAGGGGGTAAGATAAGGGCCCAATTCACTAAGAACTGATGTTTCCAAAGATAATTGAAGCTGCTTACAATTTTATGGAAGAATCTAGGCTAATCTCTTTGTTTAAACGTGCATCTCTTTCACCATTCTTCTCTGACCTTCTGCAGCAGATCTTAAGTCGGCTATCTTCCCCTTGGGTATCAAGAGGGATATAACTGAAAAGGCACCTGAGTGGGCTTTGCACTTTGTTACTTGTTTACAATTGACCATGGGAGACTGCCCAAGAAAAAGGATCCCATCTACCAATTCAGGAGGAGGCTCATGTCAGGAATACAGCAATAAAGGGCTTGATTCTCCTTTCAGTTACACTGCTACAGATAGGCAGTAAGTCCACCAAAGCGTGATGATTTATGGTGGTGTAAATCAGCTGAAAGGGGTAATCAAGCTGTAAGACTTTTTTTTGCACCTGGGGCTTCAGATGCCTTTGGATATCTTTAACCCAGCAAAAGCACTCTAACCATTCACTTGATTGGCATCCTGATATATTTCAGTTTTGAGGTTTAATCTGAAATACCATTTAGTTACATATTTAACAGTATAATGCACCATTTATAAAATTTTAGTTTCCTCAAGAAAAAAAAAATCACTCAGAAGAGATGTAATATTTAGCATATGTGAGCGTGTTTACCAAGACTGGTGGACTGTCTAGTGCTGGAATTCTTTACACTCCTCATGAGGAAGATCAATAGAAGTGACTAGCACTTTTTGTATTCTGTCCTGATAGGTGAAAAGAAAGACTGACTCTAGAAATAGCAGTATTTCAACTGAACCCATAAAAGGAAGAGCTGTCTTGCCTAGTGATCATGTATCAGGATCTACCCGTGAAAAAACCTGTGAAAGATGCCATGAATGGGAATCAACGTTCAAGTTGGGTCATCATTTTTCACTTACATTTGGCAGGGGGATCCTATTTTAAGAGCTGGATTCATTCATGCAAGGACAGTAGACTGGACTCCTTTTGTAACCTATGTTCCCTAGGACTGCAGCTTTTTTTCACTTTGCCACTCATTTGAACCATTTTTTCTTTCTGCTTTCTCAGTCAGACTAAAATATCAGCTTTGGATGAAGTCTGTAGTGATATGGTAGCTGATGGGATACAGGTTTGCAGTCTACAGCTATAACTGTGCAGCCTTCAAAGATAGTAGCAAAAATCCTAAGACACTTCTGGCATATTAGCAATGGGCTCAAGGCCATTTTCTTTTTCTTTAGATTCAGCAGTATGGATTTAATTATTACTACTTATTCTTTAATTACTGCTCTGTGCATTGGTTATATAGCAATTTCAACTGCAAGCTGTATATGCAGACGAAACCATCAGTCTTTCATGCATTATAAAGTCTCAGCTTGCCTTTGATTTTGTATATTTCTCTCATTGGTTTTCATTATCATACTTGCAAATAAGTTTCACTTGCACATTTTCCATTTCCTGATTAAAAACATGGGAAATTTTATTTATTTCTTTACTTTAAATGCTGAACAGTATTGATTTACCTCCAGTTATTTACATTCTGCTGCACTGTGTTGTCATTGGTTCTGTTTGTACCTGCATATTTTGCATGCATGAGGTGAAGGGATCAATCTGATGTGCATCATCACAACTTCAAACTAGCCTACCTCTAATGACATTCAGCTAAACATATAGTTATTTTGCCTTAGCTCTGATGAACTTCTAGTCTTGCATAGCCTGGAAGCAATTTTACAAGTAAGTTCTCATCCCACATGGAAATTCACCATTGACTTCACTGCGAATAATATCACACATCCTTGTGAGCACTTGTTGTTGTTCAGGCTACCGATAAGGAGAAGGTATTGCAATATAAATCTAGGTTTGAATTTGAAGTCGTCATTTATTCTGCAATAATTCCTCCAGAAGACACTTTGCACTCCCAGTGCCAAAGTAATCCACTTCTAAACAAAGAACAAAGTGGTGCAAAGTACTGCAAGTGCAGATTAACAGCTGCTTGGAGGGAAACTGCTACCCTAGGCTGGCAGAAATGCTTCTTTTCAGCTTTGATCACCTAATTCGTTGTGTGAATTTCATTTTTAACAGACCAGACACCATGTGAGTATTGTGATACTGCAAGAATTGACAACATAAATGATTCACTGCAGAAGTGACCGAAACTTTCGTAACTCAGGGTGTAACCCAATGTCAACTGACATGGGTAATGATTATTTTGTCTTAAGAGAAGTCTTTCTATCACCCAGGGACAGTTCTGATCCTTTCCCAGAGCTATAGTTGACTAGCTGCTGGAGCAGTCATGATACCAGCCTGGATACCTCATGAGTGGGATGTGAGCTATCTTGCTTTTCCCAGGGAACAGATAATATGCATCACTGTATCCAAGTCTTCCTTTGTCTGAGTATTCAGATGAAGCAAGCTTTTAATCATGTCTGCTGGAGTGCCAATAAAATAAACCATCTTAAGCAGTTTTGAGAGAGGACTAGAAAAGAGGGAATGCAAATCAAGAGGCATTACTTATTTTCACTTGTGATTAGTGAATTAGGCCCTCAAAGGCAAGACAGAACAAATAAGAAAAGGTTAATGACTCTTTGACTAGAGGAGCTACTAGTTAACGCAAGGTTCCAGAGAGACTTTTTAAAAAACACCCATAAACTGACCATACACTGTGTTGTAAGACATTTCATGATCAGGTGAAGCAGTTGAAATGTCTATGAACAAATAAATTGGGGAAAAAAAAATCATTAAATAGGACAAAAAATATGGAAATACTTAAAAGTTAAGTATAAAGTGATTCCTCCAAAATGGATTTGCTGTCAGTAAATAGTAAAACTACGAACTTTCTTACCATTCAGGGCTACGAAGGAATCTGAAAGACAAATAACGGGAAAAATCATTATTTCTCTCTCATTTTTTCCTTTTCACTACTTTACTGCTAGCAACCCTCTAAGCTTCAGCTGATATCTGTATGTACGTGATTATTACGCTAAGAACCTATGCAAAATGAATATTCAGAAGTACCTGAAAACAGTGTCTGACTTTAAAAGCGTTCACAGCTGGATCCACACAAGTAATACCACATAGGAAGGCCAGCTTTCTCCCTGGCATGCTTTTTTTTTTTTGCAAGGTCAAGTCCCATTCCAATATAAGGCACAATAAATGATGCAGCCAGTATCGTGAGTTGATGAGGACAAAACTCACATGATACAAGACCGCACGAAGTAATAAGACCAGCCAGATTAACATCTACCCCTCTGCAGTGTCAAGGTTCAATGTACCATTTGGAGCTAAAGAGCTATTTAAGCAGGGTATTGGTTTTGTTGCTAGCTGCACAGGGATCTTTCTCCATGAGCACAACTTGCCCTTTCTGAATCACTCCTTCTCCTTTTATGTGCAGCTGATATCCAATGGACTCCACTCCTGTCTAACCTATTTGTCCAAGAAGAGAAGAAATAAGTTGATAGTTGAAAAGGGCTAAGTTGTACCAGCTGGGAAATGACCTAGTTTTGGTGCTATACTGTTTCACAGGGAGGACGAGGGATTGCGTGTATACCTCCTTCAAAAAACTCAGAGACAGTGTAATTGACCCTATCTTATCGGACAGGCAGAGGGAGGTGTAGCTGAGACAAAGGCATGCAGAGGCTGAAATCCTTGTACATCCACAAGCACAATTATCACAATAATAAGTGAGGCTTGAACAAGGACAGGTTCTTTGTTTGGTACTTTTAAGCATTTCGGTGCAAAACGTAAATGTTTAAGCTTCCAGCTCATGCTGTCAGTATGTAAGGTTTGTCATTAAAATTTCTTAGGCAGGAACAGTGGTGCTTCACTCTTCACAATGCCACATTTTCCAGCCTGTGTGTAAAATTCACTAATATTCACAAACACAGCAACTCCCACTTACTGATTCAGAACAAAAGCTGAAGATATATTTCATTGTCTCCCTGATCTGCATAGGAGTGTAATTCAAGTCACAGTCTACATCAAGAAAGCAAGCTCCTTCTTCACATCTACATGAACAAGCCAACCACCATGACCGATAAAGACAACGAACAACCAATTCATTATTTCATTGCTGTGATCAATATCCTCTAGAATGCAAGTCTTCTCATTATACAAAGTCCAGTGTTTGAATAAAACACACCAACTGGGCTATTTAAATACATGTAAACAACAGTTTCATTTCTATCACCTTTAATTTCATCTGCATCTTCATCTTTAACTTCAGTTGCAATCCCTGCTGTGGCTTACACTGCTATAAAAGAGTGTCCAATGTCCAACAGGTAACGATAATTTTATGGCATTCAGAAAGATGCTGTTACACATGGTAAAAAGAAGGCAAAAGCTTTGCTTACTTTGGCAGTCACCCAGGCCATCTGTGTTGCCATGTTCTATGTCCTGCTCAAACGCCAGCCTAAATAATAGAAAGAAACATAACAGCGTGAGTGACAACTGTCACAGGCACTACCAGAAAAAAAAAAATTATTGCATCTGCAACTGAAATAAAGACACATCATGAAACTGGACATTTCTTTGAAACTTTCCTAAAGTGTATAAAAAACTGAAACATAGGCCTTCAAATTGTTTGTCATCAGAAAGTGATTCCTTGGCTGCTTCTTTGAAAACCCACTGTATATCTTGTTGACAAGGGAGGCAAACATTCATATCTTTTAAAACTGTTAACTATAAAAAAAAAAAAAGACATTGTCAGGAGCAATTATGATCCTACCTTGACTTGTCCATATAGCAGTCAAAGTGCACCAATACTTTGACATAAGAGGGAAGCTAGCCTATGGGCTAGGTACTGTACTGGGCCAACACAATCTGCATTTTCAAAATTATTTAAGTATTGCATCGGAAAAGGTTGCAGGTCATAAGGTCCAGATCACAAAGTGAATTACAATGAATCTAAGGGCCCTGATTGATAAATATGTACAGGCTTTCCTAGCTGGCATGCCCAACTTAGGCTTTTAACCTGTGCCAGAAATTTTGTGAAGCTGCTTTCCCAAGTCCCCAGTATGGTAAAAGAGGAGTGACAAGAGCCTTGGAAAACCTCCAGTACAAGCTTTTGTCTACATTATTTAGGATCCTTCTGTTGAGGTATAATTATCCTTGCATACACCTAATTCCCAGAGCTGTGTTCTTAAAACTCCTGCTCAACTGTCACCTACTCCAGGAAGGCACCTGTTATCCTGCTGGATAATTCAGAAGTTCATCAGACATCTGAAAGTTGATCTGCATCTTCTTCCTAAGTGCTACGCATTGGGCAGAGAGTGACCTGCCTTGCTCACCTGCGGACTGCACCAGTACAAGCTACACTGCCCCTGTCTCATAGAATCACAGAGTTGCAGGGGCTGGAAGGGACCTCAGAAGATCATTTAGTCCAACCCCATGCTAGAGTATGATCCCTAGAGTAGTTTGCAGAGGGAAGTGTCCTGGTGGGTTTTTGAATACCTTCAGAGAAGCAGACTCCATAACCTCTCTGGGCAGCCTGTTCCAGTGCTCTGTCACACTCAAAGTAAAGAAGTTTTTTCTCATGGTCAGATGAAACTTCTCATAAGCAGAAGAGCCACTTTTCATGGTAAGGTGTATAAGTCCCCTAAAACTTGTCATGGCCAAGTGCAAAAATCTCAAGTACTTCAAGAACGCTGAGAAACCCTTATATGCACACAAGTACACTTTAATGTTATTCTACAAAATGACCAGTTCCCAATTCTGTGATAAAGCATATTCAGACAGATAAAGCTATAATATCCACAATGGACAAAACAATTGGAATTTAAACAGCTAATTAAGACCATGGAATAAACAAAGGAATGATAACTCATCCAGTACATTAGTAGGTTAAAGCTGGATTGGCTGTGAGGCTGCTGTGGTTGTGTGATGTTTGTACTACACTTGAGGTAAAGCTGTACCCTCAGAGTGTCAGATCTAGCCAAGGAATATGATGTTTGAAGCAGATCTGCTCTCTATAAGGAGACTTAGGTAATCATATTTAAAGAAAACTTCACAGAGTTTCTATTATTATGTAGTAATTAAATTCTACTGTTAAGCAAGGGGAAATCCAGCCCTTCTCTGAATCTCTTTCTGTGCCCTGTGATTTCTCTTAGTAATGCACAGCAAATAAGAAGGACTGGTTTTGTTTCCAGTGGACAAATTGCTACAGTAATCTAATTTGGATTCTATTGCCTCTTTAATCAGCTGTGATGGCTCCAGTGTGGGCTGGTCCAGACATAGCCATCCAGTTCCCTCTTTTCAACAACACGTGGGCTTTAGTACAGCTCTTTCATTTTCTTCTTCCTCTTCTTTCAGCAGTTACCAGTCAGCTGAGAGTTCACACCAAAAAAAAAATTGTGAGAAATTTCAGAGAATGCAAATCGGGCAGGAACAAACACTTCACACATATTTCTTCCCTGAGAGCCCCACGTTTCAAACAGCTCAGTCCAAGTCTCCCCGGCGCCACTGCCACTGCCTAGTACTTGTTCAGCAGAAGTCATTACTCACTTAGCACCAAGGACCAGCTGTGTGCACGCCCCGCTCTCCTTCACCCAGCCGCAGTAGGGGTCTCTGGATGCTATGCAGGCCCTTGAGAAAAAAGAGCAAAGGAAGCATTTTGGAATGCTCTCATGCCTGGCACACAGGCTTCTGACAAGAGAGCAAGTGCTGGCCAAAGTACTTACTTTTTGCATTTGCCATGACGCTCACACCGCCCCAGGGGAACCTTGATGACACAGGTGGAGAAGGCAACATAAAGGGCGCTGCTGGGTTTGTCAAGCTGCATAGCCACAATACGCTTGTCTTCCATGCCGTCGTAACTGCACCTGATTTGACAAAGTGAGAAACAGTTACAAAAGAGCTCTGCTGGGAAACCAGAAGAAAAACTAATGGTTCCTCAACCTGAAAAGAAAACAAAGACCACCAGAAAGAAAACGTAAACAAGACAAGGTGAAAGAATGCACAGTAGCCACTAAAAACAGCAATAAAAAGACATACAACTAAGTAATAAAACTGCATGGTTCAAGAGGAGAAGTGGAGAGACTGCAAACCAGACACGCTTTCTGAAGGCCCTTCAGTTCTTATGTTTGCTCTTCTCCAGCACTCAAAGCAGTTGAAATTTCTGCACGCTTATGGCCCACTTCAGTGTCCCTTTAGGCATATTTAAGGAAGGCTAAAATGCCAGAAATTTACCTTGGAGATTATCTCGCTGGTTGATGAGCTATTTTGAGAGGAATCATGCTTTTTATAGGATTAGAAAATTAATCTTCCTCTGCAGAATTTCTTTTATCTGTCTACTGCTGCATAGGATGGGCTATTGTCTATACATACTGGGTGAAAAATATTTTATTTCAATGTAGAGGCTGATAACCAGACATCCCTCCAAATAATTTAAAACTACTCAAAAAAACTTGGCTTCTCTAACTACTTCCCTTTTCACGGGACAACTTGCTCTCCGGGAAATCAGAAGTGTCAAAAGTCACCCATACATGAGTAAAAAGAATCAGATACACACTTTTCAGGATTGTAAACGTTCATCTCCTCCAGGAAAAGGCTGTCATTTAGGAAACCGCTGTTTCCTGTCCGTGCCAAGAACTTCAGGATGATTCCCTTCTCCGATCCCAAGAAAACCACAGTGTAGTTCTTATACGGCCCAGCAGCAGAGTCAACAGCAATTTTGGTCAGGCGGTATCTGGAATAACAATACAGCATCTTGCATCATGCGGATTAGACTGCTGTTTATTTTATCACTTTTTCCACTTAAAATATCTGCGTGATAGCCTCTGGGAGATCATATAACATATTTAAGCACTTTTTCTAGCTGAATAACCCTGTAAGTCAATACCGACTGCACCAGTTTGGCTGCCCAAATGGTAGGGAATTTCCGTGTGCTTGCATGTATGTCCAGATGTCAGTTAGCAAACATATCTGCAGCAGCAAACCTCAAGCAGAAGGCTGAAGAACTGTTGAGAGGCTGAGGCAATTTAGGAATTATCCTTCCAAACAAAAGCAAAGTACTAGCTTGATGACTTCTACAGGCAGGGAAAGAAAATCAGCACTGTGATTTTTGTTTTAAATTTTTTAATTTCAAGCTCAATCACGTTAAGAAGAGGAACAATTATAATGAATCTGCATTCAACTTTTTGTCAGGAAAAGTTGTGTTAGTGCAATGCTGAGAAGCTAAATTTCATTTTCTTTGACTAAAAATAATCACATAGCAACCACTAACCGACTGTACTGCCAAAATGGTATCAAACTGTGGGATTACAGAATTTATTGAGAGTGAGCGCTGGTGATTTTGGTTACCTGGTACTGGAGGTCAAAAGAAAGTACTGTGCAGAGCACATTGCTCTCATCTTTGGCCAGACACACATAACTAAAATGCGATATGCAATATGCGACATGGCAATATTGCATGTCAATGCAGCTGGGTAATATTGCATCGGGACTTTGTGAACCCCACTTCAGTACTGAAGTCTTATACAAAATTCCACCCTTGTACAGAGGAAGAGAGCAAAATAGGGCAAATTTTTTCAAATTATTCCATTTACAACTGAAGAGTAGATAAGTAGTTTAGTGATCACAGCATGACATGAGAGTGGGAACATATTTACAGAGGGAGAGTATGGAGTATTTGAGGCTTGTTGATTTATGAGTCTTTGTTCAGATCTCCTCTTTATTATTTTTCTCTTGTTATAGAAAGTATACAGATTATGTGGTTAGTTTTCACTGTACACTTCTCTAAACAGTAATATATACCAGCATATATCAGAACAGACATCTTCATATCCTGTGAACATATCCTGGCAGGCGTGTTTGTATCCTGTACACATATCCCTGGGCTATCTGTTGAAGTTTTCTACAGAGCTGTCTCAAACACTTACCCATAAGCCAAGAGGCAGGTCAACCTTCCCTGCACTGCATTTCCTCCACAATCCAGTTTCAGCACAGCACAGTTGGAAAGGATTAAGTTTTTTTCCTATCTTGGAAGCTGCTCAGGGATTTCTACAGCATCTGCTCAGCACTACCATCTTTCCTACCTGGAGTCATGCCCAGCATACCACGCATGTCTACAGAATTTGAGAGTATTGTAAACAAGATCACTAGCATAACCTGACAGCCTCAACGAGGAAGAGTCCATTTGGTGGTACTTACCTGACCATTGTTCTCAGGAACCAGGGTCGATTGACAATGGAAGGTACAGCCTCATCCATCAGTGGGTGTGTTTTGATGAAGTTCAGAGTATCATCTGGGAACTCGCTAGAGGTTGCGTATTTTTCTAATGATGTAGAGCCAGCACAACAACCAGGCCTAAATAAAACAAGAGCGTAAAGCGAGAACACTTACTTGATACATGTGTAAATCACCTTTCTTTAACAACTGTCATGACACCCTCAGTGAAATCTGGAGTGCCTTGCAAGAGTTTAAATGAAGGACTGAGAAGTACGTTGGGCTTGTTCAGACCCGCGGGAAAACCCCAAACCCTGCTCTAACTGCCACTCAAAGGTACTTCCATGTTGTCACCTAAAAGCACAAACACATTTCTTTAGCAGGAGTTTGAAACACATGGCTTTTAGTCTATCCACTCACATGGAGCCTATCTACTGTATGTTTGTATTTGACTTGATGCCGTTCACTGGCATAGATGTTCTCTGATCTATATCTTGCCTACCTGATTGTTCTTCCCTAAAATAAAATTAGCTTACTTTTAAGGTGTGGAAGGATGTTGCTTTCAATACTGTCTGGTAGAAAGAGGACTTGAAGAAGAAAACCCAGCAAGCACCCATGTGAGCACTGGTTTTATCCTTTAAGTCGGTCTGGACAAGAGAACTTAAGTGCTACAGCACATAAAGGACTTCCATTGAGACATTATTGAATCATTTTGGACAATTTAAATGCAAATCTACTTATTGCATTCCTAAAACCTGCCCTCCTCTTCGAGCTAACTTAACCTTCCTGCTTCAACAGGTAACCACTACACTGGAAGCAGCATAATTCTTTGCCTATTATTAAGATTTTGTGGATTATTTTCTCCAGCATTTCATTTGATCTAATTTCCTGGACCATTATGATTCCTCAGACTTTGAACCACTGTGAGATGAAAACACAAAAGATGGATCATCCATGTATAAACATTCTGCAGACTTCAATCTTCATCTGATCTAAAGTGGGTAGAGCCACTGACATCAATGGAGTAACGCTACCTTGAACATGCCACTCAGACTTAGATAAATGTTCAAACCTTAGATAATTAAATGTTATGTGGGTAGCAAGGGACTAACTGTGTCAGTGCCTTTAGTCCTGCACTGCTCTGTGTGCTTGCCAGGTCCAAAATATTCTGATGGTTTTGTAACTACATATAGAATTAGCAATAGAGGATAAATCAAGGCCATCAGTAGGTCCTTGCAAAGGCACTGATTCAATAGGTGAAATTCTCTAGGGAGCAGCCTACGCTTTCTGGCACCACAGTACCTAGGCTTTCTCTATATCTAATCTAGAGGCTTATTTCTTCCTAAATCCTAATCACATGATTGGATTAATCCTATTTTAATCTCAAGAGTGGCTCAGTTGAGTAAACATAACATTGAGTAAACCCTCCTCTTCATCTCAGCAAAAAAGGGAATCAAGGCTGCTGAAATTTTCCAGTATGTCTCTGACAAATGTTAGGATCAACAAGAGCACTACTGTTTCTGCACCATTCTGAGATATCCAAACAGAAATGACCCCATTTCAGAGTCATCTTTTGCCTCTCTTATGAATTTCAACATGTGTTACAAGTAATGATTATTTTATTTAGCAGACTGGTGGCCAAGTATTGTATTAAACATTTCACTGATTCAGTTCACATTATCTCCTACTGACTTAGAAGCAGCAGTACTATCCCATCTTCAGCTGTTAGCATGCCATTGGACTGTCTCACAAACTTAGAATGCAACTTGCTCTTCTCCCTTTCCACTGACAAGAATTATTCTTTGTCCTTGTCCTTCTTCCCTGCCAATATTCTATGCAGGACTACCGTTTTCAAATAAATGACCTTAGAACTCTCATGCCATCTTACTCTACCAAAGCAGCTCATCAAGTCAGTGAGTTGTTGAAACACCACAAAAAGGAAAAGAAAATCCAAGACCAATGCAGGCAGGTGCCTTTCTAGGGCTCAGACTGAAGATGCAGAACTGATGAGATTTTTCAGGCAATTCCAGGTTCTTCTCCTGACTGACAGCCTCAGAATAAACACAGCATAGGGACAGTATACTTGGCAAATCTCTAGAACATGATGGGCCAAATCTGGACTTACATAGAAGCCTAGCTGCCAAAACAAAGCTTTAGATTTTTTTAGCTATGAAAGGTATCACAGATGATACAAAACATATATTAAAGTGGTAGCACTAGACTAAAATAAGTGAATTTTGTCTATTTATGTTTACATCATATTCTCAGAGCAAAATGCCACTGGTGAAAATGGGTTAACAAAGGGCTGTCAATAATAACTAACAAAAAGGATGCACGTAGGAAATATGAAGGGAGTATAAAAATGGATCTACATGGAAACAGGAGAGAAGTGAAGTGGGAAAAACCACTCAGAAGGAATGAGATAAAATAAGTCTCCATTCTGATGGAATGCTGCTCCTCCTACTCCTGCCCTCCCAACCCGGATACATCTTCTGTGGCAAATAAATTGTATGTTAGCCCAGAATTAGTGCAGGCTTCGCTATGAGATACACTCATTACTGAACCAATATGCAACAGGTAACTTGTACCACTATTCAACCGGCTTCTATTCTGACCAAGTGGATCCAAATCTGGCTTGCTTTACATTACACAAATCTGGTTTAAGTGGGAAAATTCTCACTTCTGCACAAATGCAATTTAACTGATATTTCACTACTACAATATGTATCCTCATTCATATCTGTACCTTAAAAGGCTGTTCAGATCGTCAAAGACTCTGCATGCAGCAGCAGAACAATATTACTACACATAAGGCATACCTGGGTTTGGGCACTCTTTCATCAGGAACCGGTGTCCATGTGGAGTCTGGGGACTTTTGTTCTTTGAATCTCCCAGTGAATACACTGGCAATGTCAAGCATGTCATAGGCACAGACTGCAGAGCCAGGGATGCTGCAAAGTGATATTTCCCAGAAATTGTTACTCATTCTGCAGTTATGCATAAAATCTCGAGTGAAAAACACGCTGTATAGAAGTCTTCCTGTCACAGGCTACTCAATTCTGAACTCTGTAACCCCTGAGTATTGACAGGAAAAGCCAGCCCCATGGAAAAGACTGAAATGTACCAATCAGCAGACAGCCCCTGCCAGCACAATTTGTTTCAAAGCCTCTATAGGGAAAATTAATTGCAATAATCTTGAAAAGGGAACAGAATCTGGAAAACTCTGTGTGTGACTGGTAGTGCATGAGGAGCAGCAGCTACTCTCATTTAGAGCCCATTATTTGGAAATTTAAGTTCTTGTAAGTCACAACATTTTCTCCGTATGAATTCTCACAGTCCCTGTCATGCCTCAAAAATACATTGTAGACGGATCAGAAGTTGGAGCTGATCAAACTAGAAGCATACTGCACTGTGCCATTTGCATTTGCACATTATTACTCCATCCTCTTACAGCCTCACCTCCATCAGGTTTTCCCAGTGGAAAGAAGTTAACTATGCTCAGCAATTTGCTTAACTCAATCACTCAGTGAGGTGTAAAGAGCTTGTGGAAGCAAATACAACTGTATTTTTAGATGATAAAGTTGTAAATTTGCAAGCAACTGCACGGTAGCATTGTCTAAACATAATTACAACCTTACCTACTTACTTTCTGAAAAGCTTAGGATTTTCCCATGGTCACTCACTTGGAAGCATGAATTATTCATTTATCCACCTTTCACTTTTTACACATTAACTACTATATTCATGTCTGATTTCTCTGCTTGATTTTATCAGATAAATAGCATGAACCTAACTGGCTGAAGGCTTTCAATCCTGCTTTTAGCTAGTAGGCTATTACATACCAAAGAGAAAACGTAGGAACTGTAATACTGTTTCAGAGAATAAAATTAAACTTGTAAGGGTGCATAAATTGATAAGAAAATAATTGTTTGAATATTAAAAGATTCTGAAATGCTTATTACTGAAGGAAGCAACAAGTAGGGAGACAATAATAGTCTAACTTTGATCTCCACAGGCTGGTTTTTATATGGAAGGAAACTTACTTCAAAGCTTTACATTAACATGGTATTACACAGCGATACTTATAAGCAGAGGCAGCCACAAGTATTTTGATGTAAGGGTCAGCTGGGAGTGTACTTGGCTGCAAACAGGACTACATCCTAAGGCACAGCAACTCCCACTTCAGATAGGTCTTGCATATTGCTGAATTAAGCACTAAATCAAAAACAACCCTAATATCTCCAGGCTTACTATTTAGATGTGCAGAGAACTGTCCTCAACACGTTTCCAAAGTGATAGAGGGATCACTACTGAGAAGGCTGCAAAATCCTTTTCTATGGTGGATGGCAATTAGCAGGTCCACGGTGCCATAAAACAATGTGGATGGAGGACTGAGGGTCACAGCCAAGCAATCTCTCATGCACTAACTACAAGCCATCACCAGCTCCCACCCTGGCTGTTATCAGATTGAACTGTGAGATCTTTTCCAGATCACTCTACAGGGATGTTCTTGTTCCAGAGATGAAAGGCATGTGCTGAAGCTTTTCCTCAGAGAAGGAGGAATGAGAGAGAGGTGTCCATGTCAGAGGTAGGTCTGTTTATGAGATGCCCCCAAGGCTATGTGCCTTCCTGTCAACTCCAATGCCTGGCAAAAAATGGTGCCCATAAATAGGATCTTGATTTTAGAACCAAGTACTTAGATTTTAAAACGCAGGGTTTAAAGTAAAGGATTATTCATGACACACCACAGGAAATACTAGCAGAGTAGAAAGATATCTCAATTTATAGATAATCTCAAGATACAGTATATTTGCTTACGATGATTCTCCATTTGCTTGTTTTTATTAGGACAATTTGCATAAGAAGACATCATCTTAATTTAAAATTTTTTTATTCCCTGGTGACAATTTCTCTATTGAAGTTCCTATAATTTTGATGTTAAAAGAAGTGATTAAACAATAGAGGGCTGGGCTTACTCTCATTGGAATTCATCTCTGTGCATGATCTCACTATGGCCAGGCTTTGACAAAAGGTGGCAAGTGTGCAGTAAAACCAGATGAATTTCAGCAATAAAATTTCCCTTTCAGCTCAAGCATTACCCTGTGAATCAGCAATATATCTTTTAATTAGACTACGAATGCTTTTCTAACTTCTCCATGAGTCCTTGATAATTAAGATAGTTACTATTATAATAACTTCTGGAGAAACATGTATAATGTATAAAAGCAATAAATTCTTAACATGTGAACCGATGCATTTCGAAACCACATGTACAATGAAACAAAGGTGCTTGAGGAATTACTCCTCTTTCTGGTACCTCTTTGCTGTGTTACAGCTCTGCTTAAGCAAGACTGGGACTCCTGAGTATCAATTCTGCAGCATGAAGACATGCTGATGTGGTCAGGAAAAGGAAGAGTCTTTTTGTTTAGCAGAGCTCCTCCTTTCCCTCTTGCTCACAAAAAAAACACCGTGGGTGCAGCTCCAGGCAGGTAAAAACTCACAAGACTGGCTGTCTGAGTGTGAGGCGTTCAAGACATCCCTCTATGAAAATAATTGGGCAAAGCAGGAACTGACAGACTGTGAAGCTCTATTCAGCCTCTCTGCTCCCCTTGTTCTGATCTGGAGAACTTCCTCTGCAGCCTTCAACAAGGCTGAGGTCTGTGGCTTTCCCAGGGGAGAATACAAGAGTCAGTAGAGATCCATGAAACAGAGGGAAGGAGGATGCAAATGGGACAGACTCAGTCCTTTCTCTGCAAGATAGAAAAACTGTATTTTCTCTTTGTTCTCATTTTTTCTCATTCTGAGAGCTATACTCTGCAAACCTTTTTGGCAGCTGGTCTGAATTATTCTCACGTAAAGAAAATGTCCAAGGAACACATCCAGATAGTAAATGTTTGAAAGCTGTTCTAAATTATCAGATATAAAATGTAGTAAGCAATGCCAGGGTATCTTAAAATGAAACACAAACTATTGGTAAGTGCATGGTACATAATAATTACCTTGTATGAGCAATCACTTCTTGTATCTTTATAAACAAGAAACTGCAATGAAAAGCAAAACGTAAAGGAAACAAGATTATTGCGCCTATTACCTGTTATATGGAGTGGAGAAGGTTGCTAAAACAACATCCCGGCCATTGAAATGGATAACATCTGTAACTGCCTGCAGTATGTTGAAGTAGAAGTGTGAATCGCCAGGAACTGAGCAGTTCAAGCGAGCCTTGAGGAAGGAAGTCCACTGTTTTTCCAGCACTCTCTGAGATCCTCCCATATCATTTTTACAAACCTGAGCCACCCTCGGGAAAACTACCTGGAAGGAGTATAGCAAGAATATTAGAGAAAATGAAATGTTCAACTCAAAGACTGTAGGAATTCTGCATTTAAAACATTTGAAACGACACAGCAAGGTGCTTAATTTAATCCCATGTTTCCATAATCTGTGACAATAAGAAACTGAGAAAAATTCAGCTTTGGAACAGCGTGTTATAGATGATAAGGCTGTGGCATTTAATACACAGCCGTAAATCCTTCAAGAGATCTGTTCTCAACCCAAATAAAACTCATTTCCATACAGACTGCTTAGCTTTCTATTTCCCCAAACAATAGCACATTTTATATTCACAGTCTCTGCAGCCCACACTGCCTGCTCTGACTCTTGTATTTTCCGCACTTAAAAACTATGCAAATCTTGCTGGGCTTTTATTCCTGCCCTCCACCTTTCTGACCTTGGTCTGTTTCTCTGACTGCTTAGTCAGAAAACTATTGTGAAATTCGCAGAAATGCAGTAAATGTTTAATTATTCTTTGAAGAATGGCAGAGCACAAAATTTCTCCCCTTGATTACTCAAATTCAGATTTCTCAAAGACAAATACTGCCTTGCTTTAGAAGCCATTTTAAAGGACTGTCTAGCACACTGAATGTACTACATTTGCCTTGTGCTTTTTATGATTGGGAAAAGAGATTCCAGCGTAAGTCACCACTGTCAGAAACCACCCTGCTTCCTTTCAAGACAGTGGAATGTTTCACTCCAGCCCACCTTTTGGCTTGAGTGATAGGAAACTTCTCAAAATGATGACCTTGTCATCATGATTTATGGTTTTCATTTCAAGGTCATTCCTAATAGCACCAGTCCAAGAATAGCATATGTTTTTCTCCTCCTGAATGTCACTAAGTCATCCGAGGTGATGTTTTTGCCCTTACCTTTCCCATGCTGTTGTACTCCACTGCTATTTCCCGGAAGAAGAAGTAAATATAATTGCCGTAGTCCACTGCCTGGACAAAATATGGTTCTAGGAAAAAGACAAGACATTCCATGTGCAGCATATAGCATGCAAGCACTGTGTGTGCAGAAAGAAGCATTCACACTAAGTGCTGAAAATTTAAACCCCACGTGAGGCAAGCCTGTCTAGTTTGCAGAACTGAGAGGAGCCCCTGTCTGGGACGCAGCACTGCTGGGGGCCACCCTGCAGAAAACCCCTGCAAGGCTGTGGAGTGTTCGCTACTGCACATCTGCACAGCATGGTGGACAAAGGAAGGCGAAGAGGCAGTGTGTAGTGCATGCCTGGGGCTTCAAACACAGCTCTTTATGGCCTGCAGGCTGTATGTGGAGGGAATAAAAAGCCATGTTAGTGTTTCTGCTCATACATGTCTGCAGCAACAAGCAAAGTGGGACTGCTAATGTCAACACCTGGCAAAACATTTCTGCATGCAGAAAAAGCCTTCCAACTATGGCTTTACTCACTGTTAAAATCACTCCAAATGTTAACTATTCATAACGCCTACGTGAAACTAAACAGCAGCATTCTTAACAATGAGGGCATTTAGAGCCTAATTGCCTAATTCAATGGCAGCTGCACAGTACCTAGGGACTATAAAAGGAAGTCTTTGTGCAATATTCCTATAATTTTATTTTTCACTGACGAATCTTAATGTTGCAGGACAAGTTATCCATCTTTCACGAAGCCCAGACTGGTACCTAATATGCTGCCAGGGAAGGGAGTGCTTTAGACATAGACTGAGCACGCAAAGTACACTGAGCCCTGAAAATTCCAGCCTTAGCATCCAACAGCTGTAAGTTGATGACTTCAGCTTGGAAAGCTCTTTGGAATATATTGAGGCCTACTACGCTCTCACTTTATGTCAAGTCCGGTAGCTTGGGGTGGGGAGAAGCGGAAAAACAGATAAATAGATCAGTGTAAGAGATGCTATTTAGCTCCTCTTTTGCTAGAAACCGTTGCTGAAAAGAAACGACAGAGGGCTGTCAGGAATCCAGGACTGTCACCAGAGATGTGGCGTTTCATTGTTTTGTTTGTTTATCTACCTTTCAACCACTTTGAGTCATGTTTCACTGTCCGCAGAGTTGGGCTTTCTCCAAGGCTCCGGTATATGACTGCATCTATCGCAAGGAAGTCGGTCACTGTGGCAGAATACAGCTTTCCCTCTGGGGAGGAAGGAAAGAAGAAACAGGGTGGGGAGTGACAGGAATAGTGTAATTACTTTTGCTCACTAATCAAACGAGAATCTTCTTTAAGAACACTGACGTGAAAGAATCCAAATAGGTAAATGGGATTGAACATAAATTTTTAAACGGAGGCATGTTGTGGGAGAAGAAACCTCATGAAGCAGTTCTTCACCAGCTTAGCTAAGTCGTACTAATCTGCCCTACCCACTTTATCCGCAAATGTCTCTAGCTCAATGTTCATAAATTTTGCCTATGCATGTGAGCAAAATAAATATGGAGAAGCCTCAAGAGAAATTAGTTTTAACCAGGAGAGAAAAGCAGGTCTTGGGGACTGCCAGCTAACTGGCACTTATTCAAGTTCTTCTCTCTGTGAGTACTTCTGGGCCAAAGATCACTGGTTAAAAATTCAATAGTGTGCAGGGAGCCAAGGCAAAGCAGGGATGTGATGAGATGAAGGAGGACTGCCTATCCACTCTCGTCTAGAATGGTTGTTTAGGTCATTTCAGCATGATTTATCCATTTCTCTCTCTTAAAGAATGCTGGAGGACCAATGATAAGAAAGGGGCTACAGACTGGCACCCCAAGGACAACCAAAAGATGTGAAACTATCTGAAAGTAAATGCATGAGCTCTGTCTGCAGTTTAAATTGATACTGCCGGTCAGAACTGTTCACAGGTCACGATAACTTGGGACTGATTTCCCTTACAAGGCAGACCGTGGAACCAAGGCAGCTGGTAGGAGCACAAGTGCCATGGAACGAGGCCGGCAGCTTGAATCTCTGTTGTGTCTACAAAATATTAGAACAGCATGCGTCTGAGATAACAGGTTATCTGGGGCCTTGATGGTGCTTACTGCGTGTGCAGAGAGCCCCTTGTGATAAGAAGTTGTTCTCACTGTACCTTCAGACAGTGTTTAATTTCAGCTTGGGATTTAAAAATTATGACTGGTTTTTGCTAGCAGGACTTTTCTCCTTGTTCTCAATCCTGCAATTCCAATCATCATTTGATAACAGGCTTTTTTTCTTAGCAGAACTTGGAAAAAAAAAAAAGGAAATAAAAGCAGATACTAAAACCAATTTAAAATAGTATAAAAAGCTGAATTGTTTAGCTATGGATGTCTGAACTCATGTTAATACAATCACACATTTATTTTTTTTCCTGCCAAGTTGCAGAAGACCATGTGACTAATTACAATTCACACATATCAGCTAAAATAGCTACAAGCTGCAAGAAGAGCCATATTCTTGTAAGCGCTCCCAGCAGACTCAGATGAGCTGGATTTGTGCCCTAAACTGCTCTGAAACTGCGTTTCACTGCACTCTGAAAAGTTATCACAGAGATCAGTATGTATGCTGTATCAAACTAATTTTATGAAGCTAGGAGACTTACAGGGTATATTCAATAAGAATTTATTGTGACACTACCGTTTTCAGACCGAATCATCCCAAGAGCTAGTTTTTCTATGAAAAACACTATTTTCAAATAATGTGAGGACTTCTACAGCCACAGGATGGGACTCAACTCACCCATTTCAGCTGCATGTAGATAAATGTTTGCATTAAATTGGTTAAAAATGCTTTTTCTGGCCAGTGTAGTGAATAAGGCATGTCTGACAGCTGACTCAGACTGCCCAGGGCAGCAATCTGAGACACTTGGGATGCATCTTTTTTTGAAGGTGTGCCTCTTTCTCTGTGGGTTACGAATCACCTGCTACAATCAAAAAGTTTCTAGTTTTACGATCTTTTGACTGTAATTAAGAAATTACATGGTATCACCATCATCATGACCACCATTGTTTTAAAAGAAAAGGACCCACTGGTACACTGTAGAGGGAGCAAATAATTTTTTTTACAACCAGCTGTAAAATCTCTCCTTTGTAAACAGACCATGCCAGCTTATGCAGCACTTTGGCCATGGACGTGATCTTTAGTGGCTGCAGTATGTTCAAACTCCTACACCTCTACACCTTGAGGGAATTGCTAAAGTACTTCCAGGTAAATACCCAGGCCCTGCTTTCAGTGCACCTACTGAAAAGGACTGACATTATCACAGGTGGCTTCTGTATTATCTTTATCATCTAATTTTACAGCCAAATGTAAGAGAAGACCAGAATGGTTCACACTAATAGAAGTTCCATAGAGAATCAATTTAACTAGGAGTATATGAAGAGAAATACCAAAATACCTTTTCACAATCAACAGCTCAAACTAACACCACTAATAAGCACTCACTATTTTACCTATTAGAGGAAGTGGAATCAGAGTATTCTGCTGCATGCAACCTAATCATTTACCAACAGGTTTCTGTCCTTTGTTTACTACAGGTGGTTACAGAACAAGATGCCTTCTGGTTTAAAATAAAATCACCTTCCCTTTCCATCTAGGAAAGGAGCCATCAAACTCTTTCTTCTATCATGAAGGCTAAATTAACTTTAGAGTTGTTAAACAGCATATCCTGCCTCTTCCTCATCAGAGTTCACGTAAGCCTTGCCCTTGCCCTTCACAGGAGCATGATGCAGCCAGAAATGGTGCCTCACTCTGTTCTGGCATTATATTATTATGACTCCAGGAAACACTGAAATACTGAACCAAGAAACTGAGGCTCCACCCAATGCTGTCTGTGGTAGTGAAGCCAGTCCCAGACAAGGCAAGACTTCCTGTGCGTGTGATTTCCTTATGGTCCTTATTTTTAGTTATTATCCACTCCCTCTGCTACCTTGGCATTTGGACTCAGTGGCAAGCCTGGGCTGCAGGAAGGAAAGCAAAAGAGATTATTTCAGTCATTCTTCTTTACCCGCGAACAACGCAACGTTGGCATGCTTTGCATCGTAGGGGCACCTGGCCATTCCACTGAACTCATCTCCCAGGAACTCCAGTGTATCCACCTGAAAAACAAAAGGGAGCTCCTCAGATACAGGAGCAAGACTTCTTACCCAGGACCAGGCTAATGGCAGCTTCATTTCTGGGCAGGGAGCAAAGCCCTTTCTGCAACTGCCCTCCTGGCTATGAACGAAGAACATGACAAAAAACACAGCGTTAAATAAAATCAGGCTGAAAAATGCGCATCCAGTAAGTCAGGCACTCTTTCAGGCCTAATCACTCTCACTTTTTACACACATTTTACAAAAGCCTTCAGTCAATATTTTATCTGTACACAAGCTTCCTGTTGAACTGCAGCAGGCTACGTGGTCTGTGGTTCTGGCATGGATTCAAAATATATCCTCAACAGCGATCCAACAGAAGCGCTTTTATACACAGCAAAAGACTGCAAGCCATAGCAGTCAGAAGAAACAACACTAGGACAATTATATGTGTGTGCATTTCTCCCCCCCAAAGTCCGGAGATCCTTCTGGTCTAGTCACAAAAGCGGTGCCTCTTCACACTCAGAAGGATGCCCTCCAAGCATCGGTTGAGGCTGCATTATGGAGAAATCCTCTTACCATCAGGCAAGAATTAATCTGCACAGAAACTGCAAAATCTGAGGCTTAAGTGTAACTCCTGGGAGACAAATTCACCCTGAACACTGGTAATTATACAAATACACAGATCAACTTTACAGTAAGTTCAAGAGGGTTTAGCAAGCTCTGTGGGAAAGGTACAGCTCTTACCTGCTTAAGATTCTTATACAACAGTATTTTGGGAATAAGCATCTCCCTAGCATACTCAAGTAACATGAGGAGCTCACGCTATGTGAACCACACACAGTACAGACTCACAGAGCATGAAAAATAACCCATCTGGCAGCATCAGCTACTCCCACCAGCTTCTAGGTTGAATGTTACAGCACCTAAGTCCTCTGGTGGATGATCTGTCAGCATTCGTTTTCTGTCATGTGCCTTTTCTGTCCAAATCCAATGTGAAGGGAATTAGTTGCGCTTCCTTGAGGACAGAAAAGCACTGCAGATGATAGGGAGGGGAAATGCAGTTCTGTGCAGCCTTCCCTATACTGAACCTTGTACCGTCTACACTTTCACCTTGCAGTGTGGAAGGATAGCCCTGTTTTCCATTAGGCACAACTTTAGTGATCTCTCTCTGCAACCCAGTAAAAGAGGAAAAGTCTGAGGAGGTGTCGAGGTGACCTCCTGTGACTGCCTGAGTGCAAGGCAGCTCAGTGACAGGTGAGTAAGCCTGAAGGGGCCATGTGTTGTGGGGAATGAAACACCTGCAGCAGGGGTCAGGAGAGCCATTTATGCCAAGGAAATCTGCATCTGTATTATAAGACAGCTTTCTAGCAAAGGCAGCTGGAGCACGGGCCATGAAGCAATAAAATGGTGCTGGAGTACTGAGTATCACACTGAAGCCAGAAAACCTAGTTGCACACTAGGAGCAAGACGCAAGGAGAGGAAGAAGAAGAGAGATAGAGGTTACAAGAACACCAGCTACCTGTACCAGATGCGTGATGCAAGCTCATACGTGAATAAATCTGATTCTTCCTCCAGAGACTGAAATAAAAGACTATGCTGAACTTCTCTAATGCATTTCCTAGGCTATACAGTGGCTAAAGAAAGTAAATCAGCACTGCAGAAAAAGCAAGGAAGAGCAGCAGTCACAGTGAATACCACTAAGGAAGCTGTTTTCCTCAATGTTAATATCTTTATACTGTTTTTCACTTTGACAGCACTGAAGAGAATAAGAATTCTCTGCCATGGTTTGATCAGAAGCAGCACTAGTGAAGCTGAATTTTCTTTTTCCTGAAGGATAAGAAATAACCTGTGGGACATAGCAGTGCCTGAAAAAGCAGAGCCCAGATACCAAGGCCTAACTGAACTAATTTCACTACTCCAAAGACATCCACTGATGAGGGTTGTATGACATAGGATTGCTGCAAGCCTAAAAAAAATGGGAAATATTTGAATAGATGGGCTACAGAGTTGAAAGATGTACTGCAGAACAGCACACTTCATGCTGTTGCCAGCTTAGTCCCAATAAATCCAAGAGAAGGACAGGTCATAAATGAAATCTCACTAACAGATCACATACCTTGTAGTTCCTGCAAGAAGGGTTGAATGCGTTTGTCCCACAGATAAACAACGTATCTTCGTTTCTTTTTAGGAGAACCTTAATAAAATTATGACATTCATCCTGAAGAAAAACAACAGAAAGTATTTAAGCTACTCTAGTTGGGTGTCTGGTTTTATTTTCTCAGTCTGATCTTTCACTGTCAAGTCTAAAATGAAATTGGCTGGTAGTTACTGTGACATTCTGGGCTTTATTTCAACTATGTTTAACTGACAATGGGTGAGATGCAATTTATTTCTATTCTGGTGGTTAAAAATGGTTACAACGAACCGAGGATATGATTTTCACGTTATAGTTCAGATTTTGCTATTCAGTTAGAATTTCGTTTGAACGCTGTTGCTTTCCTCAGGAGTGAAAAATCTGATCATCTTCTCATCTGTGCTGCAGTAAGACAGTCTCAATGTATTTGCATAAAGCAGCTGTAACAAGCAGAGGAAGCTCTGTAAAGAATCAGAATCAACATCTAACTCTGACCTCACGCATGTTAGTTGAATGTTAAGGGAAGACTAGTGTGAGAAACAATCCTCTACCTGTAAACACTGACATGTCATATAAACTTCTCTGTAAGCCCCTACAGGAGGATGGACAAGAGCACTTAGCTTTTGAGGCAATGTTAACCAAAAACAGTACACTTGGCATTATGTTCAAAACTTCCAGCGCTCTAAGCTTTTCAGGATGTTGCTCTGCCTCCTGTTGTAATGCTTTATCACATTAAAAGTAAACTATTTTTTTGCAAATTAAAGCCTTCAGTGGGCTGATGAAAAAAGCAATTACTGGAAAAGAAGCAAATGGCATGATCCATTCCACATCACAGACAGCAGTCTGAGATAGCAGTGAAGCAACTAAACTAAAGTGGCAGATGCAAAAGAAATGAAAATTGCCTACCTTATGTTTTCCCTTCATTCTGCATGTGTCTACATCGGCTTGTCTAGATTTCCATGTCAATTTCTGCAAGGATCAAGAAAGAAATCAATTAGAGCCCAGAGGTTGTTGCATTTGATTTCAGAAGTAGAAGTCCCCTGGGGAAACTAGCTGTTGAACATATACTCATTAAAAGCATTCTGCACCCTTTCTCCATGATTAATTCGCCGTAACAATGAAAGATCAGTGATGTGAAGCATTCACTTAATTTTGTGTTGCTATCTATTCGTTAGACCAGAAACCTATCCCCTTTTTTTTTCTTTTAAATCCTAAGGCAACTGAATTTTGCAATAGGCTAAAAAACTTATAAGTACTTTTCTAAAAGCACTAGATGCTCTTTTCTTTTAATTTGATATTATTATACAAATCAAAACAAACATTTATGGACTACATACCCTGATTGGGATCTAAGTGGAGTATCTGTTCCAGGACATTTTACATTAGCAAAGAAATTGTAATGCAGGTAATTCTCATCATTTCAAGTTAGCCAGCAGTCTGAGAGAATGCTTTGTTTATCAAGATACTGCTGATTTCATCTACCAGCATTCTTTCTCTGGAAGGCTTTCAGGTAAATGCTAAAAATGCCAACCTCCTTTTTTTTTTTTTCCCCAATGAGTTTGAGAAATGGTTTAATGTGGTAGGTTGATTAATTATAATAAATATTTATTTAAGATATTTATTTAAGATAGTAGTAACACCTCAGACACCACACTTCTCCTTCTGACAGTATTTCCCAGTAGTACACAGAGTCACCCTCCATTCACTAAGGGCCCCAAGCTGAATAAATGAGCACGAATGTAATAACAGTATTGCTTTTATTTCAATAACAAGCCTGCGACCTCCCTTTTTTGAAGATCAGCAAGACGTAAGCTAATCTTCAGCACCTTTCAATAGATATTTTCAACAGATTCTCTTCTCCTGCAGTGGAATCTATGCATTGGCCAAACTGATACGGTCTTCTGCTGGACCAAAGGCTATGTCTGTCAGTTATTACACAATGTGAGTGTAATGTGGAGGAGCTGAAGGGAGATTATTTCTAGAACGCTTATGTTAATATTCAGCGCGGTAATGCAGATAAAGCTCTTCTTAATTTGAATGCAGCTTGCCATGGAGATAATGTGAATACATCTACAAAGTGCTGCTATGCTAAGATTTTATTTACAGAGAACTTGCACAAGTGAATAAAATTTCTGTGCAAACAGGTTAATAGCATTTGCTTTTTATGATGAAAGCTTCAGTACAGTTAATTGGAATAGTGTAGCCATTATACATAGGTCGCTCCAAAAATAATGCCTCCTATTTTTTCTATGGAAACAAGAGATACAAAGAGCACAATAACATTGTTTGACAGAGCAAATTCTCTGCTATGAAACACTTTTTTTTCAACACAGTCACCAGCAATAAGTGATTCACATCAATTAGATGATGAAGATGCTCTTCATACTGTGGTGTGACAGCTGCACAAGGCCATATAGAACATGGCTTATCTTTCACGTCGCTGTCTGCCACTGCTGAAACACACCATCCACCTCCTCACTGTGCTGACATCTACTCTTTGGTCTCCATTAATGTTCAGCAAGTGTTGATGAATGCCAATGGGTGCTACTTTTTCTGCATGGAGGAATTCAATTCCACACCCTTGCTCTGTACACAATTCCATATTAGATGCCATTCTGCCAGAGTTCCCCTCTGCTACCATTTGTCGGACAGAAACAACATGGAATGGAATATTGGTGGGCAGTTCCAACCTCTACTGCTATACCACCACCAACTGTCTTTGAAGCTGTGGGCCAATATGAGAAAATAGAAGGCATTACTTTTGGAGCATTACCTTCTGTTTCTGGGAGATGATAAAAGCTACTTACTTTGCTAAAATAAATTTCTTCTGTATGTGATGTGTCCATATCAACAGTATAAATATGGTCCCTGTAAACAAAAGCAAATGAATGCAGAGTCAAATGGAGTAGTAAAACCATTCATTTTCCATGAGGAGACCTATCTATGACAAGATAATCCACAATCCTTTCAAAAAAGGATCGCAGGTCTTACCAGGGAACATTACTGACAGCATTACCTGTTTCTCCCAGAAAAGCACCTCCATATATAAACTATATTTCCTTTCCTTAAGGAAAAAAAAGAAAGGAAATTTTACAATACTTCAAAGCAAGATTATTTCCTAAAATGGATTACCTGAACAACTAAAATTTTGGACAGAAGATGAGCCTTATATGATTTTATAATTTCTGCTCAATAGGACTTACAACAAATCCAAAATGCAGATGTTTTTCTGTATCTGAAATCATATGCAATCTGTGACAGCCTTTGTCACCATTCTGGGCTAGCACTCGCTGCGCAATATTTAGCCATTCAGGGTTAAAAAAAAGGTTAATGTTTTTTTCTTTTCTTTTTTTTTCTAATTTCAGATGTGATAATTTGGCTGACAGTATGCTAGCCAAAAGGCTGACAGTCACAAAGCTCTTCCCAGGAATCCTCTCTTCACATACCAATAGCCAAACCAAACTGTAAAATACTCCTCTCAACAAAATCCACATTTCTTGCTTGCATTTACTTTCCTGTTTTCCTGAGAGCTTGCGTCTCCTTATAATTAGCTGCCAGTTTCTCTTAGGAAAGAGTAAATAGACTCAGTCACTCAGGTAGAGAGATATTTTTAAACATTCTCTCCTGCTAAGCTGAGAACTCAGACATTTCTGTATGGAACCTAAGAAAAAGCACCAACCCACAGCACCATCTTAACAGCCACATGAAATTGGGAATGAAGAGAGAAGAATACTGAGCATCACTTTTTTTTTTCTTTTTTCTTTTTTTGTGAAACAGCATTGACTTCTTTTCAAAATGCAGATGGAGAATGATCTGTGGCATTGGAGAGGTCTACACAGGAGTCTGCAGAGAGCAGGATACAGAATGCTTCCATTTTGGAAATTTCTGCTGTTAAGCCTAGCTTCGCTTTTTTGGGTTTTGTGCAAATAGTGCTCTCTCTCAAGCAAAGCAAACACAAAACACTGCCATAACAAGAATTAGCAACACTTCCCTCGCATGGAGAAAAGAGGCAGCATAGTTGGAGGGAACCTGCTTTTAAAAACCTCCTGCCTGCTATGACACTTGAAGTTATTTGCTGCATAAGATGCCAAACTGAGGACTTGTGGGTTTTCTTCTCCTCCAGACTCCGAAAAAACAGAACTGTCACTTTCTTTCAAGATGAGTTTAATGCTTCAGTTTATTATTGGCCTGATTTCACTGGCATAGCAGTGGTCAGGGCTGGACTAAAATTACCTATTAGTGTGGTATCAGCTTCACAGACTTGCATGCAGCTCCCTTTTAATGTACATCTCTGATGCTGTTACTCCTACTACATAGAAGTGGGAACAAAGTCCCTTGAATTGCAAATTAGGTGCTGCTGGATTTCTAAAAACATTCTTCCAGCACAGCTCTTGATTGTAATGATCAGTCTTAGTTTACATGGGGTATGATATTTTTTCTTTTGAAACAAGACAATTAAAAATACAGTTGGGGTATTCGGAAAGAGGCTTGAGTTGTTTAGCTCCACGCTCCATAAAACATCTCCCAGGGGGCTTACTCTCTGGTTTAAGAAACAGCTGAAAGGAAAATCATATGCTAAATTATGGGATCATCGAAAGGAGGGTCAGTATCAGGCAAATTACATATCACTTTCTCATGCTGCATTTGAAATAAAGTTGCAGATAATGCCAGCAGAGAAGCAAAGTGCCGTCAGATGGTGGGGAAGGTTCTCCAGCCACAGACAATACGGGATTGTCCTTGCTCTCTTTTTCCCACTGCTGCCCAAATCCTGCTATCTACTAGCTGTGGTATGTGTGCAGCTCGCTGCTAATTAAGTTATTCTAACACAAATCGACCTAATCCTAGAGCTTCCGTTTTTCCCACCTCCAGTCAGCAGAACTGAGTTTTGTTGCCATGGCATGGACTTGTGGAGGAAGGGAATTTAAATAATGCCACCGGCTGTGCATGACCCTTGGCCACTCAGAAAATGTTTAACAGCAAATGAGGAGGGAGCCGTCCCGATGCTTCACGGGCTCAGTAAACTCTTTCGTACATACACATGAAGGATGACAGATAAAGTGGACAAAAGCGGCCACCACACAAGACAGAGGGAGGAGGTGGCATGGCAAAAAAGCGTGTATTTGTGAATGTGTGAGAGATGGCAAGATGTTAGCCTTCCCATGAGAAAAAAGAAGACAGCTGCTCGTTTGCAGACTGTACCTCAGGCATCCTAGCTGCAAACCAACATGGTTTCAGAGCTTTTGGTTGAGTCACGTTAATTTATCTCTGCCTGATAATAGGAAATAAAGCCTTTCCAAAGTGGCAATGAATTATTTATTATGAATTATACTTCATAGTAGTCAACACAGAAGTCGCACACCCATATGACAAAAGTGACAGACAGAAATCACTCTCTGTGCCAGTCAATCAGAAATAAAGTTCCACCTGAGTCTGTCCTCTCCTCCTGGAGGAGGCTGCCAGTAAAGCAAAGCTATGTTTTCTAAAACAAGCAAATAAACAAGCAAATAAATAAATAAATAAATAAATAAATAAATAAAAATCCACAACACCAGAAACACCAAAACAAAAACTGTCAATGTGTAATTGTTTGTTTTGACTGCTTTTCAGATAATGGTACAAATGTAAATTTAGCATGACTATATTTTGATGAGTGAAAAAATGGTATGAAAGCAACACCTGGTATGATATCTAAGGGATTTATGTTAGCTGCAGTTATCCTGCTACCAAACTCTTTGAGAAACACCTTTGATTGTGTACACGCTTGCTTCAACCTTTATATGTATTCAATCTCTAGATGTTTTACTGCCTCTGAAAGAGATGCAGTATCGAGGTTGTAAACTTTCATTCATGCTAACTATCAAAAGATGACTCATTTTCTGAAGTTTATAACTTCAGATAAAAATTACCTCAGAATTTTAACTTCCATCACACAAGTTTCTCAGCTCAGCAGGGATTTTATTCACAGCATGTGGAGGGGGAAAATAATGTACCAAAGGCTGTCTGAGTACCAAAGGAAAAAAATGTAAGATTTTTTGTGCGTGTGTAAGTACAAAAGAGACTACATCTTCATGATTTTTTTGTAGGTCAGTAGGCCCAAGGAGTACAGGAGCATTCTCATTATGGTAAAATGTGTTATACAAACGCATGGCTACAGAATATGTAAGAATGCATAAATGTACACCAATACACATATTCTCCCCCACGTATTTTCATTTTTTTTTATATAACCTGTGCAGCAGTTTCATATACCAAAACACTTAGGTGGGTTTTCTTGCCGTAAAGCTGGTTGTTGGGCAGTGCAACTCTAACTGCGTCAATCTTTCATAGCTTAACTGCTATGAGTACAGCAGGGCAAAATCCACTAAAGCGGATTTATCACCTTCTCCCTGCAAATGATTTCCTCATTTAAAAGAAAACAAATAAGGAAAGCAAACGGAACTCAGCCTTGAAAAGGAGGAAATCCTGCCACCACCTTCCAAACACTTTCAGCCCACCCCCTGCCCTTGTGTGCTTGTTATCACACTGGAAGCGGCAGAAACCCCATGCCCTGAGCTGGGGCCTCGCAGTGGGGCCAGCACCCCACTGCAAGGTGAACCTGGATCCCTTGTGGAACCACGGTCCTGTGTCCTACAGCCAGCTTGGTATTCGACCTACACACTGTGCCAGGATTGAATGCAAGGAGAAAACGAGGGGCTGGTCCTGGTTGCTCCTGGGAGAAGGCTCTGCTACACAGAGCACCAAGCCTAAGATAGATGGCTGGCCTGGACATGCGGCCTGCACTGCCTGGGAGAAGGGAGCAGTGTGACAGCCTGGCTGGGGACACCAGGAAAAAAGCAGTATTGAAAACAGCAAAAAACAAACTGTCAAGAATCAGGGGAAAAAAAAAAAAAAAAAAAAAAAAAAAGGTGTTCTCTGCTTAAAAACCTCAAACATGGCAACACTTTGGTTTCAAGTCCCTGTCTCTTGCTGTTGCTTTGTTGAATAAATGCTATGGTAGGAGAAATTGCAAGGAAACCAGCAGGGCATGGCATTAAGCCAGAGCTGCAAACTCTGCCACGTGGATGAAGTTTGAAGTGAAGTATGTGAGAAGCCTGACGAAGCTGTGCTTAGCCTACAGGTGAGCAGTTACAAGTGCAGTTTTCAAGCAGTCAAAGAAACAATCATGTAAAAACAGCACCAGTGACTTGGCTGCTGTAAAGCAGGAATTACTCTCTACCCAGGCCACATCTGATTGCCCAGAAAATGGGAAGGAACTGCTTGATATGAAAGACAGACAGCTCCTGGAGCCTTACCCAGGGCTCTGAGGACAGGCTAGTGGTGAGGGGCTGCCTGTTCAGCAGCTGTTCCCTCACCCCCTGGCGATCCCACCCACCACCTCTCCCATCTGCAGAAACAGCCTGGCCTTCTGTAGCTTGCAGAAGATAGCATATTTCTGAGGTGCAGAAGGACCAGCAAAATGAGAGGAATTAAACTTCTCCTGGAGGGGAAGCTCTCCCAAACAGGATCTGGGTCCAAGAGTGCCTGAGCTAATCTTGGCCCTTCCTGAATTCGCCCTGTTTCCATCAGGTAGTTCCTGTTCGGAGATTGTCAGCCTCCTTTGCTAACATCAGGGGGGAGAGGAAGTGCTACTGTTGGGTCTGTGCCAGGCAGGCAGCTGTATAAATCGGTGTAGTGCCACCGAAGCTGGTAGTGCTATGCTGAGCTACACTAGCTAAATGAGTGGCTTGATGCACAGTTTTTATAAAGAGGTATTTGTATCTGCACAGAGTAGCAGTCCAAAAAAATCCAAAACACCAAATTCAATTAACCTTTCTGAGTACATCAACAGAACAGCAGCAAAAATGCATTTCTCCCCCACTCCCACCTTTTTGTTGTTGCTTTGTGGTACTGAAAATATGCCTAAAATAGCAGCATTAAAGTTTAATGACTCTTATTCAAACATGCACTTGTGCACGAGCAGAATCACCCTCTAAAACATATAATTAATTGTGTGCACGAGTGAAATTACAGTATGAAGATGGATTCTCTCCTCCATGGCACAAATTTATTTTGCAAACTCTCTCTTCCCAGGCTCAAAGGGAGGTGGAGCAATGGGAAAGAAGTCTGGAAAGCAATGGCTCAGTTTCTAGCAAAACTGAGCCTCAGCTGACTGACTAACAAGGTGTCCAATACATCTTACTAAGAGCCTGCAAACCTTTCTCTGAGTGTAAGAAAATCCTAAAAATAGCATGCCCAGCAAAGAAAAACTCAGAATATCCTTCCTCTTCTCACTCCTGCTCTGTGAGCAGCAAGGGAGGAGTGGTGAAGCAGAGGATTACTGACCTAGCAGCAATGTAGAGGGTTCTGTTCATGACCGTGACCAGCTGGATGTCCAGCCGGTGCCTCTGCGTGGTGTTCCGTCCCGGCTTGTGACCCACAAACACCGGATACTGTCTTGTATCTGTGGGAAGTGAAGAAGAACAAGGTTCCAGAGAAAAAGCAAAAGACAAAATAGAATCACATGCTAACATGGCAATGGCTGAAATCTGTGATTTCTCTTCTCCCCCAGCATCACAGCCTAGGGTGGGAAGGTACTAGCACAGAGGGCTAAGGGTGCAAAGGAGAAAGTCATTTTTTAGAAGACAAGAACTGCAAATTTCTTTAGAATGTAAAGCTGCTCTGGAGCTCTTGGCGCAGAGGTACATGGCACTTTCTCACAGTTTTTCTTTCACGGCTTGCAGACTTTAAATGCTGGCTCCTGGCTGCCAAAGTGTATCTAGCAGGACAAAGCTGTTTTACAGTAGCCCATCAATCATCACAATGACTGGATTAGTAGTGGTTAAAGCAAAAGACTTGGCTCTGAGTGGTTCAAATTGTCAGCTCAGTGGGTTTCCTACAGGATCGGACTGATATTGTAGAGCAGCTGTGGGGATTTCTGAGAAACTGTGGGTAACCACTACTCAAACTTTTTAAAATGAAAGTCACTGCATATTATTTTGGCAACCAGTCTGATACTGCAGTTCTTCTGGAAACTGAACAACAGTACTGACTGGAAGCCTTCTATTGATCTTATGCTATCATCAAGTCAGCTTCTTCCCCCTGTCTATCAGTCAGCGCAAGCATTTAGTCTCTCTCTACAACAACAGTGAATATTTTTGACCAAGAGCCACTTTGCTGTTAGTTGCATGTATGATCATGATGCCTAGATGCACCAGCTAGGGAGCTATACAGGTAAATGCAAAGACAAGAGGAGAATAAATCTCTGATGAACATCATCATAATACAGAAATGCCACCTGTATATATTCACAGAACCACAAACTGGCTGAGGGACCATTTGATCTAATTCCCTGCTCTAACAGAGTCACCAGAGCTGGTCGCCCAGGACCACATCCAGGCAGCTTTTGAACATGTGCAAGAAGGGAGAATCCATAGATTGTCTGGGTAGCCTGTGTAGTGCTTAGTCAGTACACAGATCTGGCTAGCATCAAGCCATACATGAGCCTTTTCCCCATCGAGAACTGCAGCTATTTGAGGGAGCCTCATTCTTCAGAAACTCAGTTACTGCATTGGTATTTTTCAGCGACTGTCCTCTAAAAGTGTTCTCTCTGTCAAGTTTGGTTGAAGCACTGATTTTGACAGTACAGCTTTGGCAAAGCACTTGAGAACGTCATGTGTGAGAAAGTCTGTAAATCAGATGCTGAGAACTCTTGGGGAAACAAATTAATAGAGTCCAGCCAGGATTTACGTTCAGAAGCCTAATGCTTCTGACTGAGACCTATGTGCAAAATGCCAACTTCTAACTTTCAGGCTCTTCTCTATTCAGATCTGTTTCCTCTGTAGGAAGCCACTGATCTAATAAAAGCTGGGGCTTGCACATTCACATGCATTTCAGCACGCCATGCTGGAGAGAATTTATCCCATGTTTCACGCAAACAATCAGCATAACCATTTGGAAGGTGCTGCTGAAAGCCTGATGGTCACCCTAAATAAGGTTCAGTAGGGTTTTCTATAGTGTAATTCTGCCCTGTTCCAGTACCACAGACGTCTACTAGCAGTTGGAGCACATCAACCGCCTGGCAGGATCTGTCTTCCAGTTTAGTGTTCCCCAAGACAAGCAGGCTTCTGGGAGTCAAGGCCAATGCAAAGCATAATAAGCAAGGACACTCAGGAGACTCACATCAAAATCAAATTCCTGGTCCAAAGTAGATTTAGATATGAGTTGTAATTGCTAACTTGCTGTTTCTTAGCACACTTTTACAGACTCACATACTAAGTACTTCCTATTAAATATCTCAAACTTTGGGACTTCAGAATACTTTTCTCTGGAGTAATTGTAATTGAGCTGTGGTAAATGTGAAGAATCACTTATGTTAAGTTTGACTTGCATGGTAAAATCCATAGAAAGCTCTCCACCTGTTTTGTCAGCAAATCTCAGTACTGACTTGCAGCTGTCTGTGTTACCCTTGATTTTGGAGAGTTTGCCAACTAGTGTCGCTAAGAAAGAAGAGGCTTTCTGTTACAAAAGATTCTTTGTCTTATTAAAAAAAATAAAAATAAAAAAAATCTACATTTCTAGCCCAAAAGGCCAAATGCTAAAGTGGAATCCAGCAGAGTATAAAGAAGTAAGATTGGTTATTTGTACTAGCTCAACCAATTATATTTTTAAAGCTCTGTTAATTTAGGGTGCTATGGTGATACTCTGAGATGAGCCACTGGTTATCCAGACCTACAGTTTCACAGGTCAGGTGAATAATGGATATGATTCCATTATCCATGATAATGGAGGGGGGAAAAAGTTTCCTTCACCTGCTTCTGGATAAAACAAGTATGTGGTCTAATTATGCTATCGAAGGATCTGTTTGAGGAGGAAAAAGGCTATGGCTTTGGAGAATCAAACAGCCCACCATCCAGCTGTCATAAGTCAAGATAAGAAGTTCTTGTTCTTATTATCTGAGAATGTAAATTGGTTGATCTGGGAGGGATGAAGAAAAACAACTTTACTTATTCACAGCATAACAAAATACTGTCAGTTTGAAGTCTACTGATTACTTCTAAGCAAATGAAGGCCTCTTATACTTACAGTTGCCATGCGAAATACTGATCGGCTCAGAATCTTCTGGGAAACCAGCCCCAGCAAAGTGTAGCAGTGTGAAATATAGCAGCAAGGCTTCTGACCTCATAGTAGTTCAGCTGGGAGACTTTACTTCTTCACTTCACACTGTGGAAAATAAACAAAGGCTTAAGGGATTCAGTTTCAACCTGTGCACACAGAAATGCAAAAAGCATCAACAGAAAAGAGAGAATCGTAGAATCATCATCATCAAGACCTTCAGGCCCAACCTCCAACTATGTTTCTCAAATACCTTCAAGGATTGGGATTCCACCCCTTCCCTCAGCAGTCTGTTCCAAAGCTTGCCTACTATCTCCGTGAGAAATTCTTCCTAATGTCCAATCTGTACCTCCCCTGGTACAATTTAAGACTGTTTCCCCATGTCCTATCACTGGTCAACTGAGAAAATAGACCAGAACCCTCTTTGTTCCTTTTGAATAGCTGGAGAGAACAATAAGGATTCTCCTCAGCTTCCATTTCTCCAGACTAAACAGCTCCAGTTCTCTTGGCTATTACATATACATCTTGTTTTCTAGTGTCTTTTCTGCAGGTGATTGAGCAACTCACTATCTTTCTTGCAGTGAGGAGCCCAAAACTGAACACAATATAGAGAGAGCTTTCCTTCTCCTCAAGCCTCTCCATGTAGCTGAGGAGGTATGATGAGTTTCTAAGAAGAAATTGTCCAAGCAGGCCATTTCCCCTGTAGCCCATGCCCCAGCCCCATGCTCCAGTGTGTTCTTGGTTGAAGACAGGCTTTAGTATCTGTGTCAGCTGTTTATATGCAACAGAGAAACTTCATGCCCTGCACTGATCAATAGCTGAGACGAGTTTTACAGCAAATACTGAGACTGTACACTCTTTGGTTTGCATAATTAGATGGTGACATATACAATAAATAAATAAAAAACACACTACATTATTCTGGTTAAGAAGAGATTAAGGGTTATGCTTCAGGACTGATTCATATCCTCTGGAGCAGTGAATCAAGTGAAGAAACACAGAAAGAGCTTGATGGAGCATGCAGAACATGTCAGTGGGCTTTGGCAGAAAAATATGTACTCATAAATTTAGGTGCCATAAAACCAATACTCCAACTTGAGATAGAATAAGGGAGAGCAGAACTGTCTAAACCCAGCATTTTTCCCTTGTGTTCCACCAATGCATTCACTCATTCACATTTCATGTATAAAAATATCCCTAAAACTTGAATATGAAAGAAACCACAGGAGCCTTTAGATACAGTGAAAGAAAACAGTGCATAATACAGTAAATAGCTCAAAATTCCCAGGGAAATTTCACACAGGCACTGATCTGCAGGGGAAATCGGGGTAAAAGTGGGGTTTTCTTTTCATCCCTTCCAGATTCTCAAACCTTTGATGCTATCTGCCAAAGACTCCTTTTGAATAATGGCATTTTTACAGTAGTCTGTCAGTCACTCCAAATTTACGGGCAGAAAGTCAAACTTCATAACCTACATAGTCTCTGAAACTTAATTTAGAAAACAATGTGCTAACTTGCCCTTCTGAAACATCATTTAATATTAGATAACTATGTCTCCTTTCTCCCCCCCCCAAAAAAAAACACCGCCCAAAAAAGGCTTTACATGTCTTCAGTGTCACATTTTCATTTGCTATTTCACAGACGTAGCTGATTTCTCATCTCATATTGAATTCAAAATGTCACAATAATTAATTTGCCTTACTATATACTTGCTTTTAAGTAAATTTTCTGCTCCTCTAACTGCACTGGAATAGAGAATCTGTTGCAGTGCAATATAGTTCATAAGGACAAATGATTTACTGTATTCTGTGTTTGACTATTACTCAAACACAAATTGGAAACTTCGCTGATTCTCTGTTTCTATTAACAAAAGAACTGAGACTGAGTTAAGCTGAGACTAAAGAAAAAAATCTAACGTGAGGCTATGACTGACACGAGCAAAGTATCAGAGTGATGGCAAAGAATAAAAACAGCAACAATTAATACAGCACAATACAGAAATGTCTGTCTATTATACCTTACATGAGAATGCATGGTGGGAGATAGCACACACAACCCCCAGGAGAAGCCTCCCTGTCCAGCCCTGGTTAGGATGGTAGCTGTGTGTGATTACTGACACAGCCACACCTGCCTGCAGACTCTTTCTTTGCCTGTTTCCTCCATTTGTCTCTTTAATCACCTCTTACATTTTGCCTTTAGTGCTAGCACTCCAGTGCAGGAAGTTTCTTTCCATTTCCATGCCCAGTGAAACCTCATTTGGGCTCCTTGGGGATGCCCAAAGTAGAAACTAGAAGTAAATACCATACTTTGAAATAGTTCCTTTCCAAAGGTTTGAATTAGAGCTAAGGCCCGCATTAGGTGGATTAATTTCTTCACACAATTCTTTGAAACGTAATTTTGCCACCCTTAAAATTCTGTCACTGGAAAGTGACTAAACGAGGTATCCAATCTTAACACAAAAATCAACCTGAATTATTTTCTTGAAATTGTTACAGTCTGGTGCAAAACTATATTCTGAAATGCACATGACCTTATGCCTATTCAACGGGAAGAAACTTATTAAGCAATCCAGTTCTTCCTCTTGAGCTTTATTCACCTGCAGCATCAGCATGCAGGATGGCAATCCAGACCACCTGGCTCACAGTGAGACTGACTCTGGATCAGAAGAACAGCTGCTTGCTGCTACTCCCTGTCAGCACATCCTCCGTTTTCTACGTGTTCCTACCAGGAAGGCATTAAGGTACTGTACACATACTGTTGCCACTTCACCTTAGAGCCCGAAAAACTTTTCTTGTGGGTGATTTTACACCACCACTCTCTTCTTCTCATTAAAACACGCGTACTATTTCACATAAATATATACTAGAGACTGCCGACAGGCAAGTGAACAGCATCCAACAAACTTATGCTGTCATTTTATGTACAAGTTATTGGACCAAATCTTTTTTCTTTTACCTGAAAAACAGTTACTAACAGTTAGCTAACAAATGAGCTGTAATATTACCTTCTAACAAAGATTAGATCAGTAGGTTCTAAGTATGGAATTCCCTGTCACTCTCATGGGTACTTCCTGTGGAGGAAAAGAGGGGAGGAGAGAGAAAAAGAAGAGCAGTTCCGTGTTGCTGTAGTATTAACATCCTTGTTGGAATTCACACAAACCAATGCAAAATGCCTGCTTCTATCTATCCGCATTTGAAGGAGACAGCAAATCTGTATCAATGTCTATGCCAATAAAGTAACGTTGAATAGGACACAAGCTACACCTAAGGTAAGTAAGGCAAGAAAATTCAAGTGTAGTGTTATTTTTGCTTTCCTTACAGTGGTGGAAAGATCTGCACTGTCAGAGTGGAATTTCAGGAAAGTGCTGATTTGAGAAGGTTACACTTATTTTTAGGACAAACATCCTTTTCAGCAAGTCCTCAACTCTGGTTGGGCTCTTGGGAGTGATGCACATGTTCTCAAGTGCAACTGTGCTGAAGCTACTTCTAATCAAAAATGCTTCTAAGCACAGAGGCGGAGAAAGCAAGTGCAGATAGGTGGTGATGTTGGGTGAGTACAGGTACCATCTCAAAATAAACCTTTTTGTAAATGTCCGTGGAGAAAACTTCAGTCAGTGTAAACCACTGTAGTTCATTTTGGCTTTCACTAAGCCATGGCTGCCCAACGTTTGGGCCTGGTGAAGAGGAATTGTCTTGGGCTGGATATATGTAGGCTGCTCCAAAAGTAATGCCTCCTATTCATTTCCGTGGAAACTACAGTTACAGTCAGCACAGTAACTATTTGATAGAGCACATTCTCATCTACAAAACACTATTTTTCAATATATTCACCACCATTAGCTATGTGGTTTTTGCCACTGATGAACAAGAGCCTGCATGGCATACTCATCAAAATCTGCTCCAGGGGAGGTGACACACGATCACTGTTGCCACTGCTGAAATGCGCCACCCACCACTGTCGGTCTCTATAAAAAACTCAGCAAGTGTCAATGAATGTCAATGGGTGCCACTTTTTCTGCGTGGAGGAATTCAATTCCACACCTTTGCTTCATATGCACATCCATTTCAGAAGTCCATTTGTCACACAGCAACAGAATGTAATGGAATACTGGTGGGAAGGTTCAACCTCTACTGCTATACCACCAACATCCACCTCTGATTTTGTGGGTCAACACGATAAAATAGGAGGCATTGCTTTTGGAGCAGCCCTTGTAAAATATATAATGCAGTTAACACATATAAGTGACAAAATTTATTTTAACTGTTAATATTTTTATCAAAACATTAAGAAATGAGAGCAACAAAAACACAGAACTACTGGGAGATTTGACCATGTTTTTGTGTAACTATGACATCAGTCTGGTCCAATAGCAGTGGTTCCAATTCTTGGTGCGTTCTCACAGTGTTCATCAGAGATTTTTGATGAAATTTTACTCTTCCTGTACTACTTCCTCCTTGACAGTAATTATTCAAAATGTGCACACTGCCAAAAGTGATGACATGAATAAGCCGTGATTGTGAAGTGAGGGATATCTTTCTCTGGTAAGACAGGTCTTGTACAAGTCTAGGAGAGAGACAAGAACACATTTTTGAGCGGAATATCTGATTGCGACTCTACACATTCCATTTGAAAATTTGCAGGTCATGTATTTAGTCAACTGAAAATGGAGTTACAAATATAAATTGATGATTTATTCAACAGTCTTGAACCCTATTCTTAAATTCCTTTATCAAAACTGAAAGCAAGGCTGCCTATTCTTCTTTGTTCACAGGAACGTGTTCAGTCAATGTATCTAAATGCATACAATTATTTGCCATAACTTGGGCTGGCACTGCACTGCATCCTTCCCATGTTCTGGTCTCAGCCCAGACAGTGTCAATTGCACACCACACTTTGGTTGTTGTTGAGCAATGAGTGCATGCTGATGACAGCACGGGGCCAGGGACAGCTGCACTGTGAGCTGTGATGGTCTGTATATGCTCTATAGTCTGTGGGTCGGACATGCCTGCGCTAAGCCATACAGACTGAGAGAGAACTGGCTCTCAGAAAACCCATTCTCCCTCTTCAAAATATCCTTATTGCTCCTGTAAGGGAAGCTAGTAGTCACAAGAACAGTGAGTTGTGGCACTGTTCTTTCCTTCACCCTGGAATACAGCCTAGGCAGTAGATTGTTTATGTCTAATGCACGACTTGTAGCACTTAGACCAGATTTCCAAAAAGCCAACCACTCTTCTTTTTGCATTCCTAAGAACAATATAAATACAACTTCATGCAATATAATTCAGTGCTCAGATTCTTCTTACTGAAGTTGGTGACTTCAGATATCTATGTAATATGACCTTTTCTTGTTATTCTATGTTCCTTCCTTTTTGCCATAATGTGATTAAGTATTAATAAACTATATAGGCTCTTAATACACATGGAAATCAAAATTTTGCCTTCTTAGCTATAATACATCTTCCTGTTTGTGTAGTGCAGCCCAAAAGGGAATCAATCAGCTCTGAGTAGGATACCAGTATGGTGCAGTTGCTATTAAATTTACTTAACCTTACTGAAAACTTCCTCACAAATATGAATCTACATATGTATGTATAGATACATGTATGTATGTATAGATACATGTATACATGTATGTATAAATACAAATATATTATACTGTCTTCCAATGTATATGCGTGACACAACAGTATTAATTCAGTAAAAATCATACTGCTGATGTGAAGGATTTTCTGAAGTTTCATGAAAGTAATGATCATTCCAGATCAAAGAGAAAATTCTGGTTTTTCTCAGCCATATTCCTTGTCAGAATCCTTATCTATCTGAGCCAGTGAGAAGCCAATACAGTGAGCTCTGCTTTCTGCTACTTGAACTTCTCAGCATTTGAAAAACAACAATCTGCATGAAAATGGATATAGAATAACTGCTTGGCCAAGGAAATGAACATACTGCTACTGCAAGGCTACTCTCATAACAGGGCTATTGTACTTGCAGCTAGCAAACTCCAGCAAGGTTAGATCCATCACACAAAAAGTCATACAGGGAAGTGCTGACTCCCTGGTATATTCTATAAAAGTGCACAGCCGTATTTGATCTCAAGCACAAATTCAGCAGCAACAGCAATGACACATCTATAAATAACTATCAGAAGAGATGCTCTTCCATGTTAGAAAAACTCCCATCTTTCTGCCTTGGCCTTATGCTATGTTCTGCTCCTCCTGTAAAACCCCAAGTAAAATCAGAGTCTGTAACCATGTCAAAACTTTCCCATGACACGCTAAGCCTGATCAGTAATGGACAGATCTTGTTATATTCATTTCTTACAGACTTTCTTTATACTATGACGGGATGTGTTCACGCAGAACAGCTGCACTTCAATCCACAAATTATTAGGCTTAATGTGAGAATTACCAGTTAAAACAGAATGGCCTGTGTTAGGCATGAACCAAGACCAGAAAACTTAATGGCCATGAAAAACCATGACAGTCTTAAAATCTTGTATTTCCACAAACATGTGGTAGTAACTTACCCTCCTTCAACAGCCTAGAAGTATAGTAAAAAGGGACAGTATTTAAACAAACAGCGAGGAAACAAAAAATTGAAGCTTGATGAGCTTGAATTACTGCGTAAGAAAAAACACGTGACCAGAAAAAGTAGCAGCACCTGTGAACTGACCCACAAAATACTCAACAAATAGCCCATCTTATTACATTCATCATCTCTTACACTAGGAAAAGCAAAATGACCATAAAAAAAAAAAAAAAAAGAAATGGCAGGAGAGAAAATGACTTGAGTTGTATAAGAGGTAAAAAATAAATGAGATTTTCTGGCGAGGGCTTTAAAAGCATGCAAGTGAATCAGACACTGTCTCATTGAAAGAGATTTAGAGATGATGATCTACCTATTCATAATAAAAAGCACATACTGTTCCACACACATGCTTTGCCATGCTGAAGGCAGGGTGCAGAAACCAGCCACCCAACCTGAATTCTATTCCCTACTACAGCACAGATTAGCCATCTGACACTGACAAGAAACCTTTGCCTCCTCTGGCTTACCAAGCCTTTGAAAATGTGAGTGGAGGATGCTTTTACTGCTATTTACCCCTTTACATTCACAGTTCCTAGAAAGCGAAAGACAAGAGTTCCGTGCAAGTCAGGGAAAGGAATTAGTAACAACACAACAATGCAACAACAACAGCAACAAGAAGAAGAAGACAGGAATACAACCTGTGGGCTGCAGCTTCCATACAACAAGGGCAGCAAGGACAGTGCTGTGGAGCTGTTCTGGAGTGCATTTGTTGTCTGCGCCTATTTGGGTGGTGGGCTGACCACCTCACAAGCACCTCATGTGGCTGCACCTGGCAGCAGAAGGGATTGTGCAAGAAGCCCAGGCTTAACAGCACCATGGGATCAGGCAGATGTGAGTGAACAAAAGCTCAGTGAGTGCTTGGGGAGCTCTGAAGACAGGAGAGACAAGTGGTTAACAGCAAGATACAGCACAGAGTGCCAGACATGATAACTGAATTGGCACATGGCAAGGCAATGGCCAGGTTGGCCAACTCATTTTCTCTTGTCGTTACCCTAACTAGTCTTGCTGCTCAGCCACCTGAATGCTGGTGCAGATGGCCACAGAGATTTAATGCCAGCTCTGTGCCCATCACCACTACCAACATCTTTCTGTGACCAGCAGTGCCACCATCATCCATCTTTCCTCTCCTGTCCCACTCCTGTTGTCTCTACAGCTGGCTGGTCATTTTATGTGGCCAAAAAAGCACTCTAGCACTCCAGGTATCTGGCCCTTCCACAAAGGAGGCTGGTGTGTGAACGTATTGGGTGATCACCACATGGTAGATCAGGGCCTTCCCTGAATGCTGGGAGGTAGGCAGTGCCCAAGGGAGGCTACCAGCCCTCCAACATCCCTTCTGACCCTTATTTATGTGTGTGAAGCACATCCCTCCTAACTTTCTCTGCATATCAGAGTTTTCCCCAGCTGTAAGAGGAATGCATGGGTGCCCTCTGCTATACATACTTTACTGCCATTTTAATTGGATTCAGCACTGCTTACTGATTGCCCAGCTGCTGTGGGCTGCATGCCAGATGTGACAATTAGGCCCAAGGGAAAGACACCAATGAGAGTGATTTTGCCTCATATAGCAATCAACAGCATCTACCTTTATTAAAAAGAATAATACAAACTTTATTACCAGTTGGATGAAACAGTCATAGGGGCCATGCATAGCTTCCCATTATGATCTGCCAAATTTATGCAAAGCAAAGTACTTTTCCAGTGAGTTTTCAGGAGTATCTGCTTATTTTGTTCAGGTCTATGCAATCATGAGTTCTCACCAGCTTTCCTCTCCCTGTTTGCAGCATTACAAGGCCATATATCAAGCACCGTAATGTCAGCTATGATATGTAACATCATTACCTCCTGCCTCAGTAAGTGATAAGCTGAAAAGATTTGGACAACCCTCAGGCAGAACTGATGAGCCTCGGCCTGCAGAATGGTAGTAGCAGGTGTCAAGTCAGTAGGCAAAACTCAGCATGCCTAATGCTATCAACCTGTCTTGTCAAGATCAACATTACTGTTTGATCCAGTGCAATATGAAAAGAAAACACAGAGAACAAATGGAGGCCTAAACAGGAGAAATCTTCTGCTGACCCGGGCAAGACATCCCTGATGAATGCAGCGTTAATAGGATGCTGTTGTTCAGAGAGGGAACAGTCAGATGGAAGATGAACATCTCCCAGATGGAATTAGAAGCATCTCAGGCCTATCGATTTTGGTTGTAACCTTCACTGTAAACAGTCCACGGGGGCCTCATCAGCCACCTGTTCAGTGATATTTGCATTGAAATATAGAGCCAAAGCAAATGAGAAAATGGCCACGGTTCCTTGCTGAAGCATCTGCTCTTTTCCATCCCTCTGTCTATGCATCACCAGGAATAGCAAAGGTACATGTTTTAGAGGAAAGGGTAACAACAGTGGCACAAGCTCTCTCACACAGCACCAGAAACAATGAACACACCATTTGTTATGATGTTGATGGTGGTGGTAGCAGTATTATATCATGCAATATTTCACTTTCTAATAATTGCTCAATTTTATACTGAAATCACGCTTGCCAAGACTGGGAGGAAAGCCATCTGTGCTTGGAAGATGACTGCCAAAAACATTTGCAATTTTATTTTGGGGTTATAAACCTGCAGAATGGAACAAAGGCAATACCTAAATAATCCTTGTCACTCACCACCCCCAACCACACACAGCAACAGACCTAACCCTGAAACAGCTTAGCTTGTATTTTCAAAGATGTCTTTATTTTTTTTTAAAAGCCTCACATTTAAGAGACAAAAAATCACTCTGTTGATTATTTGTAGGATTTCAGCAAACTTCTGTCAAGGTTTTGAATAGATTTAAGGGTTAAATGTAACAATCGCTGCCTTTTGAAAGGAGAGAACGCCATCTCTAATATATAATCTGCTGTTTCATCTCAGCATGCTTAACAGAAAACAGATACACTCCCAGCAACACCATTACTTTCCCCAGCCCTCACTTTGCCTGGGAAATATCAGTACCCATCAGCTGATCTTCCATTCTCTCAGCTAATAGATGGAACAGAAATTACGTAGCTGTAGGTGACCCAAAGCTACAATGGGAGTGAAACATGGCTTCCTTTTGTTTTCCCTTCCTTTTAGATAATAAAGACGAAACATGGAGCCTGCTGTATTTTCACAGCAATACTGACAATTGTCACTGGTTAAAACTTTGACACAGCCCCACAGACTTTGTGCCAGCTGCCATGTGCCTGCTGTAAATGTAACATTAGGGTCACGCAGTTCTCCTAAATCAGTCTCTCCAACTCAGCCAGCTCTTCAGGACAGGTTTCCTCAGTTCCTCAGCACTTGCTTCCTTTCACTGCTGGTATGTACTTAAATGGATTCCAGCCCTTCTTCATCTTCTAACCAGAAAGAAGCCTTAAATTACAAATCCTCTTATGTCTGTGTAACAGATCAAATTGATATATAAGAGCAGAGGTTAACGCTGAAGAATAAATTAGGATCCCACAGAACATATTGCTGGGCTTAAAGCACCTAATTGCTGCTTGTCATCACAACAAAAACCTCTGTATTGCTTTTGTTGGGTTTTTGTTTGTTTTTAGAGCAAGAAATGTGATGCTAACTCATCAACCATGATCTCCAGCTGTGTTCTTCAAGAAACTTATTTGGAATGAAAGTGATGGGCACCATTTTAAAGTGACAAGACAGCAGAGAAACGCAGATCCTCACATGTAAGTCAGCTGTTAAATAATCTGACCACACTGCTTAGCTTTGTTGCAATTGGACTTGCTTCAGCCGTAAGTACATTTCTGCAGAAATTGACTCAATAACACGCCTTCATTTACCCTGAGTGAAATAGCAAGTTCTGCCAGGCTATTTTCCAACAGGCACCACTCCACCTGGGTACGAAGCAGTTTGATACAACAACGAATTGTTCCCCTGCCCTCAAAACGTGAATGAATTCTACTGTAACACTACAAATGCTAAGAATGGACATTGACATCCATGGATTAATTGCTCCGGCAGCCAGTGCTACGCTATGCAGTAGTGCTTCACTCAAGAGGAGCCTGTGGTCAGCTCAACACTGCTCTGCATTGCAGCAGCATAGTCATGGCAACAGCACAGTCTAGGCCAGACCTCAGCATCCCCTGCCGTGAAGGCTACTCAGCACAAAGAAATGCAAACACAGTGGCCAGCAAGCCAGCTCTTACAGGCAAAGAGAAGGGTGAGGCTTTTCCTCTTGGAACGCAGGCAAATTCATCTCAGTAAGTAATGTTTGTCCCTGACAGATAGGAACTGTAGGCAAGCAAAGAGCTTGCAGTGTGTATTTTTAACTTTAGCCCCCAACTTGTTTATGAAATCAGCTTTCTCAGGTTTCTCTACACCTTTCAGTAAAACATGAGATTACTGCAAACATGAATAATGTCCATGAAGAGAAGTGTTATCTCCGAGGAAAAATTTAAAAGAGCTGTTGGAGAAGCACACGTGTATGGGGAACAGAACCCACAAACTGCTTAGTGCAAGGAAATAAGCAAATTGAGTGGGAATACCATAATACAACATGACGTGCAATGCCTTTCTCCCTCGGACATCCACCCATCTATCCACATCCCCGTGTGCTCAGGCAGTCACCAGAATTTAAAAGACTCGTCCTTCACGGGAAAGAGTCGTTATTAAAACGTTAGAGAAATTTCATAGATCTCTGTCTTTTGTGATTATTCTCCATTGCCCAATGTTTTTTTGCTGATATTTTTGAAACCTTAAAGAGATAAATTAAATCTGACTTCGAGACAAAAAAAAAGTCTATCTAGTTTGCTTTTCCTCTGAGATGAGCATGATGCCTGCACTAATCCAGTTCCTGCAGTTTGCTAGTAATTGCTGGCTGCAAGTGGAAGTCCCTGGGCTTTATTCTGCCTAGATTCGTGCCCAAAGAATTCCCAAATTTTATATCATAAATAATCCTAATAGCTTTAAGAACAAGTTAGTACAAGAAAGAACCCTATCCTCGAGAATGCCTTTTGAGTAAAGAGTTCTCCTCAGTGGGGCAATATGACACATTCTTCACTCATTTTTCACTGCATCGCAACAGGGTTATGAAAAAGAAAACAGAAGGCAAAGCAAAGAAGCCAACAGATACGTTAAAGAATATCCTATTTTCAGGATACTGCTGAGACAAACTATATTGTCAGTTGATCTGGACATAAGGTTAATTACTGTAATTCAATTTATTTTAAGGGAAAACGCTATATGCAGATATCATCAATTAACCTCGGAATATAAAAATCACAATTCCTGTGATTAATAGAACAGCGTGAGATCACTTTAATTACTGGGAGTCTGTTACTGAGCGGAAATAGAGAATTATATGACGTGATTTCAAGGGCAAACTTAAAATTGAGGCTTGTGGGTCAGAAAAAGTAAAAAGGGATTACAGTTAGACACAGATGAGCCCTTGCACAGGCAAATACACTGCTCTCTTCTTTCGACACACATTCACTCATATACTGAAGAATACAAGCATCCTTACACGTTCGGTCACACCTGCTTCTTGGCACATCATGAGGGAATTAGAGCAGCACAGAAAAGAGAGTTCAAAGCAGCATTGACAAATGCCTGTACTACAAGTTACAAGAGCAATAGCTCTGTTATTATGTGCTTTGCTTCTCTGGAAAAGCTGTGGAGAAAGAGGTTCAGTGTAGCAAGAGAGAACAAGCCCACCAAGTATGACTGCCTGAATAGGGTGTGATGGATGAGCTTCCTCGCAGATAGGAAAAGCCTCTAATCTATTCCCTGGCTCATTGGTGGAGCACTGCGAAGCCATTCTCTTCTTCTCCAGGAAATATTCTCTGTCTTTTCAAAACCACGTGCAGGGTTTTTTGCAAAGGACAATCCAGACTGTCACCCGCATGAGGCAGCAGTGTGTTTCCAGATCCTGTGCTAGGGCAGGCTCAGCGACACAACACTGAGACAAAGACATTTCTATACTGCTCGTGATTCTTACAGCTATTTTAGGAATGACTGGCTGCATTCAGATTCCAAGAGCAAATAAAGAGATACATGGGAAGATAAGTCACTTTCACAGCACAGCAATCAGCTAACGATTGATGGTGGAAACATCATTATTGATACTCCAGCCAGTTTTGTAGAGCTGAAGAAGAAACCTACCATGTGCAACAAACAGAATGTAGGCATCATCCTCATGATAAAACCACAACCCTGTTACCAGGACAGGTGTCCCGTCCTGGGATTCACTGAAGAAAGTCCATCTCTACCTATAATATCACTGTTTGCTTGGGCAACTCAAGACCTATTCCCAAACTTCCTGCTCTTTTCTCCCTCACCCCCAGAACTTCCCTCTTTAAAGATGGGGAACACAGGAAAAGCAAAGGTTCATTAGCTGAGTGCACTGATGTGAATTTAGCAAGACTGCTTGATGAGGAGGCATACACAGTTATGGGTTTTCTGCAAGTCTGCCAGGTGTTTTTGAACCCAGATGAATTCTTCATATTTTGCCTGACAGAACGAAAATTCCGCTGTAGCAGGGGAAGAAGACAGCATAGCTGGCAAGCTGCTGTTGTTATTTCTTACTCTGCAGTTCTGCTGCTTATGTGATTTATATCAAATGCTGCAGTGAGAGTTTCCTCTAACTTTGGGTTGGCCTCAATAACATGGACATTCCGCTGATCAGCTGCCAGGAGCTGATCTGCAGCCAAGACACAAATTCCTGCCAGTAGAGAGAAGAGAAAAAAAGTACAAAAAGATATTAGACAAGAAAATCAAATTATTTTGTAATGAGACTGAGGATTGAACGCACACACTGTGCCTGTAGAGATCCAGTTTGCCACTGAGGTGTAGACTCCATTCCGGAAACCCTACATCAAGACTTGCCTACGTCTGAGATTATGCTTCCTCGTACCATAGAGCAGCAATTCTCCAGCTTGCAGCAGAAACACACACTGTTAGCAGTCACAATTAAAGGACATTGACTTGTTTTTATTTGTAGTACTAGTAATGCTGACCTTGATGTCTGCTAGATTGAGGGCAGCAATTGGAAGTGATTCCCACTGGATTTCAGAGAAAACTGTGGCTGCTGCTCAGCCCATGCCATCCACATCAGCTCATGAGTGATGTTACTTTACCATTTATAAGCCTTACACCTACAAAGAACGGAATTTACTGACACTTGCAATCTCATGAAAGTACACAGCCTTTGATAAAGACTCAGTTACATACTGCTAACTTCACGGCTTTTGGGCTATGCCTTTCCTCTAAAATAAGGAAATGGAAATACCACATCCAACTTTCCTGAGGAATTTGAGGTTGTCCTTAATCTGTCAGAAGAGTAATTGCTTTCTTGGAGTAACAAAATAAGATGCTTTTGGTCCTATTGCACGCTGTATCTCTTCTCATTAAAATTTGCCTTTGAGCGGTTCAAAACAGAATTTCATGGAGATTACTCTTCGGTGGTAAACATCACCGCATCAGCTTCAAGTAAAGGGCTATTTGCACATGCATGTGCCTATAGTTAAACCTGTGCTCATGAGAAACTCAATTTCACAGCATCTATGCCTGTTGACAATTGTTGTCTGTTGACAACTTCTGGTATTCCGAACAACAGGACCGTGATGGCTCAGTGAAAAAGTTTTCAGATCCAAATACAGTACATACCACACAACTACAGAAGAGTTTAACAACGACACTGGAAAAAAAAAATAACAACACAAAAAGATGAGTGTGAAATACAAAAAATAACAACTGGGCAGGAGTTTCCTGGAGCAGCATTTTGGAAGATCTCTCAGTGACTTGGCATCCAAGCCACATGAAGGACCTCCTTCAGGCATTTGCCCTCTTCTGACAGAAAAAAAATTGGTTTGAAAGAAAGCACTTAACCTACAAAATCTTTACTGGCAGCTCAGAGATGCTCTCTTACCTGACATCTTTGTCACCTCAGGGTTCTCAGTAACAGCTTTTCCTAAATAACTGTCATAGGAGCACAATGGTGGGAGAAATGGCCCAGAACTTCCCCACACTCTCAAAAACTTCAAGAAAGGAAGCTCTGCATTTAGTGTACTTAACCAGTAAGCTACTTACTCTTGGACTCAGAAAGACATCCAGATACAGAACCAATGGCACTCTCTAAACATGATGATCAATAATTTTGAACAGCAACAGTGAAAAATTTAAATTTCGACTATGTTCTTACCCATTTCAAAAGTAGGTTAAAGAAAAACAGGTTGTCAATTACTAAACCACCTCCTTCAGTACTGGGGCCCACCACAACTTCCCTCCTTAATTTGAAGTCAGAAATCACTTTTGTTTGCTTTTTCCTCAGCAAATAACCGTATCTATTTTTCCCTGCTTGTGTTTAAAGGATTCTTTGTCCCTCTTGAACATGAAGAAATAACCTTCACAGGATCTGCCTGGAGGACCATGCAGTTGTGAGAGGCAGCAGGAGCACGTGGCTAACAAGACTAATTTGACAACTGAAAATGCTATATAAAATGTTTTCATAAAGAACAAAATTTTTTTGTGAGAGTGAAAGCTCTGATGCCTCACTGGTTGAAGCTGCAAGAAATGACTGTACGCTTCCTTTCTTACTCTTAAGGAGCTCTCCACAATCTCCTTCCTTCATCACAGTTACTTCCAGGGACTTTCTCTCGTAAAAAAACTTGGCTTTCCTCACACAAGAACAGATTTGGCTTTCCTTACACCAGAACAGATTACTCCCCTTACTCACACACACCCTTACGTTCCCCAAAAAACTGAGAACGTTATTTCTGCTGCAAGCTCATGAGGACAGATGGTATCTTCCGTCCTTATTTTGGGAGAACTGTAAGATCACTAATATAAATATTAAAAAAAAACCCCCAAAACTACCCAGCTCTTGATGATCAAAGGATGATTAAACTTGGTAAACAATTTTTAACATACATTTTGATAAAGCTGCCTTACGACATTCTCTTTTCTGAATGCTGTTCAGCTCTGAAGCGAGGTGTTACAGGGAAGAATTGGGATAAAGAGATGCATTTGGGTAAGCGAGAAGAAGAGGAAGCTGCTTCCTTCCAGCAAGCTCCCTGTTTTTCCATCATGGGAGACAGACCAACTGGCTTGCTCTTTCTCAATCACTAGAGTTAGGCACCCTGCTTTCCCTTGACCCCTCCAACAAAGATAATCATTTCCCTTTGCCAGGAACCAAGCACATAGACCCTGCTGTGTACTCTCCGAGGGCAGGACACAGTGATCCAGAAGAACTCTGCCTGACTAGAAATGCAAATAGTCATAAAAATCTTTTCATAACAACTTTCACTGCTCTCTCATCTCTTGCTGTGCATGCTTAGAAATGCACAAGGTCAAACATCTTAGAACAAAAACGCTAAGCCAACACATGCTCCATAGGCTTTTCCTGCCTAAATTTCTCTCAAACAGGATTCATTGTGCTGCTTGAACCAACAGACACAACTTCTCTTAAGAATTTTCCTTCCCAGTATGCTGCTTTCAAGTTATCTCTAAATGTAAACACAGACATAAAAGTGTGCTCTGTTTTATGACAGGCCTAAAACAAAGGTGCTCTAATTAGCAAAAACAGATTTGACTTCAGAGGTAACACAGTTTTGAATGCTAGAATAAGAAACCCCTCCTTTCAGCTTTTCAGCAGCAAGAGGTCTTCCACCTTTCTTCCTTCTTACACCCTTTCCTCTTTGACTCTGCAAATCTATACAATTGATGAATTGATTTCCTACAATAGGAATCTGATTACTGATTGGTACTTTGTCACAAACCACCTGCACAACATCTACAGTCAACTGATGTCACGTGTCAGCTGAACAAAATCCTGTTGCAGTCCCGTCCAAACTATTGTTGCTATTTCTGGCTGGATCCAACTACAGCAGAGAAGCTGTAACCCAGTTTCTGTCTATCACAAATCACAGTTTAGGCTACAGCCCATATAGCAAAATACTGCTGGGGATTGAAGTAGAGAATGTGATCAACACGGCGACCAACAAACAAAAAAAGTGAAAAAGATACTGCTCCAGTGGAAGAATATACAGCTCCACTGGAAATCACAGAATCATAGAATGGCCAGGTTGGAAGGGACCTCAAAGATCATGAATCTCCAACCCCCCCGCCAGAGGCAGGGCCAACAGCCTCCACATTTAATTCTAGACCAGGCTGCCCAGGGCCCCATCCAACCTGGCCTTGAACACCTCCAGGGATGGATGGGGCATCCACAGCCTCTCTGGGCAGTGTGTTTTACCTCAGGAATGCTATATTCTGTGCAAAACTTAAGGGGGGGGGAAAAAAAAAGGCCTTGCCTTGAAAAAGTTTACAATCAACATAGACAAAGGACAAAGGTTTCCTCCCCCAGTTTTACAAGAAGAAGGTTAGAAGCAAATATACAAGTCTTTTTTGACATTGTTCTTTCTCTAAACATTCTAATTACCAGACTGTAAAAAAACATAAAAATATTGATGAGAGTTTCTTCAGCGTAACATCCTCCATAATAATTGACTTCCAGTATCCTGAACTGCTGCTCAGATCAACAGAGTTTTAGGCCTGAACAAATGCACTGAGTTGCTGACCTCCACTCCAACACAAAGCCTTTCAAAATTCAACCACCCACTCACACACATGCATGGATGAGTTCCTCAAGATAGACAAGTTACTGTTTGCAGTTTCTGTTTCGGCAGGGACATGGCTTTGGAACACTGTTTTCCAATTCAGAAAGCACAAACAGGATTCATTTCACTGGCAATATTCAACTCATAATCTTATATTTGTTTAGTGTTTCCATCATTATCAAGAGATCAGTCAGCTGCCATTTTTTTATAGCTATAGCTGCTGAAGTTATCTAAGTAGCAAAAGACTTGTTATTAAATCTCCTCTTTTTCCTGCAAAGCAGACTGCAGAATCATCGGTGCATAAAAAACCTGGGCAGGGCCTGGGATTGGAATTGCACAATTCACCACTCTGGGTTCAATAACAAGAGAAATGATGCCCCACATTTTTTCAGTTGTCCTATTGAAGTTTTCCTTTGTTCTGCCTAAGCAATCATGTTAAATTGCATTTCATTATTAGATTCCAACGGCTCAATACTCCAAACATCATAACAAATTCACACTTAAAAGAAAAACTCAGTCACAATTCTAGGACAAATTTAAGGTTGAACATGCAGTTACCTGGTGACAGAACTAAAAGAATATGGTTTCAGTCAGCAGCCATTAATTTTTCAGTTTCAATTCTAGCAGCAGTGAGACATTATTAAACAATACTTTGTTGTTTAAAGAAAACACCACAGACAAAAAGAAAAGAAAAAATACAACCCTGCACGTTAGAGCTTTCAGTTAAAGTCACAGCCAGATCTTGTACGATATAAACAGCAGCAGCAGTTCCCTTGAGACTGCAATGTTACACACAAAACACTCCATTGATGTCTCTGAGGAACCAAAGGAGGATGAAGGTCTATTTTATCTAGCTATTCTAATCCTCCAGTTGCTTTCTCCATAATCAGCACTTAGCTTCTTCTCTAACCATAGCAGCAGCCTACAGCCCAGCTACTCACTGCTTTGACTTGCACTTAATACAGCTCTGTAAGTTTCACTTCTAAGTATTTTCCTAAGTTCAAAATGTTGCTAAAAATACACTTTTTGGAGTATATTAATCTGTGTCTTCGATATCCAAAGGCAGTGAAAGCTTCTGAAAGAAGTATCTCAAAGGCAAGGAATAAACACCACCTGATCTCAGTCTTGCATTGCTTGCCATTTACCCTTCCTCCTCCCCTTATTTTGCTGACAGCAAGATGGACAATACATGAAAATTTGATTCTTGGTAAGCTGAGTCATGCAAATTAGCCTAATGAAATAGATGACTTTGTGTATGTCTCCTTGATACCAATTAAGCTCAAGTATCCACTCAGGTAATGACTAAAGCAATACCATGAGAGATCGTGTAGAAGAGTCACAGCTATACTTGTCTTTCTGAACAGCCCTTTACTCAGCACTTAGGTCTATCTCAGATCCCCCTGGCCAGGAAAAGCAGGCCAGCTTCCAAACAGCAGACAGAGGCAGTTAACTGCTTAAGACATGACTGAGGCAACACAGAAATTTGCTGCTGCTTTACACAGTTTGGACCTCAACATATAAAGGAGATAGACCTTTGTGCTTCCAGTTTTGAAGGCAGCATACCGGTGCACTGCAAGAGGCTGCTCTAACTCTGTAATTATAGCCATCTTAATAATGATCTGTTAGATGCCTGCCTACTGCTCATGCCCAGACAGTTTAATCACTATGCATTCAGTTGTAGAGAACTAGCTATCCTCCCTGTCAAGTGAAACATGGGACATGTTGTGTGAAGGCGGTGTAAATGAGCACCCCCTGAACTTGCTGGCTAATATACTTTCATTATTTAAAGCCTAAACTATAAAACAGACCAGTGCTGCATCTTACTACAAGAAGATGGCTCACCTCAGCTGCATTAGATTAACAGTCACATCATACCAGGCCTATACATACATTATTTATTGAGCACCAGCTGTGTGCTCGGCACTGTACATACACAGAGGGATGCACTCTCTACTCCTGGGAAGCTTTTACACTCTAAAGTAGTGGAATTTGGCAGTCGTTCTGCATGCAGGAAACCTATTAACTTTGCTACAGGGCGCAGTTGCAGAAGCTGGCAGTAAGGAATTCATACAAACCAGTACCAGTACCCAGTGGTAGTTGCAGAGAGATGGAGTGCCCCTGCATGGACTTGTGGACTATCAGGCCTTGTGGAAACTACTGCGAAGATCAACACAGAAGAGCTATGAATATACCTGAGCATGTGTAAAGATGCAGAAAGTTGATGCAGTACTACAAGCTCCAGCACTCCTTTGTGCTGGTGACAACTGCTTCTCTCCACATCTCATTGCTTGCAGTGCCTTAATCTGTCCTCATACTGTAATGTTTTCAAGGCAGTACTGATCCAGCAATGTACATCAACAGAAGAACTGATGTCCAATGCTCTCCAGCGCCAGGGAGTTATTAAGACTCTTAGGTAAACACTAGGAGCTGGTTTAATGTGGGATGATGACATGAATCACCACCACGACCTCCAAGATGCATTTTATACTTGAGATGGAATCCTACCCTCAGATTCCTACAGTGAAGAACAGAAGTGTCTGAAGGTATAGTTATACTTGCATACAGTGAATGGAAGAATATGGAAAAGAAATGGAGAAAAGCAAGGCTGAAGTGAAACAAAGTGGGTAGACCTGGGTACACGAAGTGGGGAGCAGTGAAAAAGAAAGCTAGGCTGCAGGTTCAATATGGAGGGAGGGCTGTCATGTCACCTGAGTGTGGAGGTGTGAGAAATAACTGGTAATGCAAATGGGAGATGGAGAGAAAACTATAAAAATGAGAAGGACATTTTTAAATGAACATAGCTGTAAGAAGGCTGAGAGACAGGTGGACGGATGCAGATACGTATAAAGGAATCTTCAGAAGTGAAGGAAGGCAATTACAGGCAAAGAGAGAAGAAAGGGAAAGGATTCAGAGGAAATTAATGAGAAAAGAGGAGTAAGAGAAGGACATCAGCTGGATGGGCAGAAATTAAAGAGAAAGAAAGAAAATCGTTAGTGCTACTGTTGTACATTGCACTCATTTTCATTTGGAATCTTGGCTTAGAAATTGGATCTCATGGACATGAGCTGTTTTGTTTCCTTACTAACTCATCAACTTTTTAATCTTACAGAAATAATTAAAGGAGAGGGACAGACACAGGGCACTCTTCTGCATGTTGACTGATGCCATCAATTAAGTAGGCAAAGACGCTGCAGTCCTGCAGCTGGTTCACAGGCAGATTGCAGGTCCCAGCACCACGGCTGCGTACAAGCGCAGGTTCACAGCCTGGACCAAAAGGCACTTTCTCGTTGTTTCTATCAGCTTTCCTCTGGTCATGTGTCACTGCCACTCCTTTTTATCAGCTTCTAAACCACAGAAATACACGAAAGCACATTAAACATTTCCTTAGATGTGCTTTTCCGTATCAGCAATCGCTGCAGTTGTATTTTGATAATACACAAAAGGAACAGCAGCTTTCAGATAATGACTGGGAAGGCAGGTCGTCCACCAAATAACTATATCACCCTTGTGAGACTTAAAAAAGCTGGAGATTTACTGAACCAAGGGAATTTTGCCTGTGATGAGAATTGCCCTCATGTTTTAGAGATGAAGAATTCGGAGTCTGGACCCAGCTCCTCATGTGTATCCATGTGTGGCTTGTTTATATAGTAATTGTGTCTGCTGCCTGCAACACATGGTCTTGTTATAAAAGCACGGGAAAATGTCTACCCAAAGAGCACTATTATCCACCCCCAACGGAGGCTGCATAGGAGAGGATTAACAAACAGCCCATGAGGAGGGGAACAGACTGCTAATCCTGCAGGTGGAATGGAAGGACAGAGGTGGGGGAGAAACATAGACAATGGGAAGGGAACCTGGGAGAAATCAGGGGGACAAGAATAGAAAGCCCAACACATCATGTACCTAACTTGTCTCACGAGAGCTAGGAAGATAAATCTAGAGATAATAGACCTCCATATTCATACAGCTGCAAAGAGAAACATCCTTCCCATGAAACCATTATAAATCCCTAATCCTCCGGGTTGATTTAAAAATTGTAACTCAGCTGTTGCAATTTGTATTGCACTGGAATTTGGCAGTCCCGGATATTAAATCAATTCCACATGAGAATGGGACCCACAATACTCCATTTTATAGCCTGAAATTGCACTTTCAAGGGTTTTAGATGCTTTCCACACTACTCCACAGTGGAAGAAAGAGTAGGGTAACTTTTAAAGCTAGTGATCATTTCAGTTCTCAGTACAGCCAATGGAAAGATTCCCACCAGATTTAAAAGACTCAATCAGAAATACAGGCTTTGGAAATTGCTTTAGAAATTGTTCTTTTAAAAAGCAAACAAGTGAATAAATATGATGCATAAATATTTAAGATTTGGGTATCTAACTCCAGAACATGTGCAATAGATATTTGACATTGGTATACTGCTTACCAACCCGGCACACAGTTACACACCACACTGCTGTAGCTTGCACACGGTCATTCATTGATTTGCATGCATTTTACATGCATTTTTTTTCCAATACTGTCTCAATTTAATGGGGTAACATCTCCCTCACAAGGTTGATATTCCATACAGCAAAGATCAGGAGCTATGCACTCAAACTGTTACAAATACACAAACCCTGGGTCTGGATCCTGAAAAATGTAGGCAGACGCAACTGCCATTTAATTTAATAAACTCAATGGGAGTGTAGCCAGCAAGTCAGACCTTAGGAAATTAATTTCCACACTAGCTAGTCTGCTAGTTTATATTATAGGATGTGTAGGGCACTGCAAAATGCAACGTACCAAATTCAGCCTCGCACAACCCTACAGCAGGAATGCTCTGTTTATTTATATGGAAACGTTACTACTAAACAAGCACTGGAACCAGTGAAGGCTGGTGTGCTAGGAATTTGTGTCTTGATGCTGATGTCTTTAAAAGGGCAGAGCTCCCCATGTTCCCTTCTCCCCTCTGGAGGCACCAGTGAAGCCGCACTCCTCTAACTGTCTTCCTGACCCCATGAAACTCACAGGACCTTGGAAAACCACCGTTGTGCTGGCACTGTGGGCTAAGTCAACCCAAGCCCTCAAAAGTTACTGTGGGAGAGCTGACAGCCACACGTGCGCAGACAAAGTGATCACAGAAGCCTTTTTCCTTAGGATGCTAAAAATACAGCCATTTGCATTAATTGCACAGAAGAATTTCAGCCCTGAACTACAGCAGGAATTGTACCCCTCGCTGCTCAGAGCCAAATTTAGCCCCGGAGACTGAATGAGGCTCAGCTTATCTCTGAATCCCCTCAGTTCTGCGGGCTTTAGACACTTCCTTCACGCTGTCTTCACACAGTTGTTTGCATTTAATGAGAAACAGTTGAGTTTCCTGTTAACTTGTAAGCAAAGAGCCCTCTCCATGAGCTCTGGGGTCCCTGCTTGTCTGCCTTTAAATAGATGGAGCTCACCACATACCGGCTGCCACTTGGCGAAGAAAGGGGTGTTGTGCCGGAGCTCAGCCCAGGAGCCCAGCAGCACAACGCCCATTGCCACTGCAGCCCTGCTTGGTGTGGGGAGGTGGGCTGAGCACACAACAAGCACTGGCTGTCAATGTCAGGAAGACATCATTGTAGAAAAATCCTGCAACAGATGCTGGCGGGCAGACAAAAAATTTGTTACTTATTTACAGGGATTTTAGAATGGGAAAGGCGCAGGGGGAGAAAATACCTCAACTCTCCACATAGAGATCTGGCAAAATCCCAGACCCAGCTAGCTCCTCCTGAAAAGCTCAGTGTGCCAGTGCTTCCTTCAGGTACTATGACTGTGTCAACAGCAAGATGTTCTCAGCAGCTGAGTAACAGCTGCACAATACAAGCAGCAACTGAATGGTTGAACAGCTCTTTATAGAGGCATGGCGTGATAAAAACCTGGTGTTCTTTTGTGCTTCATAAAGCCTCTACTTTGCTGACTTGGAGTTCAAATCTCATGGGCTATTAGGAGAAGGAAGAAGGACAATGCATTAACTTGCAGGGGAGAAAAGAATATGCTGGAAACCAAGCCTGTACTAGGAGCTGTGTTACAACCTCAATACCAAGCCAGAAGCAGTTTTCATGTCAATTAGAAGGTATTTTGGCACACAGTGCCAAAAGGATCAGGCCTTTAGTCACAGTACATCTCAAGCCTGATCTACATGATGAGGTAGAAGCAGAGCACTGTCCCCTCACTAGGTGTGCTCACCAGGAGGAGCAAACATGGGAGATGCAAAACTGTCACCAAATGGCAGTCCTACAGTTTACTGTTTAGAGGCTGGAAAATGCTTTTTGTTTTCTTCTTCAGATCCCAATCTTTTCTTTCCATAGAACAAATAATAGCCATATAAACAAGAGGTGGGAAATCCCAGCTAGGGCAATGAGTCAAACCTCGTGTGAGCAAAAGTAGGTTACTTCTAACTCATCTCACTCATGCTGAAGTAACAATAAGGTGGAAAAACAAGTTTCAGGAGACTATGGTACCATGGCAGAGCAGGGCTGGAGTGGCTGGCTGTTCATAGTGGCAAGCCAGAAGCCAATGGAAAGACATGGTAACCAAGTTTACTCTTCTCAGGAGCTCTAATGTCATCTTCTTTACGCTCAAATTTTCTCCAAGAGAGGGATGTCAGGCACCATACTGAATGAAGACACCGCATAGATGCCACATTGGTAGATCCCAGTCCATAGCATGTTAGCTTGTGTTTGTCCTCATCCTCCCTTGAGAACATTGATGAGTCTGCTGATAATCCCACAACTGCATGAGGCCTTTATTACTCACCTGCAAATCAGCATTGGTGTACAGTACCTGCTCACAAGGAAGTTACAAGGGAGGCTCCATTGATTCTCATAATTAACTTCAAGATAATCAAATGAAGGATGCTAGGCAAGCCTATGTTAATGTTACTGTTCCCTGGAAATTCCCCCTTTTCCTAGTTGGCACAATTCTCCCTCTTCCTGTTTAATTTTAATCTCTTTCAGCCCTTGGGTTACAGTTTATTGCTCCGTCTCTAAACTTAGGCAAAAACTCTTTGCAAATAAATCTCCACTAGCACAGTTGAGTCAGTGTTTGAGTTTTTAGTGTACAGTATGGGAATTAAAACAAGTTATCCTGTCAGTAATATAAAAATCCAGTTCTCTCATCCCTGTTGCAAAAGCTTTTTATAGAGCTCTCTAAAAGAAGACTAAGTGTTTGAAGGTCGGCAATTGGTTTTGTGCCATATGTACTTAAAGCTGAATATCCCTATGAACACTTGCATAGATTAGCACGGGGAGGGGCAGGTGCAGGATCTAGTGAGAGAAGGTCCAGAAGTTGAGGAAAGCTTGAATTGCATGCTGGCCTTGCTAGAGTAAGCTGTTAATTAATAAGAATTAGCTTAGACTAAAAATTCCACACGTGTTGGAAGCAAAATCAAACAGTGCAGCCCTTCCATCTATCACTCCTGTAAAAACAATATTGATAAGGAAAACAACAACTGCAGAGATTTCATCTGAAAGCAGCGATGCTCTGAATGAATAGATGGGGTACTAAAAACACAGTTAAAATAATTGCTAAAAAGGAGATTGCCGTGGACACAGCAAAGGGTTAATTATTATATACTGAGGTGATAGTCCACCCACATCGCTTTTGTCTGCAAGTACTTAACACGATATTGTCATTACAGGTTCAAACACAGAAGCAGTTATAGCACACTGCTGGTATCTTACACATGGCGGTATATCTGTGACGTGAAAATCTCTTAAGTTCTGTAAGCCTTAAAGAAGATCGATTTATCCGTGCAGGAATTCTCAAGTGTAACTGTATCATGCCCTTGTTAGCATGCTTTTTGTTTTGTGTAACCTCCATTGCTAAATTAGCATTTTCTTATTTCACTGAGCTGCTTTACTCTACCAGATGTCATAAGACCTCTTTAACTTAAAGAACTGCAGCATTCAAAGATACACAGCAGACCCGAGACTGGTGTGCTGCAGAAAGTGATCCTGGCTGACGTCTGCTCCCCGCCACGGAGTGACTTTTGGTGAAGCTTCAAGCTTCTAGTTTCTGACAAATATACACCTTGGGAACCAGAGGGAAGAATACTGTGCTAGTAGTTAGCAAAGATAAGGTGTAAGCTCCTGCTGTTTAAATTTTGCTCTGCAGGACAATTCCATCCTCAGCTCCCACTGAAACAAAGGAAACTTACCCACCTGCCAGCAGCTCGATTCATACTCAACAACGGTGTTGGTTTCAGCAGTGCAATTCCCGATTTCCTCCACTGTGAGAACAAAACAAGATACAGCCTTCTTTTTACTGGAAGTCAATGGACAGCTAACCTCTGAGGTTCTCGTTACAAAGCGTATGTTTTTAGCCTCTGAAGTGCTTTGGAGGCCTTTACTCCAGAAATAATAAATAATGAATACAATGTATCTATCTGTAGCCCTTATGCTCCATTTTATTTGCTATTTTTTCTGTTGGGCTAATGACTGGGGGAGCATAGTTTACAAATGACTAAGATGCAAAAATCAAGTGGAAAGATTTTTTTTTTTCTTTTCCAGAAGCACACGTATAGAAGTTACAGTCCTTTTCAGGTCAAGGAACGCTGATGGGCCAGCGGTGCGCTACCGCAGCCTGGAAGGCCAACAGTACCCTCAGCTGCATCGAAATAGGGGTGCCCAGCAGGGACCGGGAGGGGATTGCCCACCTCTGCTCTGCTCTTGTGAGGCCCCATCTGGAGTACTGTGTCCAGGCCTGGGGTCCTCAGCACAGGAAGGACGCAGAGCTGTTGGAGTGGGTCCAAAAGAGGGTCGCGAAGACAATCACAGGATTGGAGCACCTCTCCTATGAAGAAAGGCTGAGGAAGTTGGGCTTGTGTGGCTTGAAGAAGAGAAGCCTGTGGTTGGCACTGCGGCCTTCCAGCACTTGAACGGAGCTTACAAGCAGGAATGGGAGCGACTTTTTACATGGTCTGATAGTGATAGGACAAAGGGGAACGGCTTTAAACTAAAAGAGGGTAAGTTTAGATGTTAAGAAGAAATTCTTTACTCAGAGGGCAGTGAGGCGCTGGCACAGCTGCCCAGAGAAGCTATGGATGCCCCATCCCTGCAGGCGTCCAAGGCCAGGTTGTATGGTGCCCTGGGCAGCCTGAGCTGGTGGGGGCAGCCCTGTCCATGGCAAGGGGGCTTGGAACTGGATGATCGCTAAGGTCCCTTCTAACATAAGCCATTCTATGAATTCTGAGAGATCACAGCATTGTGACTACAGACCTCTTTGTGCCTAAGAGGCCTTTTATTTACTTGAAGTTTATAAAAAGTTGTGCAGATTAAACAAGGGGAAAGGCATACGCCGTCACCTTTTAGCAAAATGTTCTTTCAAAGGCAGTGAAGGTGATGACAGGTTTGACTAAGTGCCAGCTGCAACTGGCGCAACTTTAAAGAGTGCAAGAGAGCGTGCTCGTTATTTTATTTTATTTTTTTTTTCTGGCCAGACCTGAGCAACTGTATCTTGGATACACTCCTTGTTAGAGTAGCGAAACAACCCTGTCACCAGGGATTCCAACCAGACTGCCTTGGAGAACCACTTGCCAACTGAATCCAGAGCATGAAAGTTGATCCAACTCTTCCAATTTTTCTCATTCTGCATTTCATTTTCCCTTTTGAGAATTTATCTTCAGTCAAAGGATTAACTCCATATTCACTTCCCCCTTTGTTCATCATTAAAATCAACAAAACAGACTGGGAGTTATTGAAGCATCAGAATTAATATAAAAATGCTTGAACCACTACAGGCTTTCCAGAGGGAGAAGCAGAACGTGCTGCTCTTAGACACACACCCAATCTCTGCACCAGCACTTTTTCTGAGTTCCAGGTTTCAGAAGAGGAGAGAAAGCAGCCTTGACATAGATGAGAGTAAGCAGAGGTGGGTCTGCACCAGGCAGCTCTGTCTGCTACCAGTTCAGAGGGTTGTGAGCACAGACTGTGCTGACAGGGAGCAATGATGGTGACCCAAAATGTTTCATCCTCTGATAAATCAACACTGCTCGGAGCAGCTGAGCAAGATCCTGGGACAAAGTGACAGTCAGGGAGAGTTTTGCCACTGGCCTCACATGTGCAAGTATTTCTCTGTTAAGACTGATGCTTACTCTCACTGACACCAACAGGAAAGCACCCAATTTTAAAGGTAAAGAACAGGAAAGCATGCCTTCTTTTAAGATAAAGATGTTTTTGGTGGTATTTCTGCCTATTTTATACACAGGCTGTTACTTAACAACCTAAAATAAAGGTACATGTCTTGCCGCTAGGGCCTGTAAGTAACTGGTTCCTTAGTGTGCTTATTCTCAGGCATACATCATAGCTAACACTTCATGTAGCTGCAAAGGCAGGAACCACCAAGAATGAAACTACCAAAATGGCTCTACTCTGGTTTTGCTATTAGCACATTCTGGCCAAAGTATTTTCAAATACACAGAAAAATGAGCTCAAGTCTCTCCCTTCAGTGCAAAAACTTTTTGGTTGAATTAGTGGTAGTCTTGGAAAAAAATGAGAAGCAGCTGGAATTGGGATTCCAGATCACTTCCTGGACCTCACCCATGTTTTTCTACTGTTTGCAAAAATAATGCCTCATCTCTATGCCAGGCTCATCGTTTATGAAGAAAATATCTTTATTAATATAATGTGGGAACCAGCAAATATGAATTTATCTGCTTTTTGGAGATCTCCTAGATCTCTGATGTTGCTGGCTTTCCTCAAAGACTGACTATGCAACACATCAAGGAGCCTGTAGATCCCACCTCTGATGCTGTCACATGCTGGAAGACAAAGGCAAGCAGACAATATAACTAGAGGTAAAGAGACAGAAACTAAGCAAAAGAAGGAAGAATACAAAGCAGCAGGCACCACTGCTATCAAAATGTAGAAAGGAAGACAGCTGCAATTACTGAGAAGAAAGAATAAAGGCTTTAAACGAGAATTCTTCAGAGGAAGAAGGGATTTTGTTGAAATGCAGTGAAGATTAGGAGCTTGTCAACACTGGGATCCACAGGAAAGCAAAGACAGTTGAAGAAAGACGTGAATATGAAGTTTATGCTTCAAATATACTAATGTTCCAAAGCATGCAGAGTGCAGTCGAGGTAAGGCCACTTCAGAGTAAGATCACACATATAGGGTTCAACGGATTCTAATTAAACCGTGGTTGCGAGCCCTGTCTATGTCCTGGAGAACAAGCAGATACAGAGAAACGAAGATACGAGAAGATGAAAGGTACAGTGAAAAGTAGAGACCTGAGAAACCGTGGTTTGGAAAAAAAAAAATCGAGATCTTTGACATCCTCATCCGTACTTAGTTTCTCCAAAAGATTCACTGGTAGGAATAACATTTGGCATTGCTGGCAAATAGTAAAAAGTTTCTGCTGAATTTCAGCAAGAGATCACATCCTACAAGGTTCCTGTGAAGATGATGAGGTCTGCTGTGGCTAATCAGCTCAATATCCTGTGTGCTACTACAGGAAACAACGAAAGCAACAAAAGTATTTCAAGGAAGGGAACAGGATATTCCACCTTCCTTGTTCCTGTTATTTAACAGTTTAGCTGAGGCGGTAAGATTGCAGGACACGCACCGGGCTGTTCCTCCACTTACAAACCTGCCTCCCACCCCAATCCTGCCAGCAGCCATTTGCGAGTTCCGCTGTTTCCTCTCCAGCTGCCATTTGACATCCACACACACAAGCTGTTTGCTTCTCTTGCTCCCTTCAGATCAAGGGAAAGCTCAAAAGCTTCCCGAGATCTTTTTCAGCCCTAAAACCACAAGAGCTCCCTGAACAAATAAAACAGAAGTAATTCTTCTCAAATAACTGCTGTTGATGACACTGGTACAGGTAAAGCTAGTACAAACAGCTGCCTGATCATAGAATCACAGAATGACCTGGGTTGAAAAGGACCACAGTGGTCATCTAGTTTCAACCCCCCTGCTATGTGCAGGGTTGCCAACCACCAGACCAGGCTGACCAGAGCCACATCCACCCTGGCCTTGAATGCCTCCAGGGATGGGGCATCCACAACCTCCTTGGGCAACCTGTTCCAGTGCTTCACCACCCTCTGAGTGAAAAACTTCCTCCTAATATCTAACCTAAACCTCCCCTGTCTCAGTTTAAGACCATTCCCCCTTGTTCTATCACTATCCACCCTCGTAAACAGCCGTTCCCCCCTCCTGTTTATATGCTCCCTTCAAGTATTGAAATTGCTTCCACTCAGCAAAGTTTGGAGCCTCTGTTTACCCAGATGTGTTATGCCTCTGGTCACATCAATGAAGAACCCAGTCCTTGAGAGTGCAGGCACGTAAAAACGCTGAGGTCTACAGCAATTGGTTTTCAAATGAAGTCTGGCAGTTTTGCATTTTGAGCACAATGAGTAACAAAAATAAAAACTGCATTCTCAAATTAAAAGGAGTTAAAAAAAACACACACACACAACATATCTTACCCTCTCTTGTTTCACAATAGAGAACTATTCCTGGTTTTGAACTATGAGCACAGCTAGCACGTTCCTGGCCAGTTCACAAGACAAGGTTTTTTGGTTCAGACCCTTTCAGTCCTCTTATCCACCTTTCAAAGGCATACCAGACACAGATCTGTGCTGCAAAAGGACATTCTCTGAAAAGGAACATTCTGATCTGTTTTGCAGAGCTGCCAGGCTGTGTCCTTAGCTATTGCTTCCCAAACCACCATGGTATGGGAATAAAGAAAGGGAAGAAGCTGTGAGCAGCACATCTCTGTACCCTACTGATTTCCAGGCATAGCACAGCCAGCCCCTGGCTGCAACATGAATCTCACACACCTTTCCTAGCACATCCCAAGCTAGGCCCTGGTTACAACCAGGGGCTGCTCTGAATGCCCACAGGTTTCTGCCAGTCTTGGGGATATTACAAGCTACTGAAGGCAACTGGAACTATCTTGTATAGAGTCTACTGCCAGCCTGTTGCTTTTTTTCCCCCTTCCTTTCAAATCATGAAAATTACAATATTGTTACTTTGCTACAGCAAAGAGCCTCAAAGAGCTGCAAATTAGCTGTGTGAGAATACATTCAATAATAGCTACTAACCATTGTGATTTCTGCTAAGAAATTCATTCCAGCTAACTGACTTTATTTCAAAAGTGTCCATAGACAAGAATGGCAGGCTGCAAATGTGGTTTCTATGTAATGTGAAGAAGTAGGACTTATAAAATGACAAGTAATTATCACATACTGTGTTCTATAAAGAAGAGAGATTCCACTTAGCACTGATTTAATATATCTACTTTATCCAAAGGCTATATACTGTTTTTGAAAGCAGGAGCAAAATGCTAATTATCCCTAACATCCACAAAGCCTGTCTGATTCATTTGTGATCATCACCAGAAAAATATTTCTGTTTGCAGTTTTAATACTCCTTTTCAAGCTGATCCAGAAAAACTCACATAAATGAGATAATTTCCTGCAGTATTCCATAGGAGCACTACTACTGCCTATTCCTGGTAATGAAATACGTGAAAACTTTATACACATTGATTGATAAGGTAAAAAATCAGTGAGTCTACACCAAACAAACGAGTGTTTATGAACCCTGGCAGAGCTCTGTGCTAACAGAGCTGTAGTGCACTTGTACAAATCACCGGGAGCAAATTGATGAACTTCGGCATGCTGAGCCATGACAACTCCTCCTGCCTGCACTCCAGTGCCTGCACACACAGGGCTAAAGGCGCTGTGCCTTGTCAGTTTGCTCTACAAGAGCACCTAGTTGCTGTGGGCACAGAGCTGCTGCAAATCCATTTAACAGACAGTGAACGTATTGGCAGTGAATCTGCTGGACAAATCCCCGGCTCTTTAGCAGATTCTTTTTAATAGGGCCACTGCTAGATGTAGTGGTGACTGTACAGCCTACTCGGAGTGACCTTCCCTTCTCCTGTTTTTTGTTCTTGGTCAGCCCTGATTTAGCAGCTTTGGCTCCTACTTTCAAACATAATTGGACTGACATTTAGACACAAGTTCTCAAGATTGTGCTGTCTTTTTCTCTTAAAAGAAAGAAAAGGGTTCACTGCAGATGATACTTCCCAGAGACAGTCTGATTGCTGACGACAGCCTAAATTACTGCCCTTCAGATGCTCCACAAGTTGTAAAAAAGCTATTTCCTATGAGTTGATCTCTTCCCAAATTCCCTCTCACACTGCCCTAGCACTCCTGAATTTTTAAAGTTGTTCTCAGACGCCTCTCATATGGACACACTCAAGGTAACACACAGAAATGCAGATGCTTTCTTTCTTCTTCCATTTTGCTTTTAAATAAAGTCCCAAATGCTTGTTTGCATTTTCCAACTTCTGCTTTAATAGCCACAGGACAGATTGCAGTGGCCTTGCTTTCAAGCGCCTCAGCCTATGAATAAAGCTGTTTAAAACAAGACTTAGATCCAGTAGCTCATTTGCAAGAAAACCCTCACAAAACAAGCCTGGCTCCGAAGTCATGCCGTCAGCTCCATGCTCTGTTTGCTCACAGGGAATGTCTCCTTGTTTATTCTGAGATAGCTGACAACGAATGAACAGTAACACTAAAGTTTAAAAAGTCTTTATTTCTTTGCTCATCGCATCATCCTTTGTGTTGACAGCTGACAGAAACTGACACCTTTCCCAAGGTAACTTCAGAATCACCAGAATCACCTGTTCCTACAGGACACATTTATGTATTTACAGTAAAGTTTTCATACGTGCCAGTGCTGGTAGCTCCTGCAATTTTTATCTTAAGGCTGATGACAACATTTTCCTTGATGCTCTGGCTCCTGTAAGTGTGTTACTAAGTGAACTTCCAGCAGTAGGGGAACTCGGTGGTTCCTCTGAACACTTTACAGGTTTCCTGGTTAAAAATATATGGCAGACCTGGACAGTGGAATTTAGCAACATTGATCTCATAATACTAGGGACACCAGGAAAACAGCACTTGCCTGCTTTCATGTCTAGATGTTTGGAAAGATCATACTTGACAGGGTCTTTCTGGAACAGCAGAAAGAGGATAATGGCTCAGATTACTCCTTTATTATTTTAATATTCCTCCCAGTCCAAAGACAGCCAGTCCCACGGCCTTCCTCCCCAATCCCAGAGGTCTACAGGGATTCTGGATAAACAAGAGCTGCAAGATCTTGTTAAAGGGCAGGCTTGTGCTGCCTATCCTTGCAAGCAAAAGCAGAGATCAGTGGTCTGCCTTTCAGAAGCTTGCTGCACCTTCAGTTGCCAGATTTCACTAAGAAGTCTTGAAAATTCAACAGTTCTGACAGTGGCGATACTTCCTTTAAACCTTTATATATACAAACAAAGCCAAAATGTAGGAGCAAAACCCTGGTGAAAGTAAAACATAAAAATCTCTTTATTTGTAATAGCACAAAAATTATCACATGCATCTCTAAAAAACATTTGCTTAAGTCTTAAACTTTATTATTAAGTAAAATAACAAAACTGATACCTTTGAACCCTTTCTACTACAGATACAGAATGGGCAACTTCAAATTCTTACAAGAAAAGGTATTTTTTTTTTTCGGGGGGGAGGGGACTTTATATATGTTCAAGACCCGCCTGGACGCCCACCTGTGTGACCTGGTGTAGGCAACCTGCTTTGGCAGGGGGGTTGGACTCAATGATCTCTAGAGGTCCCTTCCAACCCCTATGATTCTGTGGTTCTGTGACTTCATGGGACTAAGACAATGTACTTGTCACTAGCCCCAAGCCATCTTTGTCTATAACTGAAGAAAGCAGAATGAAAACAACCTACAGTGCTTTACCTGCCAGTCCAACTCTCCCATGTGCAGCATGTTGTAAGCAGGTCTCTGATAACTAACTCAGATTCCTCTTCTCCATAATCCTACAAAGAAAAATTACTTTGTTCTATCTCCATTTTACTTCACGAAGTCTAAATTAGTTCTCATACATGCTGACTGTTAATGAACTACCGAGAAACAACCAGAGAGCTCATCTTGCACAACGCATCTATCCCTCAACACCTTTTCCCAGTAAAATTTTCACATCTGTAGATTTTCATAGTCTCTAACACAACCTGCTCCTAATGCCAATTTCTAATCCTGTAATTTTCTCGTTTAGAATACATGGACATAAGCACGCAACTGAAACGAACCTCCAGCCTGATAGCCACCCCAAATTCAACACTTGCAAGGATTGTCCAAAGATTACACGGGGATCTACTCTCTCAATTGTTAAATGATACCAAAAGCAGTCCTCTAGTTTTTGGGCTTGAAATTAGCGCTGTGAAGCAAGTGGCGGAAGACACTAAAGCTGACATTATGAAAAGTCCCTGAGAACTACTATGTTGCCAAAGTGCCACATGGTTATCTTGACTTCTCCTTTGCTGTTTTGTTGACTTGATCCTGTTAAAGAGCCAGAGTACCAACAGTAATTTTTTTCATTCAGTCTGCATAAAACATCCTCAAGAAACTCTTTCACCCACCAGCAGACCAGGGCCCATATCTCAGACTGTCCAGACCACCACAGTATTGGCACGACCATACTGGCCATTGAGACCAGAAGTCCACCTACTGGGCTATCCACATCAACAACCATCCAGAGAAGAGTCACGAACAGAAGCACTGCTGAATACTAGTGGCATTCCATGTTTAAGCTAATTTCTGGCTTCGTACAAATTTTTACATGCTTTCACGAATATCTACAATACTCTAGCAAGTTAGCATCTGTTAACAGAGATGGATAGAAAAGGGAAAAAAGGAAAAAACAGTAACTACCTAAAAATTATAAGTCTCAAAATGACTCAGCCTAGATTTTGTAGGTGTATTAATGCTTTCCATTTTGATACCTCTGAGTCACATAAGAAGGAGAGAAGCAGTCTGCTTCTCTTCAGAGGCATTAAAATCTCCTCTGAGCACTGCAAAGTACAGATGCTTTGTAAGAGAGCAGTGTGCACACCCAAATCACCAGACCATCAGCACTTAACCCTATCAGGTGACAGAATCTGTTTTAAACTGGTTCCCTACCTTAGGAAAACAAACAAACAAAACAGTTTTCCCCTGGTAAACGTGCATCTAAGTAGGAAGTTCTTAATTTGATGGTAAAAAAGGCCAGCTCCCTAGCTGAGCTGTTTTGATTTTAAGTTTTGTTGCTTTGTTTTTCCCCTATGAGAAAATGGCAGCCGCCTGCAGCTGCTGAGGAAGACTGAAATGGTTAAAGTAACCTCGAGGGGGAGAATTAGGAAACAAAGTGTAAGTAAGGTGGCTATTTAACTTGTGATTGCCAGTCATCATGGATGTCTCCAAATACAAGTGGCATATACAAAAGCACCAACAAATGCCACAAAAGGACTTCCTCACATTTTTTTTTTTCTTTTCTAAATAGCAAATTTGGTCTTTGTTCAGCTCTACTTTTTTTAAATTATACTGCATTATTTGGCTTGGATGGAACAAAAGAGCATTTTAAAAACTTTATTTCAGTGTTGATAATGTATAAAGCAAACTCAGCAATTGCTTACCAAACCTCTTCCCTCAGGACCACCCTGAAACTCTAAACAAGTCAAAAGGGCCACACTGAAAACCAAATATCAAAGGCACTGCCAACTTTGTATTTTATTTAATTAGACGTCAAGCTCATTAGCAGAGCTGCATGGCAGCATACCATGCCTGCAGCCCTTGCTCATATCAGGAATTGCAGTGAAGGAGGCCGCAGTCGCACATGCCAAAAGCTGCTTGGGGGAACTGGGAGTGGGGAGACCTGTCCTCCTACCCAGCTGGAACGCTGCAGTGCGCTGCTCCAGCAAGTGAGATTTGGCACCTCCGGGGGAAAACCAAGCTGCAGAAACCGCAGCACAGAGGACATTCCCACTCCGTGAACCAGGGCTGACTCCTGCAAACCCGCTCCTCGGTGTCCAAAAGTTGCCTTCTTCCGCAGGGCACCGTGCTGTGAGTAAGCCAGTTGAGCTGTGAGCCAAACCCCACCATCAACAAAAAATACATGTGAAGCATGAGTTGTGGTTTAACTTACAATGCAGCAACGGCAGCTTGGTTCAAGCGGTCTGACACCCAGCAGCATCATTAACAAGTAAGCCAGATCGTAGCATGTTTTCAACACACAGCAAGCAGCACTCTCCCGATGCTCCCTGAACTGTAGAAACTGTCTGAACTAAAGACAACTCCTTGCAGCCTATCCAAGTACAAGCACATCTATCTGACTAATAACAGGACACTTGGGCAAATTTTAGCTTAAAATAAGAACAAAATCTTCGTTTAAAATAATTTGAGGATTCCTTCAGCTCTTTTCTGTCAAAAAGAAATAAAACTGGAGGGGGGAGGGGCTTGAGGAGGCACAGCTGTTGCAAATCAAATTTATTTTATAGATAGCATGTTTGCGAAAGTTCACAATCAGAGCAGAATTAAATCATTTTTACAAAGCATTTATTTGAAGAAGTTCTGTACACAAACTTTGGATATGGCAGAGAGTATTCTCCCTCATGGTTGAGGTTTGGTTTCATTCCTAGAAACAGCTATAAAAAAATTTTGCTCACTTGCATCAGGGTGCATTATTTATGCTTGGTTTTAGTTTTAAGACCTGTGACAAATACCAGATCGCTCATGTCCACCACAAGGCAGGCAGGCAGCCATGCAGACTGCCCTACTACTGCTGGCACACAGCACTCCTGGCTGGCTTCAGAGGTGTTACCACTGCGGTCTTCCAGGACCTGGGCTGGAGAACAGGCTTTGGGCTGCACACTCATCTGGGCATGTCAGGGCTTACAGTGTTGTGCCTTGAAGTGATGATGGTGTCCATGACACTCCTACCTCACCGCCAAGCACAACCCCACGCTTGTCATCTGCCCTAAGACAAACCTTGCTCACTGCAGCAAGAGGCTCAGGTCCACCAGAGATAGCAAACAGTGCTTGGGACCTGCTGCCAGCTTCAAAACATGGGATATGTTTTTAAAAAAGGCATAACACGTCAAAATCTCGCTTTTAGGGAGTTCAACCTTTGTGCTGACCTAGGCTTCTGCCTCCCTGCTGAGGCTGCTGACTGTTTTCCCTAACAGTGCCAGGTGCAGCATTTTTTTTTTTTTTTTAAAGAAGTTTTATTAGTTCAGTGGAAACTGGATGGAAGCCATGAACTTGTTTCACACAGCTGACCAGCCAGCTGCACAGGGTGATGCCAATGCCCTTCCCACAAGGCTGCTGCTGCCTAACCTCAACACTGGCCCAGCGGCAAGAAAACCACACAGCCCTTCAGCAACTCTCCTCAAAACACACATATTGCAAAGCCTCCTTCTATCTCTTTACTAATTATAATTACTGCGTACCAGTCTCTGCTTCACAGAGGTGCCCATCACTAGAGAGGCTTGGCAATGATGGAAACCCTTTTTCTTTTCTCTACCAGCTGTCTGAGAGAGAAGTCAAAGGAATCGTGAGATTTTCCAGTGCAAGAAATGGGCATGGGGACACAGGAGAGTCCCCTCCGGGCTTTATCCCCATCACCTACCAAACTCTACATGACAGAACAAGAAATTGGGCAGAGAGACAAACAATGTCCCTTTCATCTCTGCTGTGCCATCCACTTTTTTCAGTCTTAGCTTCGTATATACTTTTAACAGAGACTCTTATCACAAAGGAATCACTCCACTGCAAACTGCAGGTCTGTCATGAAGTAAAGCATTTCCATCCCTCTTCTCTACTTTACTACCCCCTATCCCTCTGTACCAGTGCAGACAAATGCCTGCAACTGTTCCCTGGGACTCTCAGTTTCTAGAAACCTCTTCTTTCATTAAAATGAAAGAAAATATTTTGAGTGAAGCTTGAGTCCAAAAAACATGGTCAAGATAGCAGTACCTCAACCGCCTTTGCTGTTTTGCTATGGAAGAAAGAAAGAAATCAATTTTCTGGAAATTATTCATAGCTTTCTTGCAGTTTCTCCCACAAGCTTTCAGAGCAGGCATTAACCTGACATACAAACTTTTCCAAGCATTATTAACACTTCAAAGACACCACAAATATTGATGTGGATAAATTCTGTATTATTTATTCTCCTCCAGCATATCCTTCAGCAGGACAACACAGCTTCCCATCCTTTAACCTGCTGAGTTAATGCAGAGAATAGCTCTGAGTTCTAGCAGATTTAATTTAAAGTGATAAAATGTAAGGATTTTTCTGCAGGTCAGGGAAACATCTTGTCCTCAGTTTTTCATTTAGTCTTGATTGATCAGAAAAACATTTAATATTTTTGTACCTTAAACTATAATACAAAGGTATGTGGAGTTCAAAGCAGAGAATGACAGTAGTGACTTTAAGATGCCCTATTGTTTTTAAGCCATAGCCAAACTCATTGTCAGTGTTTCACAACCATTGATGTCAGTGGAAGTACTGCATATGCTCCTAGGAAATCACAGGTTCCAACACAAGCGTGCGATGTCTTATGGAGTGTCCCATCTCTTAAAAAAGTAATGTCTAGTTAGAATTAACCACCTTGTCACGCAGTGGCTCCTCTGTTTCTTCTGAACACCACAGTTACAGAAACCACCTTTTCTTATTCTGTGAATTTGTGAGCCCTTCTCACCTTGCGCTGGTCCCACTGAAAACCCAGTGTCCCTTCCAGAACACGCTCTCCCTATTTCCCAGGCTATTCAGTGTCTATTGAGATGAGCTTGGGACAGATGCCAACAAAGTCTATGGTGCACAGTGGAAAAAACTGGTTGCTTTCAGTCTTCTTAAAGAAGTGAGACCTAGTCAGATGAGACCAAATAGCTGGGAACCTTCTTTATGCACACATCCCCTTTTTTCCATACACAATGCCAACTGCTTGACAACAGCTTTCTACCCAAGGCTTTGTCTGAAATGACTGCAGGCTTACAGATCTACTACTGAAACACAGATTGAGGACAAGAAGAGGTGTGAATGTGGCTGAGAAGCCAGAAATTCTCTAAATCATCTGTCCATACAGCAATTGTAGCATGTGGATGCTAATACAACACCTTTCCTAACTGGTCTTCCACCATGGGCAACCCAATTCTGCAATTGCTGGAGCAGCGCCCAGGAGACTGTATCAGGCAAAGCAGATTCAGTAGAGGCACGAGGGTAAAGACAGAAGGCAAGTCAACAGCCCCCAAATCGGCATGAGCGTAGGCAACTTGACAGTCAGCTGCACCCTTCTGCTGATTTCTATGTATGTGTGAATCTCCAGAGATCAGCAGGAGTGGGAGCAGAATTACTTCAACACATGCAAAACTCCCTCTGTGGAGATCCTGCTTTGAAGTCAAACAAAACAAAGCAAAACAAAACAAAAAACACATCTAATTCCCTCCAGGTTCTATTTGTTAGGATTGAGTCCATACTGTCAGAAGTCACTGCAAGATGGCTGGAAATCCCTTCTGCAATGTGCATTTTACCTGCTCTGGATCCACAATATGACTATTTTTAAGAAGATGAAGGCTGAAAGATGCAGTATCTCAGCAATACACAAATGAAAGGGCTTGAAGCTAGCACTGAATTCACACTGGACTGACCTGAGGTAAATTCCAAGTGTGCATCTTCTCTCAAGAAGTTAAAAAATTGATTGGAAAATTTAAATGGCCTTAGGTAAGTTTGGTCCATATATTTCTATCTGATTCCTAAAAATAAAGAATTACATGAATTACTACTTCTTCTAAACACTGGCACAGCATGAAGTTGCTGCAGTTTGCTCTTCATCTTGCGAAGACTTTTTATATATTTCTAAGTTCTGGAGGCTCTTTAAACATGAGTGTATATAAAGACTCTTTTAAGCAGCATAAAATATACTTCACACGAGTAAGGGGAAGTGTGAGGACTACTGCCAGAAACTATTTAACAGCTTGGAGCAAATTCCACCCTCTTGTTTGAGCAGGAGAAAGAAAAAAATACAGCTTGAAGGAGATAGAATCTCTTTCTATCTTTCCTTCTCTAAAAGATACAGCTAATTTGTCTTAGCACAACCCGTGCTTTCAGCCACCTTTCCCTGTGGCTGTTAAAAAGCTGAGCAGGAGGAGGACAGGGTAGACCAGGTGAATGTTAAGCTGGTACAATGTTTTGCTAATATTCTCAGTCACGGTTTCTGCTCAGCACAAATTGTATTATCTTACATTGAACTGGTTGCACTTGTATAGTTTGATTATCTCATCTGTCCTGTAGATCTGACCAGAACTGTGCAACCACTGAAACTAAACATGAATTTATTTTCTGTAAAAGCAGGGCTAAGACATGAAAAACATGAAAGAACCTTGTTAGCAGCTCCTTCTGTAGGCAGCATGCCTTCCTTTAATCAAATGCATTATAGCCTTTACCCACTGATGTGAAATGACTCGTAGGGCTTTTCTGCACATCGGTTTGGATAACCCACTTTCAAACACCTCTGTGTCTGCATAAGAAAGCTGAAAGCTATACAGCTTCTTATGCTGTAAACAGCAAGACAACATACATACAAAAACACAGTGCCTTTGAAGAGCGTGGCTTGTGTCCATCACTTCCTGTTATTGCTCAATGTTTTTCACTATGCCAGTTATCATCTGGATGCCTGAAGTGTCTGCACTGAGATTTTAAAACACAAGAGGGCAGGGTACATGCAAAGGAAAAAGCAGAGTGTAGTCTCCTATTAGTTTTCACAATGAAATAGCCCAGCTGAACAAGCTGCAGGAATGCTTTAAAAGACAGGCACTGCACTCTTTCAGCACAAAAGCATGTGACCAAGCCCAGATTCTGTTTCTTCAGACAGTATGCTATTAGTTAGCGTTGCCCCTGGATTTAGAAACGGTTGAAAGGTTGAAAAGTTGAAAGGCCTTTTTCTCTTGAAAACTGGAGCAATTTCTAAGGCCGCTGTACAACAGCAAGGACAGTTTTTCAGTATTTCAAACATATAACCTAAGGAAAACAGGGCTAAGTAAATGCCACATGCTTCAATCCTTAAGACCCATCCCTCTTTGCGTAAATAGATTTTTGTTCGATCTTACACAAGACTGTATTATTTTAAATGCAGACAGTTGTTACAGCAGGCTAACACAAGCGGTTGTCTGGGAAGCACAGCTGTGGAGCAGCAGGACAGCCTGGCGACTGCGAGGCTCTCTGCTTCTGAAAAAATCTCCAGCAGCAGATTCTATAAAGTTACAATATAGGTGTCATTACATAGCAGAACAACGCCTTATTGATATTTTGATATTAACACGAACATGAGTCTGCTTCCCCCCCACCCGAGATTTTAAAGTTCAGAAATTAACAGCAGCTGCTGAAGTCAGCGGGAGTTATGCCACTATTAGGATGAGTTAGAGCACAGCCTTTCTAGACAAGCCCCACGCCTAGTGAAATAAATACCGACAGCGTCTGAAGCAAAACTGTACCCTCATTCTCCTGTGTGATGCAGACAGCTCAAAAGTTATGTCCTGCTAAAACGTATTTTTGTGCCTCAGCCCAACCTCTCTCTGATTTCTTACATGAGTAATGCAATTGGTTCTGATGACAAACCCACATACAGCTTACAGCAGGAATCTAAATATTCAGATTTTGGGAGCATGGCACAAAGGAGGAGATCAGGATTAGTCCTCCTAAAAAAACCCCAAGAGGCGTAAGCATGTATGTAGGTTTTGAAAAGTTCTTTAAGTTCTTTCACTGTGACAACAGTGGATACTTTTATCTGTTCTAAATGAAACTTGATTGCTGAACTTCTATGGCAGAAAAGGATCTAAAGAACTGATTTGCTATTGAAAGTAAATGAATGCAAGCATTCTTACAGATCTCTTTACCTCTCACTCTGACACTAAACAGCCCACATTTTCCACCCTTCTGCACACCACCAGCATTTATTGCAGCAATGTGTTACCAGAAAGGCCAGGCTGAGCCACTTCTCTCACACGGAGCGCTGGAGGTGGGAGTGAATGGTGATTTTGGCAGATGATGTCACCTTCGGGATTTCAGCTACAGGAGAGAGCTTACGACATCAACACAGATATGCACAAATGAAAACAGTCGGTGAAACACCCAAAAAGTGAGCTGAAAAAAAAACCCCACACACAAGAAGTGAGCTCTTGTGAGGCTCCATCTGGAGTACTCCATCCAGGCCTGGGGCCCCCAGCACAGGAAGGATGTGGAGCTCTTGGAGCGGGTCCAGAGGAGGGTCACTAAGATGATCAGAGGGCTGGAGCACCTCTCCTACGAGGAAAGGTTGAGGGAACTGGGCTTGTTTAGCTTGGAGAAGAGAAGGCTCCGGGGAGACCTCATTGTGGCCTTCCAGTACTTGAAGGGAGCATATAAACAGGAGGGGGAACGGCTGTTTACGAGGGTCGGTAAGTGATAGGACAAGGGGAAATGGTTTTAAACTGAGACAGAGGAGGTTTAGGTTAGACATTAGGAGGAAATTTTTCACTCAGAGGGTGGTGAAGCACTGGAACAGGTTGCCCAAGAAGGTTGTGGATGCCCCATCCCTGGAGGCATTCAAGGCCAGGCTGGATGTGGCTCTGGGCAGCCTGGTCTGGTGGTTGGCGACCCTGCACACAGGAGGGGGGTTGAAACTAGATGATCACTGTGGTCCTTTTCAACCCAGGCCATTCTATGATTCATTCTATGATTCTATGAAAAGAAAATAAAACTTGTGTGTCAGGGAACTTACTCCATTACACAATGCTTTTTATTGTAGAGTTTTTATTTTTCCTCTGGTAGATACTTTAATACTGTTGTATAGCACTCTCAGAAGAACAGCCCGACAAGTCAAAAGTGCATTCTTCTCACAGTCACCAGCCTTCACCTCGCACCTTCAGGCTATTAGCTCCAGGTTGGCTACATATGCCTTTTGGACCACTCATGTTGTTGAACAGGAGCAGGATTTATTTTATTTATTTATTCTTAATCTTGGGAAAGGAAGCGTTCTGGCAGTAACTCTAAGGTCTTGGGCTTAGAACAGGATAAAGCAAAAAAGACGACACCACCCTACAACACACACATCTCGTGACGGAATTAATCAGCCTATCTGAACATGCTGAACTTCCCTACAACAAAATTAAAAGGAAACACCTTGCAGATAAAAATGAAAAAAAGTGCAGTGGCTCATGCAAAAATCTTTCCTCTTCCCACGACAGCTCTTTAAGGATTCAGTTCTTGAGTTCTCTGTAAAGAAGGATATATTACTATTCAAATTCAACAGTAATTTTACCAGGTGAGACAAAAAGCACCCCAAAGAAGCATTAGAAAACTGTTTGTCCTCTTCCTTCTTTGTAAAACCCAAACCTACTCTCCTATCTGCTCTCTCTTCAAGCAGAAAATTTTATGCCTGAAGTGTTTCTATAAAGGAATACCTTATTGGTTGGACATACTTCTTAAAATCACGTTATATAATCTCCTCCCTATAACAGATGACAGTGAATTTTAAAAATCATTTTTAACTTAGGCCATTTCTCACTGTTTGTTAAGATCACAGAATCATAGAATGGCCTGGGTTGAAAAGGACCATGATAATCTAGTTTCAACACCCCTGCAATATGCAGGTTCACCAACCACTAGACCAGGCTGCCCAGATCAATAAGCTGCAACTGCAAAAGCCGAGTGCTTGTAAATAACAAGCACAAATTATTCAGAAGTAGAATGAGTTGAACACTACTGGAAGTTTATACACATAGCATCACATCCTGTTCGTATAAAAAAATTCAGAAGTTGATTTTGATACATTATAACCTTCTTTTATTAGAAAGCTATGATGAAAAGCCATTACCATAAAGACTATGACCCAAGGTCCAAGACAGCAGTTAAACAGCCCGTGTTCCTCTCTGTATACTAAAAAAGGCATTTTGAATCAAATACCAGGAGGCATTTAGCCATGCTCCTGGAGTTAAGTACTGCTAGAGACATATGATCCCATGGGACTCAACCTGTGAGCTGCCTTCAGGTGATGGGCACTGGGCAGCTCAGTGGCTGTGCTGGGGAGGACCTTCCTTCCATCTTGTCCCACCCAAAGCAAGCCTTAGCATTCCAGAAATACTCAGGCACTGAGATGCTACTCAATACATGCAAGATTTCCAAAACAGACTCTAAAAAATTGCTAAAAAACGACACAAATATAACACTTTTCCAGTAATAATCATCTTATTTCTCTGATGGGATCAGTATACTGATGCTTGGAGATGTGAAACAATTATGGCCAATCATAAATAAAACAGAAAGGGTTACGCTGGACTGTGAGTAGAGTAAGGGTTTGCTGCTAAGGCATTCAGTAGAATTTCTTCCTTACTCTCTTGCAGGCATAAGGCTGAGCCTCTATACTGAGAACACAATTATTTACCATTCACATCTCAATATTTCAGGGGCAAAAAAATAAACAAGCAATACACGCAGAGGGTGGTGACTCACTGCAACAGGTTGCCCAAGGAGGTTTGGATGCCTCATCCCTGGAGGCATTCAAGGCCAGGCTGGATGTGGCTCTGGGCAGCCTGGTCTGGTGGTTGGTGACCCTGCACATAGCAGGGGGGTTGAAACTAGATGATCATTGTGGTCCTTTTCAACCCAGGCCATTCTACAATTCTATGAAAAATCTTTAATGTTAATAAGCATACAATGGTACATTACAGATCTGCTTAAATTCGTTTCTATACAGATTGATCCTATGCCTAATCTGAAACTAGATGAAGTGTAATAAGCTCTGAGGAAAAAGGACAAAAAAAAATATTAAAAAATCCCAACAACTGCAATTGTACCTCTACAGCTCAGTGTTTCTCAGTACTCAGAATTTTCTAGGCAATCACAAGCTCCATTCTAAACGCAACTACAAAATGCCCAGGGCATATTATTTTGCCCTATCGGACTGTCAGTCTGCTAGATACATATCCATTTCGGGTTTAGCAGGAAAAAATGTGGGATTCATTTTGTGTAAAATATGCAAACACAACAGAGTATGCAAAAGCCAGACTGCAAAAGAGAAACTACGTGAGAGTTCAAAGCTGGAAACACAGATTTTCTGTACATCTACCACCAAACAGACTTTGTCATCATTAAAATTCATGCGAAAGTTTTGGACTTCAAAGTTGTTCAGCTGGTAGGAGTCCTGAGGGTGGATTACAAATAATAGGCACATGTTCTCAATCTGCTTGTTGATCTCACTTGAAAAATTGACAAGACTGGGTAGTAAAGTCCCAGAATGAAGCTTTAAAACTTGTCTTTGAAGGCAAACTAACCATTTGAAAGTTTTGAAAGTGGCTAATTTTCAAGATTAGTTCAAATTATACTGTATTCTTTAAGTTAAACTGCACAGCTTTTAAGATGATTCTTTGATGAGAAATTTTAAGGCTTCTCTTGTGAACAGAAAATATCTATCAAGCTTATCTGTGCGAGAACCAAATAGTTTCATTAAAACCAGAGGGAAACCACTTATTGCTGGAGACATTATCATGTAAAACAGAATAGAAATGGATTTGAGGTATCTACTCACACATGTGCCTTGTGGAGGCGATGATTTTCTTTCTTCCTTTTTTTTTTTTTGCTCAATGGGAAAAGAAAAAGGTCTCTGATTTCCTTGTGAACAACGTTTGCATTTTCATACTATATGCAGCCAACCACAACTGCTAACGATTAGTACAGGATGAAAAGTCACAGTCTTCCAGCTACTTTCTTGCTAGATTAATTCTTGCTATTTACTACTTTACCACTCATTTGTCACAAAAAGCCATTCCCAACTACTAACAGCTCTGAGTTTCTGAAAATATGTGTGTTTTAGTATTTAGAATTTGTAGACAGATACTGAAACGTAATTAAAAAAATACTGCCAATGTCAACACAGAGCTGAAAGAACACCAGCTCTGACAGAAGTTTATTTCCCCTTTGCTACTTTGTAATTCAAGCTGTTCTCCTGCTAACAAAAGCGTACTCATTGTCATTTTATTAAATTTAAGGTAACAATGGAAACAATACACATTAACTCAGTCTCAAACATGATGTCATGTTTTATGAAGATAGGTTAAAAGAGAATGTAGAACAAATTACCTTGACTGCTTAGGAAACTCTAAATCCCTTAATTTACCCAACCATTTATCAGCAGAACTAATCAAAAGCTTTTCTTGCTCTCGCAGGGCATGAAGGTAGCCATTAAGTCTCTGAAGTGCACGATTTTACCAGCAAGACAAAACAGAAAGCAAATCTTGGGAGCAAGTATCAGTTGGATGTTCACATAACAAGGTCCAGAGAGACATATCCAGAAGTTTCCTCTTTTAATCCAACTCTGAATAATGCTGGATGCCGTTCTCTGTTCCTTCAGAGCTCTACCACTGCCAAAATAACTGCAAGGCTTGCAAGTCCAAGTATATCTCAAGCCTTTCCCAAGGCACCCCAACACTATCTGAGGCACTGAAACTATGGCAACCGAATAAGAAAGCAGCTTCCATGATTAATAGATGAAGATCCCAGCGACAGTGCCTAGCTAGGCCATATTTCAGGAATGTGAAAGGAATTAGCATAAAATCCATCACATTCTACCAATAAAAAGTAGATTTCAAAAGGCATCAACAAAACCACATTATTTTTCTTCTAAGAGAAAATATTCGATGGAACTATAAACTGTTCGAATTCTCATTAACATCTCAATGAACGGCTGCCCTGAGCGCAAGCAATGGATAAAAGTCCACCAGCAACACTGAAGGACCAACACAGCACATTTCCAGCCAGACTATCAAAGCCGTATGTAAAAATGCTCAACGTATAGAACATACAGAACACCTGAGCGAAGGTGAGCAGATGGAGATCAAGTAGAAATAACATTTGCTGCTGTCAGGAATACATTTGGACAGTTTTTTCCCGTTGTGTTGGGGATTCACATAAGAGCATACATGTCAATCTGCTGAACCAGAACCCCCTACTACATCTATTACGTTATCTATGCATTTTCATTACTAGAAGGCCCCATGAGTCTGTCAGGGTCATGGCAAAATTGATGAGAGGTTAGGAATACCTTTTTTAGAAGCAGATAATCAAACTCCCACTATTATCTCCGGAAAAAAAATATAACTATTATACTCCCCATCCACTAGACGGTCTCAGATTAAGGTGAAATGATGTAATAAGAACATTCCTTATTTCCAACTGCCTCAACATTAAGTTTCCACAAAAGGGTACAGAGATGTGAGAAGCAGAGGAATATGGTTTTTGGCCATTATCACTGAAGGTATAACCCTGCAGCCAAGGCATGGCTTCACCCAGGGAGGGAGGGAGACAAGGAGCCAAGGGCTTCCCAGTGGGAAGGCAGCGCACACACAATGCTGGGCACCTGCCCTGGAGGTGCTTACCTTCAGTATGCCACAAATGGTGTAAAAGTGTGCGTCTTTGTGAAGTTCTTCATTAGCAGTTCGCAGTGGTTAAAAAAAGGCACGGGGTAGTCCACAACATACGAATCTCAAGGAATTTCAAGTATCTGTTTTAAGTACTGTATACAGAAATGCCTATTATTAACAATACTTTTAAAGAAAAGGTCATTGGGGAATGCAGCAAATTACCATATGCCTTCACTCCAGAGATACAGCAACTGGCAGTTCTGCTAATAGCTGGTTTATCTTCTTCATTTTACATCTCAGTTTCAGCCAGTACAGAAACACTTTGGGGACCGGGGGAAGATTCTTTCCAGGCAGAAATGGCTCTGTATTCACACAGAGTATCACACACCCCTTCTTCTTACTGATAAATAACTACAGTTCCATGCTGGGAAAGAGTTAACTATCAGGAGTATTTTTGCCAGTGAATTATGAGATAACTTATGGTATTTTATTTTTTTTTACAGATTTTCCTCTTCATTTTTAGAAGCTGTTCTGTAAAAGGTGACATCTGCTTTTTTTCTTTTTTAACTACAGTGGACCTAAGCTTTAGATTCCACAGGACATAAGTCTGGCGGCTTCATTTACGTTCTTCTGGCTCATGAAAGCTGAGAATATGATAAATTTATGGAGGGTGGCGTAGAACTCCAATCCCCTTTCCTATTTACTGTGCCCCCACCATTAACTGGTAGCAGCTTTAATAAGTCTGAAGTGACAAAAATAGCAAATACAGCTATGCATGTCTTTTAATAAACCACTTCCAAGAGTTTCTGAATATCTTGATGTTATAGGATATTCTATTTTTTTTTTTTTCAGTTCCTATGTCACTGGGAATTTTGAATCTTTTCCTATCCAGTTGCTAAAATAGGAGCGGCAAGTGGGCACCTCGGGAACTCCAGAGGACATGCAGGACATGCAATACATGTAATTACAACACAGTAGGTGGCACTCTTCCCTTTAAATCCTAAAGCAGCGTCTGAGCCGTGCTGCCATACTTATCATATTGTTAGGCAAGACCCAAACTCAAAGACTCATTTTCTGAGACCAGTTAAATAACCCTTAATGCTGTATGAATGTTAACATTCAGCTATTTCCACGGCTTCACTCTCTCAGAAGACAGCACACAGAGGAAATGAAGACCGTGGGCTGTTCGGTTTGCACTTCAACCAGGACGTGCACTTCTGCCTTTGCAGACCCTGTCCAAGCTGTTCCTTACTCAACAGACGGACGCGACAGGCTCAAAATGAACACATTCATACGTAGAGGTTTTATGTTCCGGCCTGAGTTTTCTCCCAGATGCTTATTTTTTGCCACTAAACCTTGTTTCTCGTTGCTCTGTGTTGCAGGACCTGACACCGCTGCTGGCTGTCTCTTATTACCCGCCACCTTACCCTACTCCTCACTCACCTCAGGGCGGTCTGATGCACAGAATTAATGGTGCAGAAGAAAGCATTGCTTACTCCTCTTTTTTTTTCTGTTTCCCTGCCCAAGCAAGGCTTGCCACAGTCTGCTGTAGGTCTGTGTTGGATGCTGCTTGCTACAGAAGATGTAGACCGAAGTCTGCCTGTAGGTTGATCCACAGCAAAGGGACTCAGACCACAGTTTCAGGTCCTCACCAAGCATAGATTTCCACCAGAAAGCAGGGGGAACCACACAATGGAAGAGTGGCCCTATTTGAGTAATATTTCAGCAACTGCCTTTAGTTTCATCCAATTATTCCAACAAGCAGAGCAGAGCTGGGCAAGCACGACTGGAAAGGACAAGGGCTAAAGATTTGTCTCCTTAATAAACGAATAGTAGGAGGTAAAATACTGCAGCATCTGTATCAAATTAAGATAGTGAAAACTTCTGTTCTAGTACAGTTCAACTTTACTCTAGCATATGCTGTGCCTAACAGAATAGAATTTTATTCAGCAGAATTTACCCCGTTGTTTCTTTTCAGCACTCTGGTATAGTGCACGGGAATCAGATACAAAGCATTTGACCGGGAGGTGTAACAATGCGTCCCTGCAAACAAGTTGGATGCAAGACATATATTAGCTCAGGTCAATTTAATCCGAAAACATTTTATGTCTCTCCTGCTGCAAACCATGTGAACTCTTTTCATGCGTATTTATGTATGGCTCTTCAAAACAAGATGACAAGTTTCCCCTTCCCTTCACAAAACACGCACAAGCAAGTTCACAATAACCTACTTCCTTTTTAATGCAAACAGTTCTATTCTGGATTTAACACAGGTCATTAATCTGATCCTTCTGCTTTTCTTTTTTCTCTTTTCCCTAAAAAAAACAAAAAACGAGCAAGGACAACTCCTTCTCCCAAACCCAACCTACCTCCTTCCTCACTCTGAACAGCAATAACCGCATGCCTTAATTCGCAAACATTACGAGGGGACTATGGTTGATACTCACTTCCATCTTCAAGCAGCTGGAGATGTCAGATCAACATATTTCTTGCAGACATTAGCATCCAACTATTTTTTTTTTGTTCAAGAACGACAAGTTTATCTCATAAGGTTGGTTTTGCCACTGGGAGTCAGAATAACAGTTTTGATGTAGGCTAATTCAGAGTACACAGAACATCTGTGACCATATGATTCGTTTTCCTTTTAAGTACTCATCCATGCTTCAAGCACTTGATTCCCACTACAGGAAAACCAAACAGTGCAATTATACTTTATGGTATTAATTGCTATTTTAAAATTCATTTTGCATTCAGGCAGAAACTTGATCTGGGCATTCAGCTCCTGAGATAAACTTACTTGAAAGCCAGAGATTTTACTCAGTGAGGAGTGAGAGAGAACCAAGATCAACATTTTTAATGCAGAGGAAATTGTTGGGCTTTAAAGAGAGTTAGTGCATTTTCTCTTTGCGTTATATCTTCGGATAAGCTACCACATGAAAAACAGGGATCCTTTCAGACGAAATTATACCCTAGACATTGAAACGTTCTGGCAACTGCTCTTTTTTTTAAAAAAAATAAGAGTGGCAAACCTCCCAATCTTACTGACCCTACAGCATTTTCCTTCCAAACGCACATGAGGCAATTCCGTGAAGAAAAGGGGTTGCTGTAGGAAACCCAGTTTTCCTCACAACACACTAGGTCAGTCTCATTAAAAACAAACAAACAAACAAACAGAAAACCCACAAAAGTTAACCAGAGCACGATCATTCCGCTGTCTGAAAACAAACGGCAAGGGAAGCCCTGAACATTACAACGGCTGCATAAATCCTACTGTCAGAGAGCCGCCACAGACTTGTCAAACCCTCTACAAGTTCTGCGATAGAGCCTCACTCTGCTGGTCACGTTGATTTGCCCGGCAAGTAAAGCTTGCTGACATGAGAACACTGAATCGCACATACACAACGTTTGCAAAGACAGCGTAGCAAGAGGCATGATTTCCTCACTTCGAGGTTAGCTTAATAATTTATACAGGTGCCAGACGACACTGAACAAAAGTTAGCCCTATCTATATCAATTAGTAAGCCACTGCACACAATCCTGTGGCAGAAAATGGTCGTGGAGATTCAGCTCTTCATTATCTATTACACCTACAGCCCATGTGTCCATCCCTTCGGAGGACCAAGCGTTCATCTTGCAGAGCCTGGAATTAACGTGCTTTACCACGGGCCACTTAAAGCCTCTGCTTCTACAGGTCTATTAGTCAAACAATTTCCCATCCACAACAACCAAAGACGCGTGCTGCACAGACCTCGGCACACGAGCGCAGGTTTACAAACTTCCAAAGCAGCAATTTGCTCGGGAGAGGGGAAGGAGAGCAAATTGCCCTCCGAACAAGCGGTCACGGTTGGCAAAGACACTGCCGGCCGTCCGCGGAGCTCAGCCCGGCACTCACCCGGCTCGGGGCTGTCAGGACATCGCAGTGCCAGCGGACAGAACCACATCGCCGCCGCGGCGGTCCGCGCTCGCCACGCTCCCCCGCCTGCAGCCACCCCAGGAAGCGCCTCCCTCGGGCAGGAGGGGCGGAGGGACGGCCGAGCTCTCGCAGGTACTTTCTCTGGCGCGAAGCAAAGCCAAACTTTCTGCCACCCTCCCCGGGAACGGCGGCAAGACTCGGGGCAGCGCTGACCTCTTGTCTCGCCCCGGGCAGCACCGGTCGCGGAAGCGGCGGGTTCCTAGCACGCCTCGCCCGCAGCCCCTACACGGGCTGGGCTGGGGGGAGCTAAACCGTCTTCTCCTCTTCAACAGCGGCACGAAGCTGCCCGCTGCCGGCCGCTCGGAGCCGCCTGTCCGGGGCTCCCCAGACTCACGCCGGGCCAGCTCCGAGAGGGGCTGCGGCAGCTCCTTCGTGCCGGCTTGCCCTGCTCTTCCCCCTTAGAAAAACTTTCTCCGCCGTTTCTCGGCTCCCCGGGGAGGAGAGCGAACGAAGGAGCGGCGGGCACAGCCCTCGCCCTTCCGAGAAGGGGGCGGGGAAGGGCCCTGCCCGGGAGCCTCTCTTCTCCCCGCCGCGGCAGCCGGGCAGCCCCTCTGCGGGGACGGAGGTCGGTGCGGCGGGGAGGGGAGCCCGCGGCCTCAGCCCACCCTCGCGAACAAAGCCGCTGGTAGCACCCGGGGAAACCGAAGTTTTCTCGGTTGCCGGCCTCTTCTTTCAGCCTTGAAAATTTAAAAAATAATAATAATAATAATAATGCCAACAAGCAAAAATCCCAACCCCGAAACACACCGCCAAACCCACAAAATCAGAAGACACCACCACAATCCCGCACTGGAGAGCGGAAACCGTGGGTTACGCCTCTGCACGGAGCTCCCGCACTGTGCCTGTAACAAAGACCCCGGCGGCTCACAACCCCGCGCGGTGACCGCGGGCAGCGCGGATCCGGCCCCGCACGAAACCCCCCGCAGCTGCGGGCAGGGAGCGGGGTTGGGAGCGGAGAATGCGGACAGGAGCCCGAACACAGTGCATGCAAGCGGTGCCGGTGGGCCGGGGAGCGCCGGCGCGTTCAGCAGCTTGGGGGTGGGGGAGAGGAAAAGAGGAAAAAAAAGGAAAAGAAAGACGAAGCCACGAGATGCCTGGAAAGTGGCAACGGCGAGCGCAACGCGTGCGCTTGCGGGCGGCTCCTCGCCTAATGCCATCGGCGCTGCCGAGGCAGCCGCAGCCTCCGCCCGCCGTCCCCGCCGCTCTCGACCGGCCGGGGGAGGCGGGAGCCTTCCTTCCACGCAACCCAAAACATCGGATACGGACGGGGAGTACTGTACCTTTTCGGTGCATCTATCTGGGCAGCTAGAGGACAGAACTAGCTGATGGTGTGTCCCATTTAGTAATCCATTTAAGGGGATCTCTCTGGGAAACTGGAGCCACTCTCTCCTTTGCAATCCTTTGTCATTACTACATATGTGCTTCCCAGGGGATGGAATATTTAATATTTCTACTTTCTGAATTGCAACTGCAATTTGTTCATTTCCAATGACGGGCGAGAAGAGGGAACAGGAGTGAAAAAAAAATATATCAAAAAAAAAAGAAAAAGAAAAAGAAAAAAAGCGTTCGCAACTCCTCTCCAAACCCAAGTTCCACTACGATTCCACTCCAGTAAGTCCCCTTCAGCCGTGCTTCGGGAGGTAAGTCATTTCGGGGTCTCGTCCTGCTTCCCTTCTACCAAAAGTGCTCCCGGTGCGAAAGCTGCTCCAGGAAAACTCCGAGGCTGGCGGCGCTCGCCGTGCCGCGGCAAGAAGGCGCAGTCGCTGCTCGCCCCTGGCTGCCGGGCATTGGACTGGAAGCCGCTCACCCACCGCCGCTGCCCTGCCTCCGCCCGGCTCCCACTCCCAGCCCTGGGACGCGGCTCCGGAGGCGGAGACAAAGCCCGGACTGGATCGCGCCGGGCGGCCGCGCCCCGCCCCGCCCCGCCCCGCGGGCACGTGCCCAACCCTCCCGCCCCGCCGTGCCGCGGGCGGTGCCGGAGGGACGGTTGCAGCGCTGCGCCTCGCGGGAGCGGTGTACCCGCCGGTACTGTCGGTTGCCGCCGCCGCCTCCGATCGCTCGGCGTCCACGCCTGCGCTGCCCGCCGCCGAGGGATGCCCGCGAGCGACCGGAGCATCTCTCTCCGCCTGGCGGCGGGGGCTCGGTCCCGGGCGGCCCGGCGGGGGACTTTGCAGCTCCGCGGCGGGCTCCGGGAGC